>OY755178.1:3282655-3420375 GCA_963576735.1 Bedellia somnulentella
GGAATGTCGCTCTCGTTAATCAATCCAGACAATACAAGGGCTCAATCATTCTGTGGTAATTACATAAATATATTGGGATCCTGTGAATTGACATGGGTTTATAAAAATAAATTGTTTAAATTGAAATTTGTTATTGTTTCTGATGACTGTCAGAGTCTATTAGGTAAATATGCTTGCGAGCAGCTAAATCTATTAAAAAGAATATTATCGATTAAAATGGATGATTATAGAGATTTATTTTCAGGTGTAGGAAAAATACCAGGGGTATACAAAATACCAATTATGGAAAATGCAGTTCCCACTATATGTCCGGTTAGGAAAATCCCTATGGGGATTAGAGATAGGTTATTAAGCGAATTAAAGCACATGGAACAATTAGGGGTTATTCGGAGGGTGTCTCACCCTACTGAGTGGGTTAATGCAATTGTTATTGCGGCCAAGAAAGAAAATGGTATTCGAATTTGCTTAGACCCACGGCCTCTTAACAGAGTTATTCGTCGTCAACACTTTCCTCTGCCTACCCTATCAGAAATAGCTACAAAACTTAGGGGTGCGAAGTTTTTTAGTAAACTTGACGCACGGTCCGGGTTCTGGATGGTTGAACTCGATGATGCTAGTGCGGATTTGTGTACCTTCGGGACACCGTTTGGTAAATATCAATTTTTGCGTTTGCCCTACGGTATCAATTCCGCGTCAGAAGTATTTCACTCAAAAATACGACAAATTTTAGAGGACTTGGAGGGGGTAGATTCCTTTGTTGATGACGTCATCGTGTGGGGTTCTAGCAAACAGGAACACGACGATAGGTTAAAAGTGCTTTTAGAAAGAGCGCGTCAGATGGGTATTAAATTTAATAGAGATAAGTGTAAGTTTTGTGTTACAGAGATTACCTATTTAGGTCATACTTTTAATGCGGATGGTATAAAAATTGATGAGTCTAAAATTAAAGCGGTAATGGAGCTGCCATGCCCCACTGATAGGCCGTCGTTAGAAAGGTTTTTAGGTATGCTTAACTACTTAGCAAAGTTTATACCGAATTTTTCAGAGAAGGTTCAACCACTACGATCTCTTTTAAAGAAAAATACTGAGTGGACGTGGGATGCTTCTCACGAAAAAGTAATTAAAACAATGAAACAAGAATTATGTAGTGCTCCCGTATTGGCGATATTTGCGGTGGATAAGCCAGTCCTCCTCACGGTGGATGCAAGTTCGCATGCGGTAGGCGCGGTGCTCCTGCAGGAAGGGCGCCCGGTAGAATACGCGTCAGCGACAATGACAGGGGCTCAGCAGAGATATGCGCAAATTGAGAAAGAAATGTTGGCTATTGTTTTTGCACTCGAACGGTTTCATCAATATGTCTATGGCAAAAACGATATTACAATAGAAACTGATCATAAGCCACTGGAAAGCTTGTTTAAAAAACCATCGGCTGGCTGGTACGGCCAGACTACAACGTATGATGTTACGCATACAAAATTACGATGTAAATGTTATATATAAACCGGGTAAATATATGTTTCTCGCGGATACTCTGTCGCGTGCCCCATTGATTGAGCTAGTAAACGAAAATATTTCTAAGGAAGTGGCGGAACAAACTTGTTATTTATTAGACTCGGTTAGATTTAGTGATGAAAAGTTAGATCTCGTAAGGACACACATTATGAAGGATAATGCTTGTCAATTATTAATTAAGTATTTATTAAATGGGTGGCCCACTGACAAATATTTAGTAAACGAGTTAGTTAGAAATCACTGGGATTTTAGGCATATAATGCAATACACGAATGGTGTATTATTTAAGGATAACTTGGTGTATATACCCAGAAGTTTAAGAAACGAAATGGTTTCACGCGTACATGAAGGCCACCTGGGTATCGACCGGTGCAAGCGACGAGCCAGAGATGTGATGTTCTGGCCGGGGATGTCGCGGGATGTAGAGGTCGCGGTGCGTAATTGTTCTGTATGCAGGCAATCTCAGGCGAAACCGCAGCGCGAGCCTATGACCTCTCTCGCTATACCTAATATTCCATGGGCTAAAGTGGGATCAGACATATTCGAATTTCAAAAGAAATATTATTTAATTTTAGTTGACTACCTTTCGAACTTTATTGAGGTCTCCCCTTTGATGGGTATTAATACGAGGAACGTAGTACTAGCGATGAAAGACCAATTTGCTCGACATGGCATACCTATGGAGTTAGTCACAGACAATGGACCCGCTTACGCGTCTAAAGAATTTAATGAATTCGTTAAGTATTGGGGCATTACTCATCAGACATCCTCACCGTATTATCCGCAATCAAATGGCCGCAGTGAACGTGCTGTGAGAACGGTTAAAGAGTTATTAAGGAAGTGTCAATTGACTAAAACAGATTTTTATTTAGCACTTCTCAATTACCGTGCATCACCTCGTGATGGTGTAGGCAGTCCGGCTCAATTATTAATGGGTCGTAGAATTAACACCCGCATACCGGTTTACTGTGGCAAGTTACATCCCGATCGTGATAATAATTCAGAGTTTAATAATATTATGTCCAAACAAATTAAATCTAAGGAAAATTATGATAAACGTGCGCGAAATCTGCCTAAGTTAAAAGTCGGGGATAGAGTCGTCACGTGTGAGGGAAAAACACGGAGAGCGGCGCGAGTAGTTGGTATAGCGCCCCAGCCGCGGTCGTACTTTGTTTCTGATGGCAAAGGGTGGCAGAGTAGGCGCAACAGGCGGCATCTTATAAAAATTACTAGTGGGACAGCAGATAGGGAACCTCCACTATCATCTGGAAAAATGAGTAGTTGTGATGGTGAAAACTGTAGGGTATCTGACGGCAGTAGTGATTATGATAGCACTATGTATCACGATACATCTGAGTTCATTTTGAGTAAGAGTTCGTCTTCATCATATAATTCTTTGCTTGATGAGACAATTACTTCACCCCCACCTGTGAGGAAAGCAGCTCGTGAAGCTGTTTTAAAAATTAAGAATAATAAATAATTATTTATTTTAAATAAATGTTTAAATAAATTAAGTTATGTTCAAAGCTGATAAACTGCTACCTATGTTCTAATTTTTTTTAAGGGGTAAAATAATATAGAATGTTATATTGTCTCAATGTAAAATGTAAAAAATCTAAATCAAATGTATAATGTTAAACGGTTAAAGTACAGTTACTATGCTTCTGCAATTAAGTTAAATTGTTACACCAATTAGTTTTATTATTTGTTAAAAGAAAAATATGAGGAGAGATGTTGTGATGATTGCTAAATAGAAATGTTATATGAGGGTAGATATAAAATAAAGTCAGTCTTTGTTCGTAACTCATGTGTTTTACTTCACAACTGGTATATTCTACACTTTTTTGGTTCATAATTATATATTTTTATACATTTATTTGGTATTGATGATTAATTTAATTAAAGAGTAGCCCCTATTGGTAACCGCAAAACAGTTACATATGGAAATAACAAATTGTCCAATTAATAAATTCGAGACCGCAAACCGCTGGTTATGAAGAACTTTATTCGTATTTATGAAATTGGAATCAACAATACAAATTGGGTTTATCCAAATAACAACGTTTATATAAAATATATATGTCAGTAAAGCTCCCAACATTTCATCTATCTATACTTATAATAAATCTGTGGAGAGGTCAATTCTGTACATGAAATATATTTTCAAAATAACCATCAGGTGGTGATTAGGGATCGATACTGATGCCAAAAATGCAATCAGTTAAATTTTTGTCTGTCTGTCTGTCTGTCTGTCGGTTTGTATGTTCCTTATGGAAACAAAAACTACTCGACGGATTTTAACGAAATATGGTATAATTATTCTTCATACTCCTGCGCAGGTTTTTGTATACTTTCCAGCAGAGTAATAAAGGGGAATTTTGGGGAATTTCGGGAAAACGGGAGAAGTTACTCCATTTTTTAAGCTTCCGTCGCGTGTGCAGCCTCAATGGTTAAACTAATATAGAAATCATGTGTGACGGAAATATTCTTCATAAAATTATCTAAAAAAAAATTCTCAGCTGTTTATGTCTATCTTTTACGGTTGACTCACAATAACACGTGTAATTCTTGATAGCTTAGCAGTTCGGATCATTCTGATTATATTTGTTTATTCTTACGTTTGTAAATCTCTCACTCATCCCAAATTTAAAAAAGGTAACATTATTACCTATTCATTAAAAAAAGAATCATAGAAATCGGTAGACAAACACCGAAATTATACATAAAATAAGCCATCGCGCCCGTGATCTAAACCAAATCTTTACTAATTTACATGTAACATACTAAATGGCGCCAGTAGTTGCATCCTACATCACGTAATGATAAATTTTTTAGATTGTTATAAATGCTTCATAGCGTTTTATTCCAAAATTTGCTATTAAACGGAAATACTGAACCGTTCATCAAAGCGCATTTAAAATCACCAAACTACACTGTTTAGGGAGTGCTATAAATTTAATGAATTGAAAACATTGCGCTGAATTTCACAATGCTTGAGCAGTGACTGAAGAAAGAAACCTCAGATATTTAAAAAAACAACGCTACCCGTGCGAAGCTGGGACGATCCACTAGTAATTAATAAATACCAATATGAATCGGTAATTTCTTGGAAACGCTTTAAAAAGCTTTTCGTTTTGTCATGTACTTGTATGTAATGTATGTTGTATGTAACTTTGTACTTATTGTAATATTGTACATATCGTTAGGTACTAATACTTCTGAACGTCACGTCACGTTTTGCATGGACAGTGTACTCACGTGATAGGGGGCAGGCCTATCGCCGTTTTGCACGAATACACTGTCACATGACTAAGTACAACTCAGCCATGTGGGTTTCCTCACGATGTTTTCCCTCACCGTTAACAACCATGATAAATTAACCACACAGTATATGTCTTTAGAAAAGACAAATTGGTGTAGGCCCGACCCAGGATTTGAACACTAGTCGTTTGCACGATAACCGAGTGTTCTACTCACTGGGCTATCACGGTTCTGCATCTCGAATTGTAAAAATCCTAACGTACTTATTCTGACACCATTGGGACGAATACTCATTGGGGTTGGCAGGGACTATCGATCTTCATTGTACATACATACATATACTCACGGCTATTAATCCCTAGAAGGGGTAGCCAGAGCTATGAAATTAGAAATTCCTCAGCCATATTTGAAAAGTTGTGTGGGGAAACGATGCTAAAATAAAGGTTGTTGGTGATGGGTCTCCAACAGCATCGCCCAAAAATCCCTTAAAAGCCCCAATACCGTAAGTCGCCTCTTACGATCACCCACGGGTAGAAATGGGGTAGTGTTATTCTAAGCCGACACTACACGGCAAAGCCGACACTACTCGGCAAACTTTGAAATATCCCGGCAAATTTATCTTTCTTCATTTATTCCCATAAATATGTTCATACATTCTTTTTATTCTTAATGCCTCGGACGCCTACTTTTTGAGCCCTTAAATTAAGTAAAAACACGGCTCTTTTGGACAGCAGCGGCCTGTTTACTATCATAAGTCCGTTTTTATATTCGTTCATTATTCATACTTTAATTGGTTACACTTTTATACTAAATATTTTCAGCCTTGAAAGCGAAGAAATACCCATACTTTATATTACAAGTACAACACTTACTGGGGGTAATCAGATAACAGGTAACAAGGGGTAGTCAGAGCCTAAATATTAGAAAACCCTCAGACATATTTGGAAGTTGAGTAAAGGAAAAGATGGAAAACTAAAAATGGTTCCCGCGCCCGCGCGGTGGAATGGCCTAATGCTTTTTTAGGGCGCCAGTACAGTGAAATCTAGTTATTTTAATACTCGCAAATATTCTCAACTTTTACAAATTTAGGTTACTAAAACTCCTATACAACAGCAATGAAAAAATATATAATTACATCGTTAATCTGTTTCTACCTTTTTAATTTAACACTACCTTATTTTTTGTGCTAAACTAGAACGTTCTTGGAATTGTTTCATCTTTAAAGTATCGTGTTCTCCAAACTCATTAGCAAGGAGTTATTATCTCAATAAAGTTTCCTCCTCACGCTAAATCGATTAAATGTTAAAATTAGAAAGAAAATTGCTTTGGTGTTGCTTCTTAATTAATGAGTAAAGTTTGACTTTTTACGTGATGGGATATTTAATATTCTGATCCAGTTCACATTTGGTGCTTGTTTAATTGCAAGGCACCCTTAAATTATATACCTACATTACATACATATTCTCACGCCGTTGGTTCCCATTGGGGTAGGCAGAGACTATCAATCGCCACTTTATACGATCCTGGCAAACCTTTCTGGCTTCGTTCACATCCATCAATCGGTTCATATGTGCTCTTTTATTATTAAACGGTTTTATTTAGCTCACCCCGTTTGTTTTTTTATTCTTGGGTCAAATTTATTAATTCAAATTTCACCCTCTTTCTATCAACCGATTAATCTGAAATTTTGTATACACTTTGGATTTTGGTGACAATACAATTATATTTATTCATTATCATTATAAATTCAAGACGGCCGCCGCTACAAAATGGCGGATAATTTAGGTTTTATTTATCCCATCAATATGAATATCAAATGAAAGGGCTCAACAAGCAGAATACAATATACTATAAAAAAATGAAATCCAAGATGGCGGCCGCTACAAAATGGCGGATAACGTAGGTTTTATCAATCCCATCAATATGGGTATCAATTGAATTTGCTCAACCAGTAGAATACAATGTACTATATAAAATTAAAATCCAAGATGGCGGCCACTACAAAATGGCGGATAACTTAGGTTTTATATCAATCCCATCAACATGGGTATCAAATGAAAGGTCTCAACAAGTAGAATACAATTTACTATGCAAAATTAAAATCTAAGATGGTCGCCATACAGTGCACTATACCAAATCAATATTTAAGATGGATGCAGCCGCTAAATGGCATATAATAATAAGATTTAAATTTAGAAATTTAATCTGTAATTTATTTAGGTGTCTGATTAATCCAGCCTGAATCCTCCACCCAAGTCAAGATTTTGTATCGTGTTGAGGACTGTGTGGCGTTAGGGTGGCTAAAAATTATACGTCGTTAGCGGTACACCACCCAAGTTAAGGTGAAAGGTTAAAACGCGCCGAGAACTGTATGGCATTAGGGTGGATAAAAATGATATGTCGTTAGCGTTTTCCCCTCAAGACTCAGGCGCATCTTGTTGTACATAGCCTTGCTCCTTTATTGGAACTCTGGAGGGGGTCGACCGTTTAAATGTCCATTACTCGTGGGAACAAACTGGTATTTTTTTTAATAAAAAACCTTGCAATAATGAAGCACTATAGGAATTAAACAGAACGCGAAATAAAAACTAGAAAATAAAAATAGGTAAAAAAACTTTTTAAGTTAAACGGTATTATTAACATACAGAGCAATGTTTAAGATAAATGTACTAAAAATCTAAAAACAATAATAAAATAGATACAGTTGTGGGAATTATATACATATGCATAGACTAGACTAAAATAAAACCGTGGGGCACGTCAATTGTCTACAATCGTTGATTAAAATGATTGTTTTGTAATGTTACACTATAATTGGGCAGTTGTTCAACCGACAACGATGGACATGTGATAAATAGGGCAGAATGTGGATACAAGCTAGCAAGCTCGATTATAAGCGAGTTTTAGGGTTTCATAGTGTTGAGCGAGTAGTACTTTTATCATATAGTATATTTTGTCGATTAAAGACAAACTGCGAGCAGTGAACCGATTCATCGCCAGCCAGTAGTGTAAATTTCCAACGAGAAACTAGTTGAAAAATCTCTTTTATTTACATGGAGTGTATGACTATTGGAATTTCCATGAGCAAGAAAATAGTAAGTAATATCCTCACCGTCTGCTGCCCAACGACGAATTAAACGTTTCTTCTAACGCACATTAAGTCGATAATTTGTAGACAATTGACGTGCCCCACGGTTTTATTTTAGTCTAGTCTATGCATATGTATATAATTCCCACAACTGTATCTATTTTATTATTATTTTTAGGTTTTTAGTACATTTATCTTAAACATTGCTCTGTATGTTAATAATAAAACCGTTTAACTTAAAAAGTTTTTTTACCTATTTTTCTTCGTACTCGTACTTCAGACACCTGCCTTTTTGAGCACATTACCTATTTGATTCAAATGTGTGCTCGGAGGTCGTCCTCTACTAACATTACCTTCCACATTGGCTATATAGATCTTCACCATTCACCAATTTACTGTCATCCATCCGCTCTATATGCCCAAACAATTTCAACATTCCTTTTTCTATCTTTCTAACAATATCATATTTTACATCACTCCTTTCACGAATCACGTCACTCCTTACACGATCACATAACATACATTTATAACACGATTTTATTTATTTCTTAAAGGTTATATAGAGCCAATGTTGATGATGTCAGCAGAGGACAACAATGTAGGATATATTTCGATGCAGGCAGGCGTCCATAGTCTTGAGTATAAAATAACTCGACTCAAATGTTCCGGCCGCATATTCACGGAGGGTTGCAGAGGTAATAATCCTTCTCAACATCATATGTCATTATTCTCTCATGTATTCACTCTCATGTGATCGGGAACAGACTTATCACTTATGATATAAATGTACTGTCACATGTTTAAGTACAAATTTGCCATACAGGTGTCTTCACGATGTTTTCCTTCACCGTTAAGAACCACGACCAATTGACCTCGATATGATTTTCGAAAACACACATTGGTGTAGGCCCAACTCGGGATTAACGTCTTTCTTCAGAATAGGCGGGTGGTCTGCCCACTGAGCATCACGGTTGTCAAAATTTTAATAACAGAGCTTGTAGTAAAATATCATGGTTGTTAACGGTGAGGGAAAACATCGTGAGGAAACCCACATGGCTGAGTTGTACTTGGTCATGTGACAGTGTATTCGTACAAAACGGCGATAGGCCTGCCCCCTATCACGTGAGTACACTGTCCATACAAAACGAGGGTACTCTGAACACCAGGTGAAAAAGTCACTTCATTTTCAGAAGTATTAGTACCTCTGCCAACCCCTTCGGGGATATACGGCGTGAACGTTTATGTTATGTTGTAGTAAAAACAGATGGAAGTAGATTAAACTCGAGAGCTCTACCAGGATCGTACAAAGTGGCAAGCGAATGATTATGGCGTAACTATATGTGGAAAGTAAAATTCAATTATAAATTCCTGTTTACCTATATTCACGACTTTAAATATCATAATGGACGGGAAAGATTGTTAAACAAAGAGTGGTCCAACATTGATGAAAAAACTCTTAGCTCTTTAGCGACCTCATACAAACCAAGTCGATGAAATGCTATTCTCAGCCGAAACTATACGTCTTTACACGATAATGTAGACCTATATTTGATAACCGTATTGTAGAAGTTCGCAAAGGATTTTAACATTGAATATAGTTTTGCACTTTTTGCCTTTTTGTATTTCTAATGACTTAAATTTTGCTGTGTAGTGTCGGCTTAGAATAACACTACCCCATTTTTGCCGGTGGGTGTTCGTAAGAGGCGACTAACGGTATTGGGGCTTTTAAGGGTTTATTGGGCGATGCGGTTGGAGACCCATCACCAACATCCTTTATTTTGCCATCTTTTCCTAACTCAACTTTCCAAAAGTGGTTGAGGAACTTCTAGTTCCTTAGCTCTGGCTACCCCTTCTAGGGATTTATAGCCGTGAGTATATGTATGTATGTTAAATTTAAAATTTATATTTTTGCTAACCATTGTACGACCCCTGTTTTACTCCCAAAGGGGTAATCCATTCCAGGTTTATAAAAGTCTTTGTTTGCAAAGGTGAACACTATAAGATCCTACCAGATAAATTTCAAGTTAGGAAATGTGAAAGTTTAAAAATTTCGTGATTAATCCTTGAGCTGTACTTCGCTTTTATATAAATTGATTTAGTTATTGGCTGGGAAGTATTATTTTATTGCAAGTATATAGCAAAATTTAATCATAAACAAAAAGTTTATAAGGCATCAATTTCAATATTCAAGACCGTTATCGCATCAATAAAACGGAGACGTAATTAAAAAAAAAACAAACATAAAAAGCATAACTCCCGCCCTTTTCTACACCAAAAATTAAAAATATTAATCAAAAAACTCCAATAACTATAAAAAACAGGCAAGTTAAGCATAAAACTAGGAAGTCATTTCCTCGCTGCAAGGAAATAAACTTGCAGCAAACAGGAAACGTATAATGCAGCAATGTTTATAGTCTCTAAAAAGAGTTAACATTCCCGCCATAGTTTGTTCAATTAGGTAACGGCCGCGGCGGGAACGGTGTACACGCCTAGTTTAGGTGTGGCTCACCCATTTTAACTAGAACATGTTGTTTGCTAATTATTCACACGGCAAATGTATTGTGGCACGCTTGTCATGTGATCGCACGAATGGTAAAAAACTTTAAAAAGTGTAATTATTGTATGTTTATTGGCACTATGGTTTAAAAAATACCTATCTCAGGGTTATTCCAATGTGGGGGTAGCCAGAGAAATGTCATTGGAAATTGTTCACCGACTTTTTTAAGTAGAGTAGGGAAAAGACTGTGAAATTAATTATGGTTGGTGATCGAGTCTCCATTCCATCCACATCGCCAGAAAAATCACTTAAAATACACACAAAAGTTTCGGTATAACAATTTCATCATTCATCGCTCCGCATTTTTGGCTCAGTATACACTGACTAAATGTCCTCTTTCACGTAATCCCTCTTGTTTGTGGGCAAAATCCCGGAGGAATAATCGAGGCCTTTCTTTATCTAATCGCACATAATCCCAAGGAACAATCGTTTGATCCCGATACAGGGTTTAGAAGTTGCCGCATCTCTTTAGTGAACGCATAAATCCCGAAACAAGTTTCTTGGATTTTTCCCGTTTTGATGTTGTGGATACTGTGGTATATTTTTGTGGTTTTGTTTAATTTTAATTTAGTTATTGATACATATCTGTAAATCCCCAGAAAGAGTAGCCAGGGCCAAGGAATTTGAAAATTCTTCATCCACTTTTTGAAGTTGAGTGGGGAAGAGATGGTAGTATAAAAGTTGTTGTGATGGTGATGGGTCTCCAGTCCAACCACATCGACCAAAATTCTCTTAAAAGCCCCAATACCCCTAGTCGTCTCTTATGTACACTCACGTGAAGAAATAGGGTAGTGCTATTCTAAGCCGATACTATACAGCCTAATTGATACACTGTGCAAATAAAATAAATTGGATCAACTATTAAATACATAACCACTTCTAATTTTCTTTATTTATTAAACATGCCGTTTATATAAAGAAACAATGTTTACTTTGGTTTGTACAAATCATGAAATCTTATAGTTTACTTCGTCAATAATGATAATTGTCATGTAAAATTTTCGGATCTGTATTTGGTAGTTAAACGCTTGTTACTTGCAAACCTGGGGCCTGGTTACCGTTGTTGCCAATCGTTCCTCCATCATAGTTTGCGCCGATCAAGGGATATCATCAAAGGAGCTGGGCCAGCTGGGAACAGCTGGACGCTCGTTGTTGAGTTGACCAGGGGTAGAACATCTGACGCGCTGTTCTATACGGCCTTCCGTGTGGATCATTATTGAGAATTGAGGATCTACATTATTACGAAAAAAAGACGTAAAAAATGTGCAGTGGCGGCCTAGGAAACCTCCAACTCATTTTTTCTCAAGGGTGATGTTAGTGACGACTTAGGGCACCCACAACCTATATTTGACAATCTTTTAATCAATTTTAAAATATCGCCCAGGAATGTAACTCTGCAGCTTTTTAGCTGCGCGTATAGTTATGTTTTTAAAATAAAAAGACAGGATTAAGGGTACCACGATTTCTCAACTCTAACATACTTCTCAATAACTTTTCTAATGCACAAAAATGTAAAAATTAACAAATTGAATTTTCCGCTCTCAAACCAGTAAACCAACATCAGTTTTGCCGTCGCTGCTATACAAACAAGTTAATACAAATTTCGTGCTTCGCGGCTCTCCTCAATGCATTGGAAATAGCGCATCCGTTTCCGTGACACCAACACTATGATCGGTTCCACGAGGCTGTGAAATTGCTTGCTTTCTGTGTTAAATGAATGAACTGCCTCTGTGGTCTAGCGGTTAAGCGACTTACAATCTGGTCTGGGAATCGGTAAACTTATTAATTCAAATTGTAATTTTTGTGTAAAATGCTGTGTAGTGTCGGCTTATGCTGTGTAGTGTCGGCTATGCTATGTAGTGTCGGCTTAGAATAGCACTACCCCATTTTTTTCCGGTGGTTTTGCGTAAGAGGAGACTAATGCTATCGGGGCTTTTGAGGGATTTTTGGGCGATGCGGTTGGAGACCCATCACCAACAACCTTACTCTCATCATCTTTTCCCCACTCAACTTTCTAAAAGTGGCTGATGTATTGTTAATTCCTTTGCTCTGGCTACACCTTCTAGTGATTTATAGCCGTGAGTATATACAATGTATGTATGTGTAAAATGTGGCAGGTTTTAATAACCCGGTCATCAGAAAATTAAGATGATTCCGTGCTTTAGAGGGCACGTTAAGCCGTTGGTCCCAGCAACTCTCACGGCAGTAGGCGCTCCTCTCAGTGTGACAGACTTTTAGAGAGCTATCACGTGGTGTTGTGTGGCGACGCTTACGATGGGGGGAAACCCTACCACCGTTTTTGTACGATGACGTAACAATACTGTTTGTACTCGTTATCTTGAGGAAGGAATTTGAATTTATTCAATCAAATGACGTCGGGAAAGAAATATAGTCTTATTCCATTATTTACTACAGGTGCAACAGAATCGGGAGTTTTTGATTAATTGGTGGTTACTATGGCTACTTATCTTTTATTGTACTATATTTGTAGTTCTAGTCACTTCTTATTATGTAATTTAAATTAAAAAAATATTTGTTATATGCTAAACTTGATAACTAGTTGAAATTTCAAAATGTTTGAAGTTAATTTTGATTAGGAACATAAAAGTGGCCATTAAACCTTTTTCCTCTGCACCAGTTTAACACTCTGTACTTCTATTTAAGCATTTGCTTTTACTTTCAGAACCTACATCTTTCGCATGTGAAAATAGTTTAATAAATGAAAAGCTCAAGTTTTAACTCTTAATGTTTTCAAAGATTAAAACCGAACTCTATTGTTTCTCAATATTTTACACTTCGTCCTATTGAATTTAATATTTATTTTATTATGATTGTGTTTGTTGTGTTAGCGACTTCTAGAAATATACTATAATACAAATGTAATAACACATAAAACATGCTGTGTAGTGTCGGCTTAGAATAGCACTACCCCATTTCTTCCGGTGGGTGTACGTAAGAGGCGACTAACGGTATTGGGGCTATTAAGGGATTTTTGGGCGATGCGGTTGGAGACCCATCACCAAAAACCTTTATTTTTACCATCTTTTCCCCACTCTACTTTCCAAAAGTGGCCGAGGAACTTCTAGTTTCTCAGCTCTGGCTACCCCTTTTAGGGATTAACAGCCGTGAGTATATGTATGTATGTATGTATAAAACATTTCATATTTATATCTAACCAAAATTTGACTCACACTCATACTTTATAAATAACTTTTTAGATCATAATTTAAAAGACACAACGCACACAACAAATCCAAACCGTATTTCCCTGACTACCCACCAGTTTTTTGTAACAATTAGAGTATACCGTAAAACTAAAAAAATATTATTGTACTTTAAATCTTGAAATGTAAATATGTATATTTTATACAAAGATATGAGATAAAGCCTGGTGTCAAACGGACGGCCAGACAGACAGACGACGAACACTCAGTAATGGGGCCCTGCTTTACCTTTTTGGTGCGGAACCCTAAAAATAAAGGATGGGAAGGAATAAAATGAGTTATTGATATTCTACTGTAGGATACAACTATATATTAATTTATTTTGATAAATGTTATGTGCCTAAATGAATTAAGTAAATTTTAAATGTCATTTTAAACGTTATTTTGATGTAAACATTTATTGTTATGAAAAGAAAGAACATGAATATCCCGTATTTCTTAATGAGCAATTCAGTATGCGGAAAAAATCTGAAATAAATGTTTCAAAGGAAATAATAAAACAAAATAACTTTGAATAGACATAAAAGGTAAAGATTACATCTGAATGAAACATGCAAGAACACAAAATGAAACATTATTTTCTCTATACTTCATACTTGGACCTTTAATCTTTTTATCCTATTACCGGGACATAATTGAATCACCCTCGTATAGTCTCAAAAGGCAAAACAACCTTCATTAAGATTTTTCCCGGAATTCAAGAAGTAAAATCATTTTAATAAAAATAAATATGTGAACAAAAACATTCTGATCCTCAAAAGTTAATAACATGATGATACACTTTGGTTAATATAATTTCTCAACTCAAAACTCAAACTTACACGCTTTATATCCCAAAAGGGATTGGCTGGAAGGGGAGGTACTAATACTTCTGAATATCATTAATGTAATATTCATTTTCTATAATTAAACATATTAATGTATGTCATATTTTAATAAACTTACCCGAAACTTAAAAATAAACGGTTTTAAATATAACATTTTGACGAGAAAAAATACTAAATATGGCACAGGCTAGTCCTATTATGGCATTAATTCACATCTATGTGTACCACCTTTAGTTAATATATTTTGTAGTGTTCTACCTGTAAATGAATTAGTTTTTTGATGATTGTAAATACAACATAAATTTTAAATTTATTCATATATTATTATTAGAAATGAGGTCCCTCAGAAAAGTTTGTAATGTAAGGTTATGTGATCGTGTGAGGAACGATGTGATTCGTGAAAGGTGTGGTATAAAAGATGATATTGTAAGTAAGATAGAAACAGGAATGTTGAGATGGTTTGGGCACATCGAGAGGATGGATGATAGGAAATTGGTAAAAGGTATCTATAGAGCTAATGTGGAAGGTAACGTTAGTAGAGGACGGCCACGAAAGACACACTTGGACCAAATTGAAAGTGTGCTCAAAAAGGCAGGCGTCCGAAGTATGAAGAATAAAAGAGCATGTATGAAAAGATTGATGGATGTAGACGAAGCAAGAGAGGTTTGCCAGGATCGTACAAAGTGGCGATCGATAGTCTCTGCCTACCCCAATGGGAATTAACGGCGTGAGTATATGTATGTATGTATGTATGTATGTATGTATTCACTACTATCGTATATGTAGGTTTGTCTGTCTGTCTGTTACCATTTTACACTTTTTCTGCTGAATTAATTTATGGTTGGTCCAAATGTTTCCTCCAAAGTCGTTATTATATTCAATACTAGTGGATCGTCCCAGCTTCGCACGGGTAGCGTTGTTTTTTTTAAATATCTGAGGTTTCTTTCTTCAGTCCCTGCTTAAGCATTGTGAAATTCAGCGCAATGTTTTCAATTTATTTAATTTATAGCACTCCCTAAACAGTGTAGTTTGGTGATTTTGAATGCGCTTTAATGAACGGTTCAGTATTTCCATTAAATAGCAAATTTTGGAATAAAACGCTATGAAGTATTTATAACAATCTGAAAAATAAATCATTACGTGATGTAGGATGCAAGTATGATTTTATGTATAATTTCGGTGTTTGTCTACCGATTTCTATGATTCTTTTTTTATTGAATAGGTAATAATGTTACCTTTTTAAATTAGGGATGAGTGAGAGGTTTACAAACGTAAGAGTAAACAAATATAATCAGAATGTTCCGAACTGCTAAGCAATCAGGAATTACACGTGTTATTGTGAGTCAACCGTAAAAGATAGACATAAACTGTTAAGGATTTTTTTTTAGATAATTTTATGCAGAATTTTTCCATCGTACATGATTTCTATGTAAGTTTAACCATTAAGGCTGCACACGCGACGGAAGCTTAAAAAATGGAGTTACTTCTCCCGTTTTCCCAAAATTTCCCAAAATTCCCCTTTACTACTCTGCTGGAAAGTATACAAAAACCTGCGCAGGAGTATGAAGAATAATTGTACCAAGTTTCGTTAGGATCCGTCGAGTAGTTTTTGTTTCCATAAGGAACATACAAACCGACAGACAGGCAGACAGACAGACAGACAGACAGACAGACAGAAAGACAGACAGACAGACAAAAATTTTACTTATTGCATTTTTGGCATCAGTATCGATCCCTAATCATCACCTGATAGTTATTTTGAAAATATATTTCATGTACAGAATTGACCTCTCTACAGATTTATTATAAGTATAGATAAAAAAAAACATTTTAATGTTTTCTAAGATTTTCACGATTGCACATTATAATTAAAACAACTATTGATTTTCGGATATTTTAATCGCGTGTTATTACATTGTTTTTATATGACGGTTGGCAATTACCACCTGCTTAGAAACCGATCATAAGCACAACAAAGCAAGGGAAGAACACTAGCAAGACTCCAGATAACATTAGCTCTTTTTGTACATACCAAATATTAAACGCAAATGTAACTTAAATTTTGTGAAGGTAGTTAGTATTAATAATTTTATAGTACTGTATAATGACAAATAACACCTCAGTCTTCCCGTGACCATGATAACTGAAAAGTTTTCGAAATGTCGGGCTTTAAAAACAATGTAATAACACGCGATGAAAATATCCGAAAATCAATAGTTGTGTTAATTATTTTCGTATTAAACCTAATCAATCTGTTATTCTTTCAAATAAAAAAGCGCACGAAAACCTTACAACAAATCAGTTCATTAGCCAAACCAAACGTATTGTGGTATTGGATTCATTCAACCGCCTTTTTGTTTGAAACCACCTGAAATTTTAAACAGCTCCTAAGGGCATCTTTATGTCGAGCATCATTGACTCGTTAACGTAAACAGCGTATTATTCAAAAAGTACAAATGGAAATAAGAAAAGTTACTTATGCGGAAGAGAATTTGTTCGGGCCCTTTCAGAATTATTTAGAGCTTTCTCACTTTTCGGGAGCAATATTTGTTAATATTTAAGAAGAGTTAATGGTATGACGACTTATTTTGATAGTACTTGTAATTTAGCGTTTTATTCACTTATTTACGGTATTAGTTCCCATTGGGGTGAGAAGAAATAATTGGAATCTAAATTTATGTTTAACAATTTTATGTCAAGGAGGAAACTTCATTAATAAAATTGAATTCAACCATAGATATATAAAAGGTATCATAGCATTTCTATTAATTAAACAGACTCTTTCTTCTTTACAAAATAAATTTGCATATTTTTTTAAATGAACGCAAACTCTGGTTACTCTTTTTATGTCTAAATCCGTGAATATATGCGTGTATGTTGTAACACGACTTTACATATTTCTAACACTGTAAAGACTTACAACACCAACCTGTGTTTTGGGGTTGTAGAACTCTGTTTAATTCAATTTATTAATTAAGTTTCGTCCTTGATAAACTAAATGCCATGATACAGTACATGAACAATCTGTTCATTAGAGAAGTTTCGCTATAATTACAATACCTACGACCCCAGCCGATACGTTAGCTATTATCTGTAAACTTTCGTCGAATATGTGTTTTACAGGGCGGTATTCAGGAGGCCTTGCACGAGATTTATTTTATCGTGAATCTGTCGATTAAAATGAGATAACAGTATACGATACTATGTAAGTGCGAAAAAGATGGCTGTTTTATACCACGTGATATCTAGTTAAAAGATCGTTAATGCTAGACATGCAGGTAAATCGTTGTTGGAGACAATTTGGTCGAAGTAAAGTTTTTTAAAGTAAGTAAGTACGTTAAATTGCTGTGTAGTGTCGGCTTAGAATAGCACTACCCCATTTCTTCCGGTGGGTGTACGTAAGAGGCGACTAACGGTATTGGGGCTTTTAAGGGATTTTTGGGCGATGCGGTTGGAGACCCATCACCAACAACCTTTATTTTACCAACTTTTCCCCACTCAACTTTCCAAAAGTGGCTGAGGAATTTCTAATTCCTTAGCTCTGGCTACCCCTTCTAGGGATTTTAGCCATGAGTATATGTATGTATACGATACCATGTGAGTGCGAAGAGATGGCTGTTTTATACCACGTGATATCTAGTTAAAAGGTCGTTAATCTTAGACATGCAGGCAAATCGTTGTTGGAGACAATTTGATGGAAGTAAAGTTTTTTCAGCAACGGTAGGTTAAATGATTCCTGACTGGCATTAAGTAGTTATTTGACTACAGTGCAAAGGCAGGCAGTAACAGTTTGGGAATCAATGATTTTCTGCTGGATCGAAAATTTACGATACTTAATATGCGTCCCTAAGGCTTGTAGTGGATAAGATGGCTTTTAGTGAAAAATTGAATTTTGTGCAAAAAATGTGAGTCAGAAAATAAATACTGTCCGTACCATTCAGCTAAGTCATCAAGGCCCAAAAATCATTTAAAAAGCCTTATTCTTACCCCAATATTCGCCGTGTAGTGTCTTAGTGTCTAGTGCTTAGAATAGCACTACCCCGTTTATTCCCATGGGTGTACGTAAGAGGCGACTAAGGGTATGGGGGTTTTTCAAGGATTTTTGGGCGATGCGGTTGAAGACCCATCACCTAGATCCTTTATTTTATTATCTCCATCTCCTAAAGTGGCTGGGGAATTTCTAATTCCTTAGCTCTGGCTACCCCTGTTGGGATTTATAGCTAAATCAAATCAAATCAAATATAGTTTATTCAGTAAATATACAATAAGACTTATGCTAATACATAGAAAAAAAACATATAAGCTGTGAGTATATGTTTTTATGTATTTCTTTCCCCAATTCACCTCTTACGAACACCCGAGGAAAGAAATGGGGTAGTGCTATTTTAAGCCGACACTACACAGCTAGCTTACACAGAGATGAATTTATGAGCTACACATTTCTAGCTTACGAATCCGCCCCTGAATAAGGGAATGAGTTGAAGTGTACCTCGACCTCAGAGCTCGATCGTGTAAACAAAATTACACTTAATTTGATTTGGCTCTCCATGTTGACTTTCAGCATGTGAGTATTTGTACCAAGCTTTTTAAGTTACAAAATTTAAAAGCTTTTGCCTTGAGATAACTTAAAGTTAGTGTAGTGTTTATTGGATAAATTGCGTATACAGATAGACTGCTTTGGTGGCATACTTTCTAGATTTCATAGGTCTGGGTTATTATAATATAACCCATATATTATAATATAATATACATATACTCACGGCTATAAATACCTAGAAGGGGTAGCTAGAGCTAAGGAATTAGAAATTTCTCAGCCCTTTTTGGAAGTTGCGTGGGGAAAAGATAGTAAGATAAAGGTTGTTGGTCTCCAACCGCATCGCCCAAAAACACCTTAAAAGCCCCAATACCGTTAGTCGCCTCTTACGTACACCCACCGGAAGAAAAGGGGTAGTGCTATTCTAAGCCGGCACTACACAGCAAATATTTAATTATATTATAGTCTTTCAAAATTACTATTTGATTTGATTTTTTCATATGGTTAAAATAATAAAATATTAAAATGTTAAAATAATAAATGGTGAGGGAAAACACCGTGAGGAAACCCACATGGCTGAGTTGTACTTAGTCATGTGACAGTGTATTCGTACAAAACGGCGATAGGCCTGCCCCCTATCACGTGAGTACACTGTCCATGCAAAACGTGGGTACTCTGAACACCAGGTGACAAAGTCACGTGATGTTCAGAATTATTAGTACCTCTGCCAACCCCTTCGGGGATATTCGGCGTGAACGTTTATGTTATGTTATGTTATGTTAAAATAATACAGACACAAAATAATAAAGCGCATGTACTGTAACATTTGTGATTACCTTGTGATCAGCAAGCGCAATGGCTCAGTGGGTAGAACACCGCTTATCGTGCTAACAATAAGGCTTCAATTCCCGGGTCGAGCCTACACCAATTTGTCTTTTCTAAAGACATATGTTCTGGTTAATTTATCATTGTTGCGGTGAGGGAAAACATCGTGAGGAAACATGGCTGAGTTGTACTTAGTTATATGACAGTGTATTCGTACAAAACGGCGACAGGCCTGCCCCTATCACATGAAAGATATTACCACGTCACGTGATGTTCAGTAGTATTAGTACCTCTGCCAACCCCTTCAGGTATACATGTTTCCGTTTGAGTTTTATATTATATTAATTTTTAACTATTTAGAACTGGTTCATTTAATCCTGGTGACCCTAATCAGTATAATTGGATGAAATTATTATATTGTCTCCGATTCTCGATAAGTGTACGAATTTTGAATTAAATCGGTCCGTCTGAGTCAAAATCGAGGATTCGTAGTCGGTTAAATACATATGAAGCCAATGTAAACGGGTTAAAAATATATTTTGTTTTATTCCTGACATGTTTAAAATTGTGCTAGATAAAATTTTGAAGTAGTTCTTCTTTTGTTGAACGTTTTCAAGTCCAAATTTAATCATATGAAATGAAATAACAAAGTAACATTGTGTTAAGATATCAAAAAACATTGCCTGTTCTTTTTGTAAGTTTTCGCTTCATTGTTATAACGCTTTTGTTTAAAATACAATGGCACATTTTGTTTTTACTTAACCAAGTGTAAATTTATGAAGTTGTAGTCTTCCAATTCGGTATGCAAAGTTTTACTAAAGTGATGCTGATTACAAAACCATTTCGAGATATTATGGTTATAAACAATATTTTCTTGAAATTATATCAATTGAAGCTAAGATGACTGTTATTTTATCAAAAAACAGAAAGATGTTTGACCTTCAATATTGTTTCAAAGACATACGGTTTTGCAGTTTATCAATAAAATATCGAAAATCATAGGTTTCTTTAGTATAATATCGTAATAATTTCATTTGACATCACAAATTCGTGATATGTTTTGCAATCGGCAACATTATTATAAAACATTTCGCTTCATTTGCATGTCGCTACGTGATTTTATCGATCAATGACGTCATTAAGTACAAAAGTTGAACAATCTTTAAAAAATCATAACTTTACAATTACTCATTTTAAATGGAAAATATTCAAATTAGTCTTTTATTTTCGTGTTTACTATTGAATAAAAATATTTAATAAATACCAAAAAAAAACTTTGCATACCGAATTGTTGCCGTTGGTTTTTTAGAATACACTGCTTACAAATACGAAATGTGAAGAATGCAATAAAACATAAACATAAAAGTTCACGCCGTTTATCCTCGAAGGGGTTGGCAGAGGTACCAATACTTCTGAACTCACATGGCAGCGCCATCTAGTGTCCAGAGAAGGTACCCACGTTTTTGCTTAGACAGTGTACTCACGTGATAGGGGGCAGGCCTATCGCCGTTAGAAATGAAATTTATCACAATACTGAAAATTTAATTTCGCAAAGTTTTCCAGGATCGTACAAAGTGGCGATCGATAGTTTCCTACCCAAACGCAAAAAAATATTATAAAGAGAAAATACCTAATTGTGTATATTTTTGTCAGGATGAATGGACTACAATTATTACTTCAACTTTGGGCGGAAACAAAGGCTACATTTTTTTTTCTTTCAATCTCATAATTTTCTTACAATGTTTTTCCTAAAGTTGCGTTGACCTATTTAATTACTTTATTTCAATGTTATTATAAAACAATCACTAATGTCACCAGAATACACTTACTATTGACAGCCAGGCCATTATTTCACCACTCTGACAAGCCAATTGTCAAGAAAAACTATAACTGCACCGAATTACTTTATTAATATTCTACACTTGTTTTGTTTATCCGAAATTTTGCCTTAAACGTAAATTCAATTATGTCAAAGGAGATATTTTATTCGTCCTCTATACATTCTCCTATATGCAACTGGTGGTCTCCAACTGTATCGCCTAAATATCCCTTAAAAACCCCAATACCGTTAGTCGCCTCTCACGTACACCCACTGGAAGAAATGGGTTAGTGCTATTCTAAGCCGACACTACAAAGCAGTGTGTTGTTCCACAATTTACTGCAAGAGACTTAGTGTCCTATAGTCATTTTTATTGTAAATATAAATTCACTCTACAAATAACTCTCTTATGAAGCCCCTATTTAGTTATGGTCTATCGCCCCGCCAATATCGATTCAGAGTGAGACAGACGAACAAGCATTGCGCCTTGTGAGGTGAGGTTTATTTGCTAATATAATTACACTCTGTTAGGTTTCGCAGCCGTCCATCGCATGTCAATACATTAGGGTGCTGCGCTCATAAAATTTTACGGGCCTAATACTTTTAACGTTCAGACAAACGGAGCGATAAATAGATACGATACATGAAACCATACTGTCTTGCATACATACATATACATACATATTCTCACGCCGTTAGTTCCCATTGGGGTAGGCAGAGACTATCGATCGCCACCTTGTACGATCCTGGCAAACCTCTCTGGCTTCGTTTACATCCATCAATCTTTTCATACATGCTCTTTTATTCTTCATACTGCGGACACCTGCCTTATTGAGCACATTTTCTATTTGATCCAAATGTGTCCTCCGAGGTCGTCCTCTACTAACATTACCTTCCACATTGGCTCTATATATCTCTTTCACCAATTTACTGTCATCCATCCTCTCTATGTGCCCAAACCATCTCAACATTCCTTTTTCTAACTAATACTTTAATACTGTCTTGGTTTGTAGAATAAAGGTGCAGTCTTGTTACGCGATTTGTTTTATCATGCATTAAACGTTTTAAATGTGGGAATCAACTGTATGAATAATTGAACAGAAATCTCTATTTTAAATCACTGTACAAATAATTTTATAGAATATTCAATTTGAATATGTTTTTTTAGTGAAATCATACAATGACACATATGCTCCAAACACGGAATAACGTGACTAAGGAAAATATTTTGCTCTGCATTCCAACAAAAGCAACTTATAGTACATATTTAACCCTCCGAATTGTTAACGATAGTTTGAATACCGAAAAGGCAGGAAGAGACTTGTCATGTCTAAAACGTATTAAGTAATGAATATTGTAGTTTCGATCGACGAGCCGTCTTGTTACATTAATTGAATAAAACTTGGGGAGGGTTCAATGTTAAGCACGTTATTGGGGTTGTAAAAATAATGTTTCTTAATACATTTATGCTGCTTGCCTCGTGTAATGAATATTTAGATTGGAATTTCCGTGTAATGCGGTGTATTCAACATTTTTAAATAAAGTAAATGGTAATGAATGAGAGACTGCGTACCTTCTTGAAAATAATGAATGAAAACATCGTTTCGTAACAAAAATAGATTTTATAATTTATTACAAAATGCTTAAAATAAATTACATGAATATGTTTTAACATAACATAAACATAAACGTTCACGCCGAATATCCCCGAAGGAGTTGGCAGAGGTACTAATACTTCTGAACATCACGTGATTTTGTCACCTGATGTTCAGAGTACCCACGTTTTGCATGGACAGTGTACTCACGTGATAGGGGGCAGGCTTATCGCCGTTTTTGTACGAATACACTGTCACATGACTAAGTACAACTCAGCCATGTAGGTTTCCTCACGATGTTTTCCCTCACCGTTAACAACCATCATAAATTAACCACACATATATATGAATATGTTTTCTTTTACATTACCCAACGTATTCGATAGATTCATACTTACATTCTATTTGCTTTAATAAATTAGGCAATACATTTTTATTGATATTTATTTTTTCATTGATTTGTATCATGATAGAAAAATAAGTTTATTGTATACACATGCTCCATAAGAACCCTTAACTCTATTTAATCGTAAAAGCACAAAATTAAAAAGTCACTACAGATGTACTCGTATCATCGGAATTATTAAATACATCAGTATTACATATATTTTGACAAGAACGGTGCTCGAAATATTGTGTGGAATTAAGATATGTTTACACACTCAATCATATTTTCATATCTTTTCTAGTCATATATTTTATTAAATAAAAGCATGCACAGTGAAACATTTTATGTATTTTTTATATTCTTGCGTTCAAATACGTGGAAATGCACTTCCCGTGTAAACTATTCGGTGTGAAATTTTGAAAGAGATTTATTTGTCGACGCTTCACATCACTCTGGTCTTTTATACATTTCAAAGGGTATCTTTGCTTTAGTAATTTGGTTTTAATTGCTGTGAAAAAGGCGGAATATCAAAGGAATGATGTAATGAAAAATATGTGAGAAGGTGACTGTTAAGTTAATGAGTTGATATAGCTAGATTGGGCTATCGAAATATTAGCTTACATTCATAGGTAAATATACTCAAGCCATTATTTCCCATTGGGGTAGGCAGAGCATCGATCGCCACTTTGTACGATCCTGACAAACCTCTCTAGCTTCGTTTACATCCATCATTCTTCTCATAAATGTTCTTCATACTTAATATTAGCTTAGAGGGGCTTAAAGCTGTGTATGTTAGTTATTCTAATCATTTTGTGCTTGACTATCGCCCGATTTCTGAATTGAGTATTCAAGCTAAGAACGACTTAAGTATCGTTTTGTCTCATTCAGTTGTTACGATTTCAATGCGACAGAACGATACTTAAGATGTTCTCAACTGGAATACTCAATTCAGAAATCGGGCGTAAGTATCTTTTAGAATATCGTTAAGATGCTCCCTATTCATAGTAGCTTTAAGACTTTAATTCCTACTTTGTTCTGAATGGCGGTCTTCCTTCCATTTTGATTCAACATTCTAGTATCGTTTTTAAAGAACTGCATAGGGAAAATGATATAATTTGTTGTTATTTTTTTGGATCCCTGCAGATTGGTCTAGTTAGGTTTTTAAATTGGTAGAAATTGATAACATTCGAAGACAAAGCTTAGCCCTTGTCAAAAACCGATGAGTTTGCCGATTACAGCCTTGTTATTGTAAATCACTGGGTCGTAAAGATTGTCTTTATTCATTTTAATGGGATCTGTTTCCTGCAGACAACTGAAATTCTAGTCAAAGTCACAACGC
Source organism: Bedellia somnulentella (assembly GCA_963576735.1). Classification (NCBI taxonomy): domain Eukaryota; kingdom Metazoa; phylum Arthropoda; class Insecta; order Lepidoptera; family Bedelliidae; genus Bedellia; species Bedellia somnulentella. The sequence goes on from OY755178.1 coordinate 3,307,625, forward strand.
TTAGTAATTTAAATGATATAAGTCCTGAAAGTTGGACATGTTACATGAATGAAATATATTTAATATTGTTATTTTGGTTAGTATTTTTTTTTAATATCATGGTGCTTTGGCTCGTTTTGATTCGTTATCTGTAATTTTTTGTCTCAATATACCGCTAAAAGTGTAGCCGAGGTACAAATTCAGGAGATTTCCTTTTTGTGGTGATCAGAGTGCCCATTTTTTTTTCCTGGAGAGTGTACTCATTTGATGAAGGCATTTCTTTTGAAAAAGAAAAGAATGTGTAGAGAATATGATATCTTAATTAAAAGAACAAAAAATAATTTGCAAGTTTACATAACTACTTTGATACAAACATATACTCACGGCTAACTACCTAGAAAGGGTAGCTAAAGTTCAGAATAAGACATAGCCAGCCAGCCATTTTGGGAACTTGAGCCGGGAAAATATATTAAATAAAGGTTTTTGGTAATAGATCTCCAATCGCATCACCCAACAACTTCTTTCAAAGCCCCAAAGCCCTTAGTCGCCTCATACGACCACCCACGGGTAGAAATGGGGTAGTGTTATCCTAAGCCTATCCTAATTTCACTCCCTCATGGGTTCCATTAAAAAATATCTCATCTGAGTGCTCAATTACATAAAAAAAGCAACCTCTAGACGTAGTTTCTAATTTCTAAGTCTGACAGCCTTTATATGTGTAAAGATAGATAACTAAAATGCGGTTCTTACCGCTATTATACGAGTAATTTGTTGCACAATGTAACACAAAAAACATAGCATAGTTATCAAAAGTCGAATTACAAATGCGACCCCTATTTTAGATTTCATAGCGCGTTCACACGTTGATGACTCAACAAATATTTATGAATTGCACTCGTTTTTCCTATTCATATGTCGTATGCATTTTGAACTTTAGAGAAGATTTTTATTGTGAATATTCAATTCGTATTCAAACCGCAACGACCCGAGAGAAAACTTCTAAAAACAGATTATAAAGTGAGAAAAACTCGGGAATCACCTCAGAATTTTATACTAACTTCTAAACTAACACATAGATCAGAAACTTTGCAACTTAAAACTTTTTATATCCGCGTAAGGTTCAAAGCAAAAACTCTCAATCAAAAAGTTAAATGAAGACTGCGATAGATGGATAACCCTCTACTTTAGCCGTCTTTATAACATCAATCTACTACATGCTCCTAAGTGAGTTCCACTCAACCCTTTCGACCTCATGATTGAAGCGGTAAGAAAAACATTTTCAAATTGTGTAGCTGAAACGAAGTGAAAGGGGAATGATGAGGCGTCAAGCGGAATAAATGGCTTGCCCGAAACACCAACAGCTGTGAAACATCAAGGCACGCGTCACTCGACGTCAGTTAACGAACGGACTTTGCTCTGACCGCACGCCCACACTACACCTTTCTCATCAACCAATCAGAAGTCAGTAAGCGATATTCCGACCAATCACTATGCGGTCCTATTGAAATGTCAAATTTGACAGTCCATTTACGCGGTTCGGAAAATGGAACTTTATTTTGAAAATGAAATACAGATAGTAGAAGACAATAAAGATAAAATGGGAATGGATCGACTTGTATGCTTTTAGAGAAGTGAAAACTTTTAAAAGTTTCATAAGCTTACATCCGTGTGTTTTGAACAATGACGGCGCAAACTTTTGTGTTTGTGTTAGTGTGTCTTTTGCAAAGACCAATGTATGCCAATTCGGATAATTTAGGTGAGTTTTGTATCTGTTTATAAGTTGTTTATTTCAAAGATTCAACGGTTATAATAAAAGAAATTTAATCATATTTCAGACTTTTGTTAGCAATATTTTAGAATAAATGACATAATCTAATTTTATGAATAATTTAAATTAATCAAATCAGAATGACTTCTACGAATATCAAGGGATATAGTTAAAGCTTTTTGTATGTGGGGTCATCAAAGATGTGGGGCTTTATAAGTGATGATTGAGCGCTGAGTTTGGTGTTTATTTGACTGTATTTTAATCTTTAAATATCCTAAAGTCGTTACATCATTTAATTTTGAAGATACTTTTGTTTAGGCATATGGGATTGCACTTTTTTAAAACCTACCATTTCCAAATAATTTTAGATATAATACACTGAAGAATGGAAGGCAAAGTTGTAGAATAAAAAAAAGGTACGCTTGAAGGGACAGCAAAAAGTGATTGCTTATGAATAACGGACCACATATTATTAAAAGCCCTCCATTTCTCCGTCAGAGGCGGAGTTGTGTTATTCTAAGTAAAAACTACATGGTTATTTTTTAATATTAGAATATTCATATCTTACACCAGTTTTAGTTTTGTTTTTGTAAAGATATAGATTCGGAGGTTGTGAGGAAGAGGGACATTTTAAATTGCATCTATGCTGATAGTTTTAAATAATTCGTTATTAATGATAACAGGCTCACCTTTGGCAACCTATAAGCGCGGAAAATTTATGACAAGTTTCCACGTTTAAAATTTATAAATTAGGATAGTTATAAGCATCCCAATGACTACCAGTAAAGTTGTTAATTAAACTCAAACGTTCACGCCGTCTATCCCCAAAGGGGTTGGCAGAGGTACTAATAGTTCTGAACATCACGTGACATTGTCACCTGGTGTTGGTACCCACGGGTTGCTTGGACAGTGTACTCACGTAATAGGGGGCAGGCCTATCGCCAATAATAATTTTTAGAAAAAAAATACAAAGCACTTTTTATCATACCTGTACCTGTACTATGAACAGAAATTAACACAGATTTTTTTATTAATCCACTGCGTATTTGCATAAAGTTTTAACACTACGAGAGGCAGAATTTCACGCACTATTTATACATATAGAGTTTATTAAAAGAAAAGGTCCCTTTCTATAAGCACTATTTGTGTACGCTGGCATAACGCCAGGACGGTATGTCATTGAAAAGTCTTGTTCAATATCTCTGTTCCTACAAGATCAATCGTTATGAAATTTTGCATAACGGGAGAAGTATTTAGGAAGAGTTTTTTCGTGTAAACTCTGTTGCTTTACAATTAGCCGTTTTCGAGTACGGCGATGTGTACGCTAGCTTGACGTTACGCCAGCGTACACAGTGAAAATGGTGTTAATTTCCTAAACTAAAGAGGCACTTTTTTAGTTTAACACTAATTAGGCACTATTTAGGCAGAGTTTTTTGACATAGTAACCAGCTCGATACAGCTTCATGGTACGCCAGCTTAACGCACGCGAAAAACGGGTGACGAGAAACCACGTCATGTTTCAAACTTACTCGTGTATTTTGCTCTGCCTCTTTTTCCTTCTTCGGAGATATAAAGTGTGAACTTAGAGTTCGAGTTGAATATAATATTAGTAAACACAAATATATAGATATATAAATAAATATTGATTTATGTACTCACTCCACTACTTTTCATTGGGGTAGGCATCAAAATAAAAAAAAATCTTAAACATTTTTATTTGCATAAATGTGGTATAATGAAGATATTGCATTTTTAAAATCGGTCTATCAGATATAACTGTGTATGCTGAAATTGACAATAAATTTACTAGTTACATTTATTTAACTCAAACAGCCACATCGGTTGCCACTTTGTATGATCATCAATATTCATCAATCTTTCCGTATGTCCTCTGTTGCCCTTTTCTGACAAAACCATCCACACTGACTTTATTTAGACCCTTCCCTTGACCAATGAGCATACATTACTGGTCCTATTTATAACTTCACTGGCAGCCACTAGGAAACTTATCAATTTCCTATATTGCAGATTAAAATCCTATATATTTATATGTACTTACGGCCAGGAATCTCATATAGGGGTAGCCAAGTCTCGGAATTAACAATGAGTGATCCAACTTTAGAAAATGTTATTTGTTATTTGTAATCAGTAATATATGTCTACCTATAGGTAGTCTTTTAAATTTTATCTTCTGGGAATAAAAGATATTCCCACTGATAAACATTTAGTTAAGTGAGCCTTAATGGGTTCTTGTTCAATTTTAAGGGATTGAGCTGTGTAATGTTGGCTTAGAAGAGCACTAACCCATTTTCTTCCGCAGAATTTTCATAAAGTGACTCTGTATTTTGGGGCTTTTTAAGTGAATGTTGGGTAATGTGTAATGGCTGGAGGCTCATCACCAACCATATTTATTTTAAAATGTTTCCTTACTGAACCTCTAAAAGTGTCATAATTCACAAAGTCATAATTTCATAAGCTCTGGCATCACCATTTGGGTAATGGTTGTGAATACTTATTTTGAAATTTGCAATATATAATTTTCTATTATATTATATTCTTTAACTATGTAGTTTGTTTCTTTACATAAATATCTTATGAGGCGATTAAATGTACCGGCTTTTTAAATGATGTGACTTTTGGGCAATGCGGCAATTTCTATGTCTTTACCATTTCAAATATGAACTGTTAATAATTTCTGTAAATAAAAATTAAATACTTTCAATCATTTGGCTTTGTTTTTAAGAAAAAGCCTTTAAGATAAAAAATATTTGTGTAATGGCTTTGTGAATTTTTCTTCTAAAGCACAAAACCGTTGAGGTTTTTAAGTGCAGATTTAAGTGATAAATGATAATTTAATTCAAAATAACACCCAACCACAATCTAGCATGAAAATGAAACTTTGTTAAGGAAGTTGCAGCAGCGCTGTCGTAGCGTCTCATACCGTAGCGTTGAGTAATTAGTTTTCGTAGACAAGTTGCTACAGCGCGCGGGCGTAGTACGTTTCGTAGCACTTTACATTGAGTCAGTTGTACGACCTTTGAATAGATGATTTCTGTGCAGGTACCAGATTTAATAAATTTGGTTAATATCAGCTACTGGATTCGCTTAAAAGGATTGGTTTATTTAATAATTAATTTTGTAATCAGGTCAGTAGCAAAATAATGCTAATTTTTCTATACTTTTATATTTGAAACAAAAACTTAAGTAATTTTGAAAGAAAATTGGGTAGACAAAAAGAAAAAAAATACTTTAATACAAACACTATTGTGCTTGACTTAACACACATATATATATAACATACATAACTATTTATTGTCAAGTAACGAACTGTCAAATTAACAATTGATCAATATTGTTTGTAATTCTTATTATTTGTCAGAAGTTTTAGCAAAATGATCAAGGAAATTATGTGTAGATTCGTCGGCATGTGTCGTGCAACTTCTTGTGATGATAAAACTATACTACTAATGATAATTGTTGATTATAGTTAGAAGCCGAATCAGAGCTATTAGTTCTCAATATACAGCCCTAATTGAAAATGGATTACGATATGATTATTGATTGAGGTTTTTGATTGTATCATATTAAAGTAGCATTTAAGTACAATCAACCTATCCTATACTCCAAAGAAAATAGATAAAATTGATAAATCAACAACTTTTCAGCTTTTTAGGAATTTAAGAAAGGAAAAAGTAATCAAAATTGTTTTTGAAAAAGGTGATTGGTTTTGACTATATCGCCCAGCTATTATTTCAAAAGCCATTTAACCATACCTGATTCCAAGCAATAATTAAGGTTACATGGCTCTTAATTTATTTTAGCCATGTAACTTTAGGTTTTTGTTTGGGATTAGGTTTGGTATAACCTCAAAACAGAATTTACGTTACGTTACGTTACGAATGGGTCGGCAGAGGTACCAATACTTCAACTCAACTCGGCCATGTGAAATTCCTTACGACATTTACCCTCACCATTAACAACCATGACAATTTAACCACACATATGACTTTAGAAAGGACAAATTGGTGTAAACCTTTGCATTTCTGTTTACGGGTGAGTGTTCTACCCATTGGACTATCCTTGCCATTAATCATGCAACAAAATACCAATTGAGAGGGTACTACCCTACTGTGAATAAATGTTAGAGTTTTCCAAAATACTGAACAGCATGCCAACAATATTAATAAAAAATGTAGACTAATAATACAATCGGCGCTGATGTATGAAATCTGGGCTAATTTTACTGATAAGACTTACGATGAAGGAAAATTCATACTTAAAATACGCTTCTGGGAAACAGACATTAAATACTGTTTAAGAGATATTTTGTTATGAACGGTTTTTGTTAAGACTATTTGGTAGGATAATGTTAAGTTAAATCCACTAAAGTATTATTTTTTAATACATAATTTTAATTTTTACTAATTATTAAGTTAAATACTTTGATAAAAGTCTCGGCTGACAGGATTTAATCAGTATTTTGTAATTTCAAAGACTGTATATCAAAATCAAAGAAATAAAATTCTGATATCTTGTTTGTTTGTTGTTCAGGGCGAACAAGAATATTAATACATACTTATATACTCACGCCGTTAGTCTCCATTGGAGTAGGCAAAGACTATCACTCGCCACTTTGTACGATCCTGACAAATCACTCTAACTTCGTTCCCACCCATAAATCTTTTCATACCTGCTCTTTTATTCTTCATACTAAATTCCTAAAAGAATATGTGAGTACTTAATTATAGTCAAGGCCGAAGTAAAAAAGGATTGCCATGACTTCTTATAAAGACATGCATCTGATACATTAAACGTTTTGAAAATATTTTCAACTAAAGCATCATAGGTTATGTGTCTTAAACCTTATATCACATCATAATTTGCACATTTAGTCAATTCATGCGACACATTTAAAAAAAATTGTATTAGTGCTATTCATATTCGTCTCTCATTATAACAACCCATATTATCCAAGACTTACGGTTTTAAGAAAATACTAGAAACCTCTTTATTGCATATCTTAAAAAAACATAAAATTAATATACTTACACCATTAGTTTCAATGAGATTAGGCAGAGACTATCGATCACCACTTTGAACGATCTTGGCAAACCTAGTCCGTTATCATTCATATTTTTTTTCATACTTGCTCTTTTGTTCTTCATCAACTTCGTAAACTTTCTATTTGGTCCAAATGTGTCCTCCGAGGTCGTCTTCTACCAACATTACCTTCCACATCGGCTCTATAGATCTCTTTTAAGAATTTACTATCATGTATCCTTTTATCATCTTCTCTCTTAAAACATACAAATCATTGAACAAAGCAATAACTTATATTTCTCTGAAGTAAGGAATAGCCTTAAACCTTTGCTATGTAGTGTCGGCTTAGAATAGCACTACCCCATTTCTTCCGGTGGGTGTACGTAAGAGACGACTAACGGTATTGGGGCTTTTAAGGGAATTTTGGGCGATGCGGTTGGAGACCCATCACCAACAACCTTTATTTTTACCATATTTTCCCCACTATCATTTCCAAAAGTGGCTGAGGAATTTCTAATTCCTTAGCTCTAGCTACCCCTTCTAGGGATTTACAGCCGTGAGTATATGTATGTAAGGAATAGTCATAATTTTTGGATGACCCCGAGTCCAACTAACCTTAATTAACGGCAGAGGCAGACGGAGTATTAGTTCAGCTTTACTCAAACCATTACCGAGTTCACTTCTCAAACAGAAAAGATATTCTCTTGTCGTCGTTTACGTAAATTCATATCAAAAAAAGATTAAAATATGAATAAAAAAACAATTCAAACGTTAACGCCATATATCTTCGAAGGGATTGGCATAAGTACTAATACTTCTGAATCATGAACTACGCATATAATAATACAACGCAATGCTAATAACTGTTAGCATACAGCGCACACAATTAAAATATCAACAAGCCAATAAACCTGGAAACAGTGCCTTATTACTATCTAGTTAAGACCGCCTATCACGTGATGTCACGTGGTCATCCACGTAAACTAGGTCTCCTGATTCAGACGTTTTCACACGATACTTGCTCAGCTTGTAGATGGATTTGATATCAAAGGATCATCGATCATTTTCGAATCTAGATGCTCCTTGCTGGTTGTATCAAGATTGACTGATCAAAATCGAAACTTATGATTATGAAACATACACACAGATACTCACAGCAATAAATCTCTAAAAGGGGTAGCCAGGGCTTCAGAATCAGAAAATATTTCAGCCACTTTTGGAAGTTATGTGGGGAAAAGATTGTAAAATAAATGTTTTTGGTGATGGGTCTCCAACCGTATCGCCCAAAAATCACTTAAAAAGTCCCGATGCCCTTAGTCGCCTCTTACGCTCACGTATGGGAAGAAATGGGGTAGTGCTATACTAAACCGACACTACACAATAAATCATTATGAAACTACTGACTATAATGAAACACTTCTTTAATCCACATGGTGATTTGGCAAGTGAAATAACTAAATAGATATTTATTTATAAAATTATTACATTATAATAATTAAATACATTATAAACTCAAAACATACGTGTAGTACACAGCGATGTGTAATTAAATTTAACATTTTACTCAGCTTTCCTAACACGATTATAACACATTTATAAATAAATAGTTCTAATATAACAGCTTTTAACATCACGATGCCTTTAACCGAACAACTCTATTTTCAAAAGATCGTCTATAATGAACACAGTTTAAAAATCTGTTTCGTAGTTTGAAACTTGTTTCATTTAATTGGAGTGCTTCGAGACAGAAAGCTCAGGTTCGTGACGGAACTTTCAAACACTTTCCGATATAAAAATATTAATACCATGTGCTTTAACTATCTGCCTTGTGAACTCGAGTTTATACTGTGGAAGTGTTTGTAACAAGCTAACTTTCTCGTCTGTCTACTGTTTAATGTTGTTCCAGTATATATTTGTTTGAGAACCATGTTTGAAATTATTGTAACTTGAATAAAATAAGTTGGTTAAACATAGGGTTGTGTTGCCTTTTAGTTGGTTTTGTGAGTTACAATTAAACAGAATATTGTAATAGCACTGATTCTATAAATTATTTCTTCTATATGGAAAAGCGAGAGAGTTCTTAAATGAGATAACTCAATGAATAATATGTGAAACTACCGATGGATCGTTTAGATAGAAAATCTTTAAATATTTTAGCATAATAGAAACAACAATTTTAAACAAATTTTAACGTTAAAGCGTTTCAATAATGATTTTCCAAAAAATACATATAATATAACATAACATAAACGTTCACGCCGAATATCCCCGAAGGGGTTGGCAGAGGTACTAATACTTCTGAACATCACGTGACTTTGTCACCTGGTGTTCAGAGTACCCACGTTTTGCATGGACAGTGTTCTCACGTGATAGGGGGCAGGCCTATAATAATTATTGTAATAGAAACAAAATACCAAATAAAGGTATAAAACCGAACAACTCTATTTTCAGAAGATCGTCTATAATGAACACAGTTTAAAAATCTGTTTCGTAGTTTGAAACTTGTTTCATTTAATTGGAGTGCTTCGAGACAGAAAGCTCAGGTTCGTGACGGAACTTTCAAACACTTTCCGATATAAAAATATTAATACCATGTGCTTTAACTATCTGCCTTGTGAACTCGAGTTTATACTGTGGAAGTGTTTGTAACAAGCTAACTTTCTCGTCTGTCTACTGTTCAATGTTGTTCCAGTATATATTTGTTTGAGAACCATGTTTGAAATTATTGTAACTTGAATAAAATAAGTTGGTTAAACATAGGGTTGTGTTGCCTTTTAGTTGGTTTTGTGAGTTACAATTAAAAAGTATATTGTAAAAGCTCTGATTTTACAATATAAGAAAGAATGTTCCTAAATAAGATGAATGATGATTACAAGGATGCTTATGTGAAATTGTTATTATTAATTATATAGTTTAGCATAACAAAAACAACCAAATTTAAACTAATTTTGACGTTAAAAACGTTCCAATAATGATGTTCTAGATAAAATATTTGGAAAGAAGAAATTTGGGATGAAAGAGTGATAGAAATGTCCAATGTTACATGAAAATGTTGTGCTTGTCTATGTAAGTATTTGTTTTGTGTGTGTGTGAGAATGAAAGTTATAATTTCTTCTATAGAATTTCCTCTTCCTCTCCTATTTTCCAATTTAGTCTTATTGTAATATAACTTAGATATAAGAAATTGCTGTGCCTCACCGGGTCTTCAATGTAGAACCATGAATTTATTTATAAATAAGAACTGTTATACACATTGTTGAATGCAATAAATGGTTGAGTATTGAGTATTGAAATATATTGTAATAGCAACAAATACATAAAACCGTGAAGTTTGTAGCCGTGTAGTGTCGGTTTAGAATAACACTACCTCATTTCTACCTGTGGGTGATCGTAAAAGGCGACTAAGGGTATAGGGGCTTTTGAAGTAATTTTCGGGCGATGTGGTTGAAGACCCGTCACCAACAATTATTTATTATTACCATCTTTTCCCCACTCAACTTCCAAAAGTGGCTTAGGAGTTTCTTATTCCAAAGCTATGGCTACCCCGTTAAGGGATTTATAGCCGTGAGTATATGTATGTATGTAAACTGATAAATTTCTAAATAAGATTTTCTAGGAACGATTTGCCTATAAAACTTTGTCGACGCACGAATACGTTTTGATTTATTAAACCTCTTTGTCTTTGACAGCTCCGACGTATTTTCAGTTCTGAAAAATACAAATGCGACTATTTATTGATCAAATAATGTGTAGAACACCTTTGCTACAATTTTGAAACTCATGTATGAAACTAGGTTATAGTTCTTATAGTTCATTCCTTATATCTCTTTTTTCAATATATATGTTATTTAAATAGCCATATTAACAGTCTCTTCTTTAAACATAACTTTTTTGAGTCAGAATTAAGCAAGTTCCAACCGATGTTGCTTTATATATTTTCTATTTGAGTATTGAATGATAATGCTATAAGAGCATTATTACCAACAATATTAAATAATACAGTCGTATAACACAAATATACAAATATATATATTTATCGCTTATGATCTGAATGAGATTAAAGACATTTATATCACTTGAGTTTTTAAAACATATTGTTAATATTTAAAGATTTTTCTCTCAATTCTCTCAATTATATTCGTTTAACAATATATACAACGATATCAGAAACCATGCAATTGGTAAAATCAACATGTAATGAAAACTTTGATCGAACAAAACCATCGAGATACTTTGTTAAAACGCTCGACGTAATAAATTTTCGCATAGCCACAAAGAGCCTTTTAAATTTCGCTTCATATAAATTAAAGTCAACCCATTAATTTCATGTAACGGAGTACTGGCATGCTATGAAAGGGCGTAAATTTATTGTCATCACGTGTTTAATCATCGTGAAAAACTATGGCAAATTGATTAGGCAAAGTTTGTCTTTGGAAATAGTTTTAATTAATTTAGAAATAAAAAAGGCAGTCATACTATTTTATGAAGGTTGTAGAAAGCGACCCGACGAAGAGAAAAACTAATATTCTAAGAATCTTTGGTAATTAACAAAAAATATAAAATCTTTTCTCACCATTCACAATGTATATTTTCAAAAACGTGACCTGCTTCTATACATCTATTTTATACTTAGAACTTATTCCATACTTAGGAACATATTCAGAGCACCCAGTTTATGCTTGGACACTGAATTCACGTGAAATTAACGTTACATTTACACTATAATATTAATCACTATGTTACTAAATTATTATATGATTAAGACAACAAAACTCTTCCTGTTTTTGAGCTTGTTGATTGAGTCGTTCATCTGAATAAGCAAGATGGACTAATAAGTTGGTGTGAAATCCTAAATGGAGGATACAGCACTACAGCACTTCCGCTAATTGGAACCGAAGTGAAACATCGGTGGAAAAACTGACGAATACAAATAGTCTGCTAAATTAATCGCGCGTGGTTAACCTACACGGACGGCATAGTGTCATTGTTCCTCTCTCTTCATCAATCAATCGGCCCGGAGACAAGTCTGCGGAATTGCTGTACTTTTGCGCACCCTACATTCTCTACTTAATCCTATTGATAAAATTAATTACTGTTTTTCTGTACTTTTTACTTAAAGCGGAATAATAAATAATAGTAACTTTTCATTAGATATCAGGGAAGTTAATTATTAAACGACATGATAGTCCAATGGGGAGAACACCCGCCCGAAAACAGAAGGGCGTGAGTTCCAATCCTGGGTCGGGCCTACACCAATTTGTCTTTTCTAAAGTCATATGTGTGGTTAATTTATCATGGTTGTTAACGGTGAGGAAAAAAAAAGTGAAGAAACCCATATGGCTGAGTTGTACTTAGTCATGTGACAGTGTATTCGTACAAAACGGCGATAGGCCTGCCCCCTATCACGTGAGTAAACCGTGCAAGCAAAACGTGGGTACCTTCCCTGGAAACTAAATGGCGCTGCCATGTGAGTTCAGAAGTATTGGTACCTTTGCCAACCCCTTCGGGGATAAACGGCGTGAACGTTTATGTTTATGTTATGTTTAATTGTGAATATAACTGTGTTATGTCGGCTCAGAATAACGATATCTCATCTCTTCCCGTGAGTCTCTACTGTCGTTATTCTAAGCCATTGGGGACATATATGGGCCATGATGATAAACTATTTTAATAACCCGCAGTCACGCATACCAGACCTAACGTTTATTCTACGTATTCTTTACTAAAATTCTCTTATATGCAAGTAAAAGATCCTGTTTAATGTAATCCCTTGTCAGATTGTGAAATTAATTTCCACACTTATGCTTTTAAGGTAGGACACAGGGTTTATGATGAGTTAGCACAACGACTTAGGTTCCGTCGTCAATAAAAAGGGTTGTAAAGTGTTCGCAATTTGCATATATTAATTCGAAGTTGAATTAAGCTCCATACACGGTGTTTTAATAACTTGAACGTGGTGGCATAAACCTATATTTCATATAATATGAAAAAAGAACTAAAATCTTCGGGAATTTTCGTGACTTGGCCTAGGGTTTCAAGAGACTTGATAGTGCCACACCGCCAAGAGCCAAGCGAAACTCAAGGGCAATACAAGAAGTATTGTACCTGTGACAGACAAAACATTTATATATTTTATTTTTATGATTTATGTTTTCACCTTACGCCTATGTGGATGTAGCGTAATGGCCATACCATAAATTTTTATCACGGGGTAGAATTTGTTAAGATAGGCATTATATAGTTAGAATCTTGACTTTAAAAACCTGATAACTTATTGACTCATATGGTTTCATCTTGGCAACATTTTACATGAAAAAGATTTTGGTGGTAGATTAATGACATTCTTTAAAAATAAACAACTTCTTTTATCGCCCGATGAAATTTTAACGTATTTAACTTTCTCATTGCCTCATGCCTAATTTAACCTCCTTGCTTGTTATAATATATCAATTATTGATTTAAACAGAAATTAGACATTAGACAAATTAGACCCCCCCCGCCAAGTCGAGCGCGAAGCAAGCACTGCCGTACCATCCTTTACTGGAACCGTTTCGCCGCATTTTCAGGGCCCCATTCGAGAACCTCAGGATAAGATATAAAGCACTGAAATTTTTGTCACCTAGAAATTCGTAATCACACACTTGAAATCCAAAATTTCAAGTCGGCAGATCAATTAATTCCGAAGTTTTGCTAATGCAAATTTTCGCATTTTCTACACTGACTGACTGACTCACTGATCATCAAAATAGAACTATTACTTTCCATAGACCTAGAGAGCTGAAATTTGGTACAGAGGTAGATTTTAACGATATCAGAACAAGGTTTATGGAAGATCTGGACTACCTGGTGACTCTGATGAGAAAACATAATACGAGTACTGCCAAACTATAATAAGCGTAATTTACAAGAAATAACATAACATAACATTACATAAACGTTCACGCCGAATATCCCCGAAGGGGTTGGCAGAGGTACTAATACTTTTGAACATCACGTGACTTTGTCACCTGGTGTTCAGAGTACCCACGTTTTACATGGACAGTGTACTCGAAATAGTAGTCGATTAACTGTATTCTACACAATAAGATAAAAAATAGTCCAATAATTATTATTATTTAGCATTGGTACCAGTACACGTTACTAAATGGCGCTGGCTGTATTTTAAATACCTGTAGTGTATTTATTTACACATTTAAAAGTTTTTTCGTGTATTTTAAAGATTTGAGAAGTTGTGGAGTTTATTTTTATTTGATTTCACAAGATATTATAATAATAAGAAAATGTGACCATTCAATCAGTCTACGTCCTGTCAAAAAGAAGTGAAATCCCACCAAAAACATTCAGTAAAAAACTAGTTAAGTCGCCCTACAGCTGCTTGTTTATCTTTAAAAAGTAATGAAATCTCTAAAATAAGTGGAGCCAAGTCTAAGGTTTCTTACTGCGATTTATTTATTATTATAGTTAATTTTACGTGACTTGGCCGTTCAAAATTCTTGACACGTTTAGTATGTACATGTTTATTTACTTAGTTATTTTTAAAGGAAACTCAGTGCTACAGCAGATATACGCACAGTGGTTTATTAAGTTTATTTTAATATTTTATATTACACATTTTGCTGCGACCATTTTATATCTATCAACATACATAGACAACTATATAATTATGATAGATTGTACCATAGAGGTCATATACCTACTCCAATACGCACCCTCAATCTATCATAAGATAAGTCTACCCTAAATAACCTCGCACCCTTAAATAGTACAGGTATAACATTATCTAGAAAATATTAAATTACACAAAAACGAATACAAGGAAACAACTAAACAATACTACAATTAGACAATAATACATGTATAATTTAGGAACATGCCATACATTATTCAGTGTTAGCTTCCCAGCTCCAGACACATTTAGATCAGCTTTACCTTGACCTTTTACTGGCAACTCTTCACCATTTGCCACTTTTATTTTCTTATTTGTTTTCTGAGTTGTATAGTTAGATAACTTTTTCTTTTCGAATGTCATGTGATTTGAACATCCACTGTCGAGGTACCAAGCTTTCTTATTAAATACGGTATCTCCAGCATTCATGGTCACATTGGCTTTCTTAGCATTCTTTTTGGTACTTTTAGACGAGTTTGTACAGTCAGACGCTTTATGTCCATTTAACTTGCATATCCAGCACTTTATGATAAAATTTGGCTTGCTTGGTTTCACGTTATTGTGCTTAACCACCAACGCTTGTTCATCCATATTGTTTTGTTCCTTCTTTCTATGCGCTTCATGTATCAGCTTATTCTTTATGTTCTCCAAGCTAAGCTCTTGCCCACAGTTATCAACGCTCATAACCAACGGGTCATACGTCTCAGATAAGCCACTCAACAGAATAGATATAATCCAGTCAGACTTAACTTCGGCTCCGATATCGGCCAACTGCTGTGTCAGAAACATAATGCGAGAAATATACTTCTCCATAGATTCGAAGTTGTCGAACTTACATTGCCACAACTGTCGCTGTAATGTGATTCTTCTTCCCCAACCCTTGTTCTCAAAGGCACTAGCCAAATTGTTCCAAACCTCACGTGCAGTCTTAGCGTTGTATGCATAAGTAAAGCAACTAGGTTCCAAGAGCAGATTTATTGTGGTTCTCGCCTGTCGATCAACATCTGCCATCGTGTCATCGAGTTTGTCAGTTTCGATGACTTTCCACCAATTTTTATTTTCTAAATAATTTCGTACCTGGAACTTCCAGTCAGCATATCCATCTGATCCCTGGAGTTTCTTAATTCCAAATACGCCATGGCTTTGGCCAGAGCTCGACGAGTTTTCATCAACCATGATGAAAAATCAACCACAATATTTCAAAGGAAAAAACAAAAAACACAAACTTCGAAAATTGTCATAAAAATTATTTAAAAATAAACTCTTCGGGCAAAACCCATAACCTAAAGGAAACTCAGTGCTACAGCAGATATACGCACAGTGGTTTATTAAGTTTATTTTAATATTTTATATTACACATTTTGCTGCGACCATTTTATATCTATCAACATACATAGACAACTATATAATTATGATAGATTGTACCATAGAGGTCATATACCTACTCCAATAATTTTATCTTTATCTTCGTTGCAAGTTCACATACTTGTGCTCCCACGGCCGTGCCTTGCGATCACAACAGAATAAGATGTTGAGTGTACCTTCTCATAACAGTGCTACATATAGTGATTCCTTTGCAGCCAGAGCAGTTAATTTGTGGAACTCACTACCAGTTGACAAACGGCTGTCATCATCACTAAACATATTTAAAAATAAACTGAAATCCTATTTTTTTAAAACCTTAGGTTGGTAGATTTTATAAAGTTAGGTATATGTATATATTTGTATTTATTATATTATATAAGTATGTATATATTTGATATAATAATTATTATATATATAATTCATATACAGGTTATAAATAAGTTGTGTTTAGTTAAGTTCTATTTAAGTTGCATATATACTTGACCATAATGTTTTAAAGAGTTGTCTATTTGTTCCTCACCATAAAGGTTGACTGGAAGAAATCGCATTAAGGCGATAAGTCCGCCTTTGTGTACATATACTGTTGTACATATTATGTAATATACTGTTTGTGTGTTGTTTTGTATGCAATAAAGTGTTTAAATAAATAAATATTTGCAGATTTATTCAAATCTTCTACACTTCTTTGTCGATTATGTAGAGTCCACTTCACATTTTTTTGTGATTCTAATCTATCTTTATTTTTAGTTGTAAGAACGCTGGTGATTATTTCTATGTTTCCCTTAAACTTTAATCATAATCTTCTAATTACAAGTCAACGGCCTAGTCACGTAAAATTAACAATGATAATAAATAAATCGCAGTAAGGAACCTTAGACTTGGCTCCACTTATTTTAGAGACTTCATTACTTTTTAGAGATAAACAAGCAGCTCTAGCGAGACTTAGCTAGTTTTTTACAGAATGTTTTTGGTGGGATAGTATTTCTTAAGACTTTCACAATGAGAGGTTTTCTTTTTGAGAAATAAAAAAACAACATAGTTTCCTAGAGCTCTGTAGATGGCGTTCATGTAATGTAACTACGTTACTAACTTAAATTTTTTCTTCGTGGCCTCGATCGTGTTGCCACAATAATTTCGCCAATATCAACTTTAAAAACATGTGTCACATCACCATAGATTAACTTTTTGGCGAGTAAAAACAACAAAAAGAATGTTAAATATAAATACCATCTTTGTTTATTTACTTTTAAGCTATCTTGGCTTAAACTGATATTTATTTAGAATTTCAAATCAGAACGTTTTTATATACGTTCCGTTTTACGATATCATTACATCCAAGTGTGAAAAACGGTGTGACGTTCCGTTCCTACCAGTAACATATCAAGTCTGGCGCCATCTATCCTTAGAACAGGGAAGAAGAAAAAAAGAAAAAAAGGAAAACCTCTCATTGCACATTATAATTTAAGCATATTGACTATCGGATATTCTGGTATTAAAAAAACCATGTAATAACACGCGATAAAATATCCGGAAGTCAAATAGTTGTTTTAATTAGAAATTAGACAGTTTTTTTAGGAAATTTTCTTCTGTCACTTGAAATGAATAGTACAAAATTGCTAGGAACCTTGCAATTTCACAATGACAGTTGTTATTTCCGCTGTTTGGCATTCTACAAATAAGTTGGCGGTTCTATAGTATTCGTAGTTGTACCCTATCAAGTACTTTTGACAACGGCGTGATAGAGGGAAATAAGTTTTAATTTGATTTTGCCATTGTTGTAATAATTGATTTTACAAGTACCTATGCATTCTGATATACTAAGAAAAACTTAGTTGTGTTAAAATATATTTTTAATAGTAATTCTCTGGTTTATAATGTTTTGATAAAATAAAAAGTGTTTTGTTTTACTAGAAATTATTATATTAATTTTTTTTAACTGCTGTGTAGTGCTGGCTTAGAATATCGCTACCCCATTTCTTCCCGTAAGAGGCGACTAAGGGTGTTCGAGTCTTTAAGCGATATTAAGGGCCATGCGGTTGGAGACTCATCACCTAAAAGTGGCCGAGGAATTTCAAATTCTCTAGGGATTTATGGCCGTGAGTATATGTATGTATGTTATTTAAAAAGTAATCAATGTTGTTCTCTCAAGTATGTGTTCTGATATTTTATGATAGGAGCAGAAAGCATATTTAGCCTAAAACATATTCACATAGAATAGGCTTAAATGATAAATATTTATAGTCTTGCCGTAGAAAACCTTACTAACGGTTATTTATTTATCGCAGTATCTTCCTCCCTCATCGATTTTTAAATTGCAAAATCCCATTCATGTGATCAATAAAAGCCATGAGTGCAAATAAGTATAGGATACGAGTATAGGCATGCTGAATATATAGTATAGTAAATTTCATGCCGCTCTATAGTTCCTTAGCTCTGGCTACCCCTTTTAGGGAAATATAGCCGTGAGTATATGTATGTATGCCTCTCTAGTGCCTAGTAATTATCAGTTATGACCACGAATTCGGTTCGCTGAGCTAAAAGTTTCAGTCTACCCGTCGTCCTTTGTGATCGGCTGCCCTCTAATATAGCTAGCACTTCAATTTGAACAATTATATTGTGTTTGAGGTTACATTGACAATCCATTAGGATTGCGTTATAAATGTAGTGAACGTTCTTTGTTCTGTTAATTACAATATGAACAGACACTTCCACGAAATTAGGTTTTAAGTGAATACAAGTCTGGTGAGTTTATTATTGCACCTACCTATAGTTATGTAATACTAGCTGACCCCACAGACTTCGTACTGTCACATTGGCTTATGCAAAACTTTAGGCGTTTTTTCCGGTACTCTTAGTTCAATCAGCCGTAAATATTTTATTGGTTTAATTTTTCCGTTATAAAAAGTATCTTATTTTATAATTTGGGTCATTATCTAGCATTCTGCCAAATTTCATTCGTATAAATTATGTACTTGAAGAGCCTATTTGCCTCAAACACACAAACATCCAAACATCTAAACTTTCACATTTATGATTTTAATAGGATTTGACAAAAATATTATTTAACGTACTGCTTTCTAAAACCTACAAAACTGAGAAATTTACAATAGACCTTGAAATTCGAAAATATAAATATTTTGAGCTATTAATCCTTTCCTTGCCTTCTAACGGAAATCTATTTCATGTTGATCATAATACATACGTAATCTAACAAAAATTTAATAGATTCTAATGATCTTAAGGTGCGCGTGATAAGTGAAGTATATTTTCAACATGAACCAGGCGATTCAAACACATATACCATATTATAAATCAGTTATTACTTTAATCATGGCGAACGTGAGCCCCGAATCAGCACCATTTTAGGCTATGCACGAGAAGTAATTTTATAAACCGACGATTAAACCCGAAGTGCAGGAGTTAAAATGGTTTAAACTTTTGTAATAAAACTAGAAAATCTTATTCTGAAGTACATTTGGGAGAAAGCCACTAAAACTTTTCCGTCCCTAACGAAAGATATCCATAAAATATGCTGACATGATAATATTTATCACAGCATGTCATGAATACTAATAAAATTTTAATACACTAGCTATGCAACTGCTAAGGGCACTCCGATTTCGTGCACTATTTTTGAATCAAGAGATATTTTTTGATTTTTTTTAATGCAATATCGTGTCTTTGTAATACAGCGGAATGTGTTTGATTGACATTTTATCAGAGTTGTTAATGTGGAAAAACACATGTTTAAATTGTACTTAGTCATCTGGCAGTGTATATGTACAAAATAGTGATAGGTCTGCCCTCTTTAACGTAGCTGTATACAAGCAAAACGTGAGTAATCTGAATACCATGTGATATTAATGTCACGTGATGCTAAGAAGTGTTCGTACCACGGCCATCCCTTGGGGAATATACTGCCTTTTGCGTGAATCATTGTAAATTCCTATGTAATGTGTTTTTCTTGTAATGAATGTCTTTTGTCTTTGTCTTGTCTTATATAGACCGTATCGGTGTGAACTTTGAGTTTAATTATGTAACTGTATATGCAAGAAAACTTTCCCGCAACGTCTTGATATATTCCTGTAAGATTTTGTTTATATGCACTAGTTTCTGCATTAATCTACAATGGAACGGTGTACGATCCGGTTTTTTAAATGTCTATAATAGTTTGCCGTCTTATTTTAATTATATTTTATTTGCGCAAGATTAAGAAACGCATATATGATAATATTGTTTGTTTGAAAATATGTTACAACAATACTATTGACGCCATTTAAATTTTTGTATAATGTTATAAAATTCTTGTGCTGGCTGAAAACCAGCGTGCTTCAGCTTATGAGTCCTGCGAGATACGCAGCTGAGGCACATATGCTGAGCCAGAATCGATTCGGCAACCTTTGTAATTCACCCAACGATTGTACTTTTATTATTTAATTGCCAAATAAATTATTTTTCTTTCTTTCTTTCTTTCTAATCTGAATTCTCGTATCAAAGAGTATGTGTAGTGTATGTAGTTTTATGTAAGTGGATTTAACAAAATATACTCATACTTAAATGATTTATCTTTTACTCTTTATAATGTTCTTTCCAGTTTTCATATAAATTATAGATGCTTTTACGGTCTTCTAGCTCAGTCTAGGAACTCACAGATCGTTATTGTTTCCTTAATGAATTACTAAGCTTTAGAAAACTTAACAGTGTCTCTAGATGTGAATTTATTACCATATGAATATATATATATATATATATTTCCATATATTTATATGCGACATGATAGTCTAGTGGATAGAACACCCGCCCGCAAAACAGAAGGGCGTGAGTTCAAATCCTGGGACCGGCCTACACCAATTTGTCTTTTCTAAAGTCATATGTGTGGTTTATTTATCATGGTTGCTAACGGTGAGGGAAAACATCGTGAGGAAACCCACATGGCTGAGTTGTACTTAGTCATGTGACAGTGTATTCGTAAAAAACGGCGATAGGCCTGCCCCCTATCACGTGAGTACACTGTCTAAGCAAAACGTGGGTACCTTCTCTGGAAACTAGATGGCGCTTGCCATGTGAGTTCAGGAGTATTGGTACCTCTGCCAACCCCTTCGGGGATAAACGGCGTGAACGTTTATGTTATGTTATGTTATGTTATAACCTTACAATAAGAGACCTATTTCCTACCGAACTGGGTTAAACCTATCTTAAAAATTGCATTTTTAAGTGTACCCCCTCAGAATCGAACCCAAGACCTTCAGATTGTCAGCTCCACCGCTATATAACATATTCTAAAACTCAAAACTAAAAGTACACCTAATAAGTTAACTATGTCTGCAGCCCTACTTTCCGGTACTCTCAAGATGATGCAGCGAGCAGCGTGTGACTACGAAACAGTCTCTTTGGCGTGTCCCCAAGGAACATATATTATGGTGCAAGTTGCCCAGTGGAACACTTCTGCAAGAAGACTTAATTGTTTAGAAGATGGAGTGGACAAGATAGAATACGAAGAAAGCGCTGATAAGTGTTTGTGGCCTACAGTTATGCAGGTTTGTTGTATTAATGGGTAGAATACCGCTTATCGTGCAGACGATCAAATCCCGGGTCGGGCCTAAACCAATTTTTCTTTTCTAAAGTAATATGAGTACATACATACATACATATACTCACGGCTATAAATCCCTTAACGGGGTAGCCAGAGCTTTGGAATGATAAATTCGTCAGCCACTTTTGGAAGTTGATTGGGGAAAAGATGATAATAATAAACGTTTTTGGTGACGGGTCTCCAACCACATCGCCCATAAATCACTTAAAAAGCCCCTATACCCTTAGTCGCCTCTTACGATCACCCACGGGTAGAAATGGGGTAGTGTTATTCTAAGCCGACACTACACGGCATAATATAATATGAGTCAAAATTTATTTATTAATAATAATCCCCACATGAGGTTTTCATGAACAAAAATATTTAAATTATGTCATTATGAGTGGTTTAATTATCATGGTTGTGGCTAAGTTGTTCTTTGTCGTGTGACGGTGTATTCGTACAAAACGGCGATATATCACGTGAGTATACTGTCCAAGCAAAACCTGGGTACTCTGAACACCAGGTGACAGTGTCTCATAATGTTTAAAAGTATTTACAACTGCTATTTTAGTATCTCTACCAACCTCTTCGGGGATATATGTCGTGAATGTTTGAGTTTATTGCATGAGCATTCATTGAGGAACAACCTTGATAGGTCAGTGTTATTAATAACAACCTTGTGGCCTCACGAGAAAACCACCGCTTGTTATGCAGGAGACTTTTATGGTAAAAACATGTTACAAAATTTTATAAAAACAGGACCGCAGGTATAATACAGAGTCATAATCTGTTTTCGTATACCAATACAATGCTCTTTTATTCTTCTCACTTCGGACCTCCACCTTTATAAGGACGTTTTCTGTCTGTTAGCTGTGTAGTGTCGGCTTAGAATAGCACTACCCCATTTCTTCCAGTGGGTGTATGTAAGAGGCGACTAACGGTATTGGGGCTTAAAAGAGATTTTTGGGCGATGCGGTTGGAGACTTACCACAAACAACCTTTATTTCACCATCTTGTCCCCAGTCAACTTTCCAAAAGTGGCTGAGGAATTTCTAATTCCTTAGCTCTGGCTACCCCATCTAGGGATTTATAGCCGTGAGTAAATGTATGTATGTTTTCTATCTGGTCTAGAAACGTTTTACGAGGCCGTCCTCTACTAACAATCCCATCCACATTGGCTCAATATATCTCTATATAAAAGAGCATGTATGAGAAGAATAATGAATGTAAGGGAAGCAAGAGAGGTTTGTCAAGATCGTACTAAGTGGCAGTCGATAGTGTCTGCCTACCCCAATGGGAATAATGGGCGTGACTATAAGTAGGTAAGTAAGTATACCAATACATCCATCAACTGAAAATCTTAAATTTAGACCTAAAAGCTATTTATTTTGATTCATCACTTACCTCAGAGATGCTAGAATGAATAAGATCTTAATCTTCTTAATGTTGTGGCTAAAGCAGTACACGTAGCGTGACGTAATGCCATCTGATTTGTGCGGAATACAACCTTTGATTATATCTAAAGAAAGAAAGAAAGAAAAACTTTATTCAGTGCACAGGCAAATACACATCATATAAAAAATAAAAAAACATAGTGGAACACACACAAAAGACATAACAAAAGAACACATAACAAAAGAACATAAGTAAAAAAATTAAAACATAAAAAAGCAGCCCTATGCAGTGAATTGGTCACTGGCTCAGCATGTTGCCAAGATGATGATGTCACCAACCGTGGCGCTGATTTTCAGCCAGTGCCACAGGGTAGTTAAATGCGTAATTTAGGTAAACCTTTTAAATAATTACAATGCTGAGAATGTTTGTCCTTATCTAAATAGTTTGTGTGGAAAAATTACTAGGTTAAGTAAATGTTGACAAATGAGAGACAGTAGAATGCCCAATAAAAGAGTTTGTTACGTTTCGTTGTCCGCTAATACATCTAAAATATAAAAAAATAAAATAAAATAATCATTTATTTCAAAATAAAAAGATAAATGTTTGTTTTTTGAACGTCAAATTTTAACTTAATACTAAGTTTACTTCGGATTCGGAAGGTGTTTTGTTGAAAGAAGAACCCGTAAGAAACTCGTCAACACACATCTTTTTCTACGTCCATTACAATTTTGGTGTTAGCCCGGAAACATCCTGCACAGAGCCCTGATGACACCAAGCCACTTCATCATTAATGTAATCATTGACATTGTAATAGGCTTTCGAACTAAGATTTCTTTTAACTGCTGCTTTAAATTTTGTTTCTGATAAATTTAAAATGTCCTCAGGTATTTTATTATACATTTTTACGCATAACCCCATGAAAGATGTATTTACTTTTGACAATCTGTATTTTGGTACTGATATTTTATTGTTGTCTCTCAGGTTACGAATATGTCTGTCACAATTTTTCACAAAAGAGGCCTGATTCTTTCTTACATACATAATATTTTCATAAATATATTGACATGGCAGTGTCATTATATTTATTGTTTTAAACAATTCCCTCAGGGAATCTCGGGATCTCAAATTGTATATAGCTCTTATTGCTCTCTTTTGGAGAATAAATATGGAACCAACATCAGCCGCTCTGCCCCAGAGTAAAATACCGTAAGACATTACACTATGAAAATAGCTGTAATAAACTAATCGAGCTGTCTGTACATCTGTCTTTACTGTTGGTAAGATTTAATTAATTATTTGATTTTGATTAAAGTGAAATATGTGATGGACTTGGCAATAATAACATTCCGTTTCATAATGTAATAAATAAATAATCGCCGTGTAGTGTCGGCTTCGCCGTGTAGTGTCGGCTTAGAATAGCACTACCCCATTTCTACCCATGGGTGATCGTAAGAGGCGACTAAGGGTATAGAGGCTTTTTAAGTGATTTTTGGGCGATGTGGTTGGAGACCCGTCACCTAAAACATTTATTATTACCATCTTTTCCCCAATCAACTTCCAAAAGTGGCTGAGAAATTTCTCATTCCAAAGCTCTGGCTACCCCGTTAATGGATTTATAGCCGTGAGTATATGTATGTATGTATGTGTGTATGTATAAATATAATGTGTATGATGATGTCAAAAGAAGAGGACCATAGTAGACTTATTCAAATCATAGCATACTAAATCTATGTTCAAATCAAATTTAGAATGTGCTAAAGTAGAAGCAACATGGAGTATACAACAGACTATGAAAGAAAAACGATTTAAGAATTTGAATGAAAAGCCTAAGGCTTGCCGGGATCTAAAACTTTACGATCGAGTCTCTAACTCCATCAATAACAATTAAGCATAAGTAATTAAGCAGAGGCGGATATATCAATGGATTAAGTTACACATTTCAACACATGAGCAACAATAATTTTTTTGTCTATTTATCTTCCACATCTGTATCTAATCATCATCATCATTTATAATTTCATCTTCTAAAAACGGATTATTATTTAAAACATATATCTATAAATTTTTTAGCTACGCTTTTTCGATATGACCGGGTAAAATATGGTTAGCTAGTAATACCGTATATGAAGCTTACAATCGTAAAATAGAATTGTTCAATATGCATTCTTTTTTTTCAAAATGATGTAAAGAGAACATTTCATAATTCCTATCTCAAATAGTAGCATGATATCAATCTTTTTGATCCAGTATTCCCTGCTGCAAACCGTCGTGGAAGCCTGCCAAAAGAAGCCGAAATGCCAGTTTAGCACCCAGCTGAAGCCTGGGGTCGTTGACCCCTGTCCTCGAGTCCGCAAGTTCGTTGAGGTCTCGTACAAGTGCCGACCTAGTAAGTACATTAGTTAAGTTTGTTAAGATATTTTATACAGTTACTTACCTGTTTGAGTGCATTCGTTTTTGGAAAGAGTATTGTTGAATCTGAGAACAGTGAAATAATTAGAGTAAGTTTAGGCTCATCAAAACCGCGTTATCACTATGAAATCTGTGTTGTTAAATTTTTATTTCTTTTCGCGGGTCGTTAAAGGCATTCGAGGGTATTGGGGCTATTTAAAGTAATTATTTGGGACACACATACCGACAACCTTTATTTTACAAATTTTCTTTACTCCACTTCCAAAAATGACAGAAAATAAATCTTTTTGGGTTTAATAGCCGTGAGTGAATGTATGATGATAGGACTCAAATAATTTCCACTTTAATAAATTAAGTTTTCTAACTTTGGTTTTTTTATCATTCATTCACTCATTAAAAATACAACCCAGAAACCTTTTCTATTCATTAATTGGTTTCAATAAAGCAAACTTTTACAAAGCGGTATAGTATTCAATAAATAGTTTAGATAGAAGGCTGTAATTCAAAACTTTCTCAGACTGGTCGATAGCCACTTCAAAGAGATTCTCTCTGCTGCAAAGTTGCATAGTTATCGGGAACTCTCTCTACTTAGTTTTTGTATATCAATTAAAATACGATAAGCAATGTTACAGTTCTATTCAGACCGGATCAAGTAACTGTAAGTAATACTTCTTATTAATAGCTTCGGTGTAGCCGTTAAGAGTTTTCAGTTCTCTGAATGGAGCGTGTTTAAAGAGAAGTGTATTTTTGAGAATCAAGACAATATTATGACGAAAATAAACGAAATGAAAATAAAATATAAACTATCTTCCATCATAGATTTCACATTTATTACGCGCAAATTCAAACTGAGCATTTATTTCCGAATATTTGGTAGAAATACTTGTGAACATTGTGACATTTTCACGTGACATTTTGGTCACCAGGACAGGTTATTTAGCACAAGCGCTATTTTGTCAACACGATTTGGTCCAAAGTTGGACCTCATGAGTCTTGTGTAAAACTATGTAACCCATTAGAAAATAACAAAATTTCTATTATTGCCGATTTCCTAGATTTTACAGGGTGTAGTCAATTTAATAATATTCATAACCATAATGATCGATGCCTTGACCTTGTATTTAGTATTTTACCCTGTAAAGTTTCGCGTTCTTCCTCACCACTGGTACCTGAGGACCTACACCACCCAACTCTTTCCGTGTCTGTCACTTTAGAGCTTCCAAAAGACCTGCAGCCCCCATCTCGTTTGCGCTGGCGGTTCCATGCTGCTGACTTTGATAGTATCCACCATGCTGTCACTAATACCGATTGGGACAAATTGTTCGCTGGTTGTGATATTAACGAGGCGACTGATATCTTTTATGAGCAATTAATTGGTTTAATTAATATGTATGTCCCTTCAGTAATTGACAAACATAACGACAATTACCCAATATGGTTTAGCAAGCCATTAAGAAAAATAATTAAGGAAAAACTTAAGGTACATAAAAAGTGGAAAATATACAAGCAGACAGTTGATTATGAACAGTTTAAACTTCTAAGAAAGCGTCAGAAATTGGTGTCTAAATCGGATTATGACACGTACATTAATTCTGTGGAGGAAAATATTAGTAAAAATAGTAAAATGTTTTGGAATTATATCAAGTGCAAACGTAATTCGAATAATATTCCTGATACTATGTTTCTTGATGGTGTGAAGGGTGATAGTGGTATGCAGATCGCTGAATTATTTAGTACAAACTTTAGAGCTGTTTTTGAAAAAGATATTAGTAACTACACATCCCAAGAATGTCATAGCTCTTGTATAAATTTACATAAAATTTCTATCACATTGTCCTTGGTTACTCGTTATTTGAAACAATTGGATACTTCAATTGGTGCGGGACCGGACGGTTTACATCCCTTATTTTTACAAAGAATTCATTTATCTATTTCCCGACCCGTTCATCTATTATTTCAATTATCTATCACAAGTTGTATTGTTCCCGATCGTTGGAAGTTATCCTACGTCACACCAATTTTTAAGACCGGCGACAAACATGATATAAAGAACTACAGACCAATATCTAAAATTTCTGTTCTTCCAAAACTACTGGAAAAAATTGTTTACGATATGATTTTCCCCATAATTAGACCTCATATCATAAGTGAGCAGCATGGATTCGTCACTAAACGTTCAACTGAGACTAATGTTTGCGAATTCATTGAGAATGTGTCTGAGGCCATGGATGCTGGTCACCGTGTAGATGCTGTGTATACAGACTTCTCAAAAGCTTTTGATAAAATCTGCCACTCTATATTAATTGCTAAACTCGAGAACTTTGGTATACACGGCGACCTGCTACGTTGGATTGAGTCCTATATACGAGGACGATGGCAAGCCGTAACTGTAAAGGGTTTCACTTCTTCATTTGTGCCAATAACATCAGGTATAATTCAGGGTTCTCATGTAGGCCCCCTGTTCTTTAATATCTTCATAAATGACATTTACAAAGTATTTCTCCACTCACTCTTTCTTCTATTCGCTGACGATACCAAAATATATAAAACTATCACGTGTTACGGTGATTGCCTTGCCTTGCAGTCGGATCTTGACCGCTTTGCTACCTATTGTAGTAATAATAATTTACAACTTAATTTAGACAAGTGCCATATTATATCCTTTTGTAGGAAAACCAAATATGATTTATTCCCCTATTCACCTTTTTCCAAAGTCCTTTCAAGAACAAGTGAGGTTAGAGATCTTGGCATCATAATTGACTCTAAATTGCTATTTGATAAACATATTTCTAGCATATTCTCCAAAGCGTATAAATTGCTAGGATTTGTACTTCGTCAGTCAAAAGAATTTAAAAGCCCTCAAACTATTGTAACACTTTATAATGCATTGGTACTACCAATACTCCAATATGGCTCAACAGTATGGAACCCCATGTATCAAGTATATATCAAAATGCTTCAAAGAATTCAAAATAAGTTTATTAAACACCTCAACTATAGATTTTCATACTTTAACAACCTTCCTAACTTGAAACCCTTAAAATGTGCTAGAGACACTAGGGATCAATTAATGTTATTTAAAACCATCCATAATCTAATTGATTCACCTTATTTGTTATCAAGGTTAAACTTCAGATGTCCGTCCCACAACACTAGAAACTCATTCACATTCCGCACACCATCTCTTAGGACTAATTATGCCACCAACACATTTATTTCCCGTGCTATTATTTCTTACAATACAAAATTTTCCGAAGCTGACATTTTCAATTTATCATTAACTCAATTTAAGAACTTTTGTAAACAGTTGGAGTTTGTTGAATCAGCCGATTGACCCTAAATGTTTGAGTCATACAATTTTCTCTTAATATAATTATTTGAATTTATATTTATTTATTATATTATATTTATATATTTACTTATTATGTTATATTTATTATTAAAGTATGTATTTTAAGTACTTTCATTCATAATTATCTTATATATTATTAATTTATGTATTTTTAACCTTGAAAAGTAAGTATCTTATTTAGGTATATTTTATTATCATAAAATATTGTTAACATTATTTCCTATAATCTCTATGCATATTTTGTAATCTTGTAGTGTTTGCTTGGTTTGGTGGGAATGACAATATAATTAATTTAACTTACTTAATTTCATCTGTATAAATTATCCATATTACAACTGATGTATAATTGTTTTGTTTTCATTAGTTATTTTAATTTGCGTTTTTCTGTATCGTCTGTATATCAATTGGTAGAAACTTTATAGGTCAAGAACTTCTCTGTATTTTTATCTTATTTGAAATATTGTGTACCGTTTGTTTCTCAAATAAATAAATAAATAAATAGATATCGGTTAGAATGAGATGACTGCATACAATACTAAGTAAGTGCGAAACAGATGACTGTTTTATACAACTAGATATCTAGTTAAATGGTCGTTCGTACTAGCTGCTGTACAGAGTACCCACGTACCCACTTAGCGTATTCAAGTGTTAGGGAGGAGGCCTATTGCTTCTTTTAACGAACACAATAAGTCAAAACTAACTTTTCCATGACTGTTGAAACCTTGAAAACCATCGTACATACACACATATACTCACGGCTATAAATCCCTTGAAGGGGTAACCAGAGGTAGGAAATTAGACAGTACTCAGCAACTTTTGGAAGTTGCGTGGGGAAAAGATGGATTGGAAATGAAATGAAAATTTGGATTTTTTCACCAAAGCCATTGTAAATACAAAGAAATAAAATAAACCGCTTCAATATACTTATCTTTTGCTGATCACACGCAAAAAAGCAACTCCACACATTACAGTGAATAACGATTCTCATTTTCTCCTTTATGGAGCCAAATCTAAGACTTGGGAGCCATTATAGGCGAGATATTGAAATCATGCATTGTTTCACACTGTGCCAATGGACGGTTGGTCTTCATGTATTGATATATTCAACGTTTATTGATACACATAGCCACGAAAACCCTACTAAATTTAACGGAGTAAATTTTTTTCGTAGTTTTCCTTATTGAGCTATTCTGATTTTATAGGGTTACTTACTATTCAGCTTTTTAGGATAAGATAAACTGCATGGATGCGTGGAATTTAATGTTAGAGGACGACCTCAGAGGACACATTTGAACCAATTAGAGCGAGTATGCTCAAACAGGCAGACGTCTGAAGTATGAAAATAAAAGAGCATGTAGCATGTAGAAGCTAGAGAGGTTTGTCAGAATCGTACAAAGTGGCGATCGATAGTCTAATAGCTACGTCCACACTGTGCCTTTTTTTGTTCAATAAGGGCATGCGTCATAGCGCAGTCAACAGCGCACGTGAGGCATGCCCTTAATGCATGCGCGATGACAGTTGAAAGCGGAGCGCGCGCTGTGTTGCAAGTTATCCGGTGTCGGGTGGATTTCTGTGCGTCATAGCGTTCAACAACAAGGTGGTGGACGAAGAAAAAGATTTAACATTAAGTTTTTTTGAAGATTACAGAAGCTTTCCACAACTCTGGGATCCTAACAATAAACTTTACACGAATAAAGTAAAGAGGAACGATGGTTTTTTTTTCTGGAATTTCTTATGAACAAGTAAGCTGCATATATTCCCCCAAGTAAAATATTGTCGTCGCACATGTTTCCAACAGAAACTCAAACTACGAATAAAGTATGGTGTTGGTTTCAATTAACGCATTCACTTATTGTAAGCGTCAATTAAAAGTTGAATAGAAAGATGAAGACGAAAGTTGAAGATGAAAAGGCACAGTGTGGACGTAGCTAATGGGAACTAATGGCGTGCGTATATGTATGTATGTATAAACTGAACATACTCAAACAAAAAAATATTATAAACTAAAACACAATATAATTTCCTACAAAAAATCGAAACATAACCACAAGATCTATCTGCCAAGGACCCATTAACAATCACCCCATGCAAACCAATAAAAAACTAAAATCAGGGAGAGTCCATACCATCGCGTGTACCCGCCGTTAAAGCCAGGACTTGCAAGTACAAAGTACAAGAGTGTGATTTATGCGATGTTAATAAATAGTCGAAAGGTAGGGTGGACGAGCACCTGAGCTGTGGGCGCGGCAGGAAACGGGAGTGGTAGGGAGCGGCTTTCACTCATTACTAGCGAGAATGTTTTAGATTCAAGCGGGTTTTCATTTTTATATTATTACTAGTGAGTTGTAAGCGCTTTGAGGAAATTGAATATAATAGGTATACAGAGTTCTTTGAGAAATGAGCTATTTAACCTCAGTACTAACTACAACCGTGCAACCGTGATAGCCCAGTGGGTAGAACACTCGGATATCGTGCAAACGACTAGTGTTCAAATCCTGGGTCGGGCCTACACCATTTTGTCTTTTCTAAAGACATATGTGTGGTTAATTTATCATGGTTGTTAACGGTGAGGGAAAACATCGTGAGGAAACCCACATGGCTGAGTTGTACTTAGTCATGTGACAGTGTATTCGTACAAAAACGGCGATAGGCCTGCCCCTATCACGTGAGTACACTGTCCATGCAAAACGTGGGTACTCTGAACACCAGGTGACAAAGTCACGTGATGTTCAAAAGTATTTGTACCTCTGCCAACCCCTTCAGGGATATTCGGCGTGAACGTTTATGTTATGTTTATGTTATGTTATGTTACTAACTACAAATAAGCTCTTAAGTTTTATAATACGAATAGTGTTGATTGTTCCTTGTGGTATAGAACACTTCTGCCCTATCTTTTATCACTTGTGACATTCAAAGAGATATGAATAAATAGAGATAATGGTGTGTTTTTGTACAGGTGATGTGGAAAAAACTCAACAACGACAATACTTTATTTAAATATATTTTCCAATCTTTAACTGTTCAAGTTTTTAACAAATTGATTCAGAATCTATAGTGTAGATCCACGAGAAGCCGTGAGTTTAGTGGAAATAAGGTTTTCACACTCACCCATATGGCAAAATGCGAAAATAAATACATAAATTACAGAAATCGTTTTAAAAGCACCGTTCCCTCATTGAAGGCATCTTACACACCCTCTTACAATACCCACGGAAAGATATGTGTTGCTATCTTCATTGCAAATTTACGACTTTGACAGTGAGAATCAGAGAGAATGGGTGAGTAAAAGGTGGCTCACGGTATGTGGAGGTTTACGTGGTTACGTTTTAGGTTGATCAAATCATAAGAATCTAAGATACATATATTATAGAGCGCTCATTTCAAATCACGCTGATTGTGTGGTAAGCCTAATTTATTCACAATATACCGACTTCAATCACTGACTATAGATATAGACTAATTGTATATCATAATTGATTATCGCCACGTGTTTTATCGGTCGCCAATTAAACGCTGCTTCGCAATACCGACCCGACGTAATAAGCAGAACACGTCATGTGCCTTGTACTGAACGCCCGGTGGGCCCGCATTTGTAATTGATTAATGAACCCCGCGATATTAACATGGCTATTTTAATTTTACTGCAAGTTTCTATATCTCGATGAATGGGTATATTAAATATAGTTGGCTGTGTAGTGTCGACTTAGCATAACACTCCTCCATTTCTTTCTTTGGGTAGCGAAAGAGAGGACACCCACAACCATTGATATTTTATTGTTTCTATCTTTTTACCAAAATATCATCCTATAATATACTATCACGTGAGTACACTGTCTATGCAAAACGAGGATACTCTGAACACCAGGTGACAAAGTCACGTGATGTTCAGAAGTATTAGTACCTCTGCCAACCCCTTCGGGGATATTCGGCGTGAACGTTTATGTTTATGTTTATGTTTATGTTTATGTAATATACGTGGCTAGTCTTGCCTTGGCTGGCTGTTGACATTTAGCTTGTAGTAATGAAATGTAATCAAGATATTCACTTTTACTATATCAACCTTATGAAACAAATATACAAAAACAGTACAGCATCCATTAAGCTTCAAACTCCAGGTGTCCCATTCCCGATTGAAAGAGGCGTTAAGCAAGGCGATCCTATCTCCCCCAAACTTTTCACGAGTGTATTGGAAGAAGTTTTTAAGTCACTAGAGCCGGATTGGGTAAACAGGGGTATAGATGTCGGCGGGGTTAAGCTTACGAACCTTCGCTTCGCCGACGATATAGTGCTGTTCTCTTACACGGCTTC
Organism: Bedellia somnulentella; assembly: GCA_963576735.1. Lineage (NCBI taxonomy): Eukaryota > Metazoa > Arthropoda > Insecta > Lepidoptera > Bedelliidae > Bedellia > Bedellia somnulentella. The sequence goes on from OY755178.1 coordinate 3,340,482, forward strand.
TGAGCTACAATCTATGCTACAACAACTCAGCCAAGCAAGCCTTGAGGTTGGACTGAGCATGAATATGTCAAAGACCAAGGTCATGTCTAACAGCAAGGAGCATTTAGTGGACGTGGATGGGGTCAGAATCGAATATGTCCAGGAATATATTTATCTAGGCCAAATAGTCTCTTTCCAGGCTCGACAGGACAAGGAAGTCGAAAGACGTGTCGAAAACGCCTGGAAAAGCTTTTGGTCTATGAAAGAGCTAATGAAGGGAGAACTTCCGCTCTCCCTCAAACGTAAGCTCATGGACATGTGCATTCTTCCCATCCTTACCTACGGAGCCCAAACCTGGTCTTTGACTGACGCGCAAATGTTTAAACTTGGGGTTTGCCAACGAAACATGGAGCGCAGCATTCTCGGAATCCGGCTCTTAGACAGAGTCCGGAATACAGAGTTGCGCTCAAAGACAAAAATTATAGATGTAGCTCAGAAGGCGGCCCAATTGAAGTGGGATTGGGCCGGCCACGTTGCTCGGATGCACCCGGACCGATGGGCCAAAAGAGCCACGCAATGGACTCCTGCTGTAAAGAGAAAGCGTGGCCGACCAAGGAAAAGATGGAGTGACGAGTTGGGTCTCTGGGATAAGAAGTGGTGGGAGACCGCTCAAAACCGTCTGGAGTGGAAGAATGGGAGAGAGGCCTTTGCCCAGCAGTGGGACATAAATGGCTAATAATAATAATAATGAAATGTGAAAATATGATTTAAATAACATAATGTCATTGACTTTCTTCACTTGGTAATGACTTGGAATTCGTTTTATGTGCTTCATTATGCTGTTGTTGTAATAGAAATATTGAATGAGTATTAATATGATTAAAATAAATAGAGAGTAGTAAAAATAGTGGAAATGTACAATGAATATGATAATATAAGTAGATCGAATAGAAATTGTTGAGGGAATTAATTTCTACACCAAAAGTACTCAGCTAATAAAAAGTAATAGTTAATAGAATTTATATAATGGGGGAAAACATTAACAGCACATACATACATACATACATATACTCACGGCTATAAATCCCTTAACGGGGTAGCCAGAGCTTTGGAATGATAAATTCCTCAGCCAATTTTGGAAGTTGCTTGGGGAAAAGATGATAATAATAAACGTTTTTGGTGACGGGTCTCCAACCACATCGCCCAAAAATCACTTAAAAAGCCCCTACACCCTGAGTCGCCTCTATGATCACCCACGGGTAGAAATGGGGTAGTGTTATTCTAAGCCGACACTACACGGCAACCTAAAGAGTAAAAATGCTGGTAAACTAAAACTGCTATTTCTTTTTGAAACATTTTCGAGACAAACATGTCACTCGAGTTACACAGTACAAGGATAACGCGACTGCTATTTACAGAATACCTGCAGATTTTTGCTCGCATAATACAAGCTAAGTAGCATGCTCCTCGTTCTATGCATACGAGATATTTAGCTGATGAAATCACGCTCGAAGCATATCTCGTTATGAAAACAATGTGTTAGTATAAACACGATACTGAACACAGCAACCAGCTTACTTAGCTTAGCTAGGTTTAACCATGAATAACGTGAGACTGATGGTAGCAATATTAAAAATGGTATGTTAGTATACGATATATTTGCCAATTATGAAAACATGTTCTTAATTAAGTTCAGATCTCGCTGCGAATTTTCCTTTATATAATCTTACGTAAGATGCGACTAAGGGAGTGGAGCTTTTTAAGTGGTTTTTGGGCAATGCGGTTGGAGACCCATCAGCAACGATACTTTATTTTAACATCTTTTCCCCTATCAAATTCCAAATTGGAGCTGCTAGCTCTCAAGTTCTGGCTACCCCTTATTGGGATTTATGGCTGTGAGTATTATGTATGCAGGTTAATAGAAAACGTTAACAGCACCTCAAAAGTAAAAAATGCTGCTACACTAAAACTACATTTACTCTTTGAAACATTTTCAAGACGTCACTCGAGTTACACATTACAAGGATAACGCGACTGCTATTTACAGTATACCTGCAGATTTTTGCTCGCATAATACAAGCTAAGTAGCATGCACCTCGTTCTATGCATACGAGATATTTAGCTGATGAAATCACGCTCGAAGCATATCTCGTTATGAAAACAATGTGTTAGTATAAACACGATACTGAACACAGCAACCAGCTTACTTAGCTTAGCTTGTTTTAACCATGAATAACGTGAGATTGATGGTAGCAATGTTGAAAATGGGATACTAGCTTAACAATATTGCCGATTATCATAAAACAATCTTAATTTTTGATGACAACCGTGATAGCCCAGTGGGTAGAACACTCGGTTATCGTGCAAACGACTAGTGTTCAAATCCTGGGTCGGGCCTACACCAATTTGTCTTTTCTAAAGACATATGTGTGGTTAATTTATCATGGTTGTTAACGGTGAGGGAAAACATCGTGAGGAAACCCACATGGCTGAGTTGTACTTAGTCATGTGACAGTGTATTCGTACAAAACGGCGATAGGCCTGCCCCCTATCACGTGAGTACACTGTCCATGCAAAACGTGGGTACTCTGAACACCAGGTGACAAAGTCACGTGATGTTCAGAAGTATTAGTACCTCTGCCAACCCCTTCGGGGATATTCGGCGTGAACGTTTATGTTATGTTATTATGTAATCTTAATTTTTTTATATTTTATATCTTCTAAAGAGTGGCAATTTGTGTTAAGGAATGAGAAAGAAGTCAGATGGATAATATATCTGGTGAATAAAGTTGTTTCTCGATGGTATTTGTTCAGTTTTTATCAACAGAACTGTTTTTAACAGACAGATTTAGTTCAAACCATGAAGCTACTAACTAAACAGGAGAGCGTACACACAAAAATATGGTAAACAAAAATGCAATTTATTACCATGCAATAAAGTTAATTATCTTTTAAAGACTGTCAAGCAGAGAAACGTCCTAGAACGAGAGCCGTGTGAGAGATAAGTGTGTCCCGCTCGCGCGGTTGCCAGTCGAGATTATGTTCAAAGAAAAACAAATTCAAACTTATTTATAGGGAATATTTTATAAAAAGCAGGTTATTAACTGTTCCGTTTTTGTATTTTATTTAATTATTATTGTCGCCTATCGATTTGGAGATAAATAATTGGTTAAGTTTGGCAAAAGGGATATTAATATTTGTCACGGGTATCCCCATCGAAACAAGATAAATGTGGTGTCCACAATTTATCATCTGTTTGAGTGTTTTGGAGCTTTTATCATTTAATTAAGAAAATATAGTGATAAATATGGGTTAATGTTCATGTTATGGAACAATAAATAAAATAACCTGTATCATCTCGAACTTTACCACATGAATGCATTAAATGATTTGAATTTGAATATAGCTGTGTGGTGTCGGCTTAGTATAGCACTACCCCATTTCTTCCGGTGGGTGTACGTAAGAGGCGACTAACGGTATTGGGGCTTTTAAAGGATTTTTGGGCAATGCGGTTGAGACCCATCACCAACAACCTTTTATAATGTTTTTTATAATGTATGTATGTAAATATAACTAATAAATAAAGGATGAATAAAGGAAAGAAAAATTTCGACACAGGTGGGGATCGAACCCGCGACCTCGGGTATACGCCCCTGTCGCTCTGCCAATTGAGCTACCGTGTCAAAGGCTGCGAGTGCATCAGGTCCCCACATGAGGTTTTCATGAACAAAAACATTCAAAGTATAAGTGTTTTTGTATCCTTTAGAGGAACTCTTATTAAAACACCAACAGTTGGTCACCCTACTTAAAACGAGACACAGTTAGCTAGTTAGCCATCCTTTTTCAGGACACTTTAGGTCGCCAGCGCGCGTTCCTGTTTAAATAATACTTCCATGGTTCAAACTTTTTATACATATCAAGAATCAGCGACAATATTGTTATATTGTCGCTGATTAAAATATTTCATAGGTTTATCCCATGTTGTACTGATTAGGGTCAGAAGGATAATAACAGGAAAATATAATTTTAAAAACTATAAAACACGCCCTTGTTCGATTGAGCTTTTGAAAAACATTCAATTGTTCGATTCAACTCTTCCTATATTATGAACAACACATACATAACATAAACATAAACGTTCACGCCGTTCATCCCCGAAGGGGTTGGCAGAGGTACCAATACTTCTGAACTCACATGGCAGCGCCATCTAGTGTCCAGAGAAAGGTACCCACGTTTTGCTTAGACAGTGTACTCACGTGATAGGGGGCAGGCCTATCGCCGTTTTGTACTAATACACTGTCACATGACTAAGTACAACTCTGCCATGTGGGTTTCCTCACGATGTTTTCCGTCACCGTTAATAACCATGATAAATTAACCACACATATGACTTTAGAAAAGACAAATTGGTGTAGGCCCGACCCAGGATTGGAACTCACGCCCTCCTGTTTTTCGGGCGGGTGTTCTACCCGCTGGACTATCATGTCGTTGAACAAATAACAATTAAATCGATAAAGTAATAACATCAATAATATCAGTGTATTAAATTACAAATTGACTAAAAAGGGTTCCATTTGCCGACATTAATGCGTATTTACTGACGCCATTAATAAAATATTGTAATTAGTTCTGAGTTTGTGGTGATGTTTATTGCTTTGGGAAACCGGATACGGAAGGGACTTGTAGTTTTTGAGGCTTTGAGACTCTTTTTATTACCTGGTCATATAATTTTGATACTAAATTAGGCTGTTGTATCATGATCCTGCTTTGTAAGTGGCAGTTATAAATAATGAGTTGTAAAGTGTCAGAATTAGGGCGGTTGGTAAAAGGTTAATGTGGTTTTTGAGCATATTTATTTCGATACCACTGTAATTTTTTGACCCGTTTACAAAAATTATGATATGGTTGTAGTATTTGGAAAGTTTACTGTCACGTTTAAGTATTTAAATTCACTTCATACATACATACAAATACTCACGGCTATAATTTCCTTAGAAGGGGTAGCCAGAGCCAAGGAATTATAAATTCCTCAGCCACTTTTGGAAGTTGAGTGGGGAAAAGGCGGTAAAATAAAGGTTTTTGGTGATGGGTCTCCAACCGCATCGCCCAAAAAACCAATAAAAAGCCCCGATACCCTTAGTCGCCTCTTACGACACCCGTAGGTAGAAAGGGGTAGCGACATTCTAAGCCGGCACTACACGGCATGACTTTGACTTTATTCACTTCCTTAGGTAATAATCATTAATTAACTTGACTACCTTCTCGGTCTAAACGCAGAGTGCTTGGCTAAGGATCTGGAGGCATCTGGTTTGATTCCCAATTTCCCAATTACAATTAGTTTGTTTTACCCAATTTGATAAAATATTGAAGACTTCAATTACCTAAAAATTAGGATGCTTCCTTACTTCGGAAGGCACGTAAAACTGTCGGTTTTAGTTAGGGCCAGTTTTTTGATCCGGAGTTAAAAATATAACCATTTGTTACATTGACTATAGTTAAATGACTAACCAGTGGTTAAATCATAAATCCATTTTGGTTTGATATTTGACAATTAGTTACTCTAACCACGGGTCAAAAAATGCATTTTGTTGATATGTAACTAATAGTTACGATATTTAACAAATTGTTGAGTTAACCACGGATCAAAAAACTGGCCCTTAGTGTTACTCTAGTAGTCGTTAGTCTACCAACTGGCTCTGGGCCGGTATAGCGGACTATAACCAAATCTCAATTATCAGCCACTGCTGGTCAAAGGTTTCCCAAAAGTCTTGCACAATGCCCGGTACTGTTTAACCCAAATCTTTTTTTAAAATATCCCAACTCAAACGTTCACGCCGTATATCAGCGAAAGGGTTGCCCCCTATCACGTGGTAGGTGCCCCTAAATACTAGGTGACATTATCACGTGATGTTTAAAAATAATTTATCATGGTTGTTAACGGTGAGGGAAAACATCGTGAGGAAACCCACATGGCTGAGTTGTACATAGTCATGTGACAGTGTATTCGTAGAAAACGGCGATAGGCCTGCCCACTATCACGTGAGTACACTGTCTAAGCAAAACGTGGGTAACTTCTCTGGACACTAGATGGCGCTTGCCATGTGAGTTCAGAAGTATTGGTACCTCTGCCAACCCCTTCGGGGAAAAACGGCGTGAACGTTTATGTTATGTTATGTTTAAAAGTATTAGTACCTCTGCCAACCCCTCCGGAGATATACGGCATGAACGCTGAGTTTGAGTATGTCTTAATATGAAACAAACTTTTATGTTCAATAAAATAGTTTTTATTAAGCCACCTAGCAATTAACTCTCGTATTGCTGTAATGTTTTCACCGTAATATTTTTTTGCAGATGAGTTCAGAATACAAACCGAATGTGAAGACAACACAATACATCTCCGCTGTAATCCTCATTCGAGGCTCGCCATTTTCGAAGCTCAATTCGGCAGAACAGCTTATGAGCCTTTGACGTGCCCAGAACCTCAAGGACTTCTGAACAAAAGTGAGTTCTTATTTTTGTAACTTGCTTTTATAATACAACTACAGAGGCAAACAGGAAAGCCAAAATTTATCTAATTGAATAAAATGCTGTGTAGTATCGGCTTAGAATAGCACTACCCCATTTCTTCCGGTGTGTGTACGTAAAAGGCGCCTAACGGTATTGGGGCTTTTAAGGGATTTTTGGGCGATGCGGTTGGAGACTCATCACCAACAACCTTTATTTTACCATTATTTCCCCACTCAACTTTCCAAAAGTGGCTGAGGTTTTTTTAACTCCTTAGCTCTGGCTACCCCTTTTTGGGATTTATAGCCGTGAGTATATGTATATGTATGAATAAAATAATAATTAATAAAGGATTATTTTTTTACACCAGTAGACTTGACACCAAAGCTTTATTGGCAGAGCGACCGGGGCATTGACCGGGAGGTCGCGGGTTCGAGTCCTGCTGGCGTCGTTTTTTTTTTCTTTTTATTATTGATTAGTAATAATCCCCACATGAGGTTAATAAGAACAAAACATTATATTTATAGGAAGGAAATGATTATTAAAATACACATATTTATCACTTCATTAGTTTTCAGTTGAGTAGACAGATACGCCTCATGTTACAATCCTGGAAAAAATTATAGCAAGTGTGCTTAAAGAGGGAAGCCTCTAGAGTATGATTAATAAATGAGCAAAAGATTGATGTATGTAAACGATGTTATAGAGGTTGACCAGAATCGTACAAAGTGGCAATTGATAGTCTCTGCCAACCCGAATGAGAAACAATGGCGTGAGTGATGTATGTATGATAATATGTATCGTTATTTTTTATAATTTTATAAATAAATATAAATGTAATAATATAATAAACTTAATAACGCATTCTCACGATCTCAACTGCATAAAATATGATATTAAAACTGAAACTTTCTCGCAATATTCCCGACTCGCTTAGCTAAATTGCGGACATGTTTTAAAGTAATCCGAGCCACTCATTCTTTCCTGCTAACACCAGATGGCGCTGAGTCCACCATACACTTCAGATATAAACTTGAGCTAACAGCCTCGCCAACTTTCTTTTAAATTGACAATTTAATTAGGCACTAGACTTTGCACTTGCTTCCTTATTTGATCTAGTTTCAGTTGAGATTGTTTCATGAGTGATTTATTGGAGTTTATTGTATGAAATATGAGCAGTGGTCATTTATTTTATTCATCTCAACTCCCACGCCTTCATCCCCGAAGGTGTGGCTTAGGTATTGAAGGCTGTGTAGTGTCGGCTTAGAATAACACTACCCCATTTCTTCCGGTGGGTGTACGTAAGAGGCGACTAACGGTATTGGGGATTTTAAGGGATTTTGGGCGATGCGGTTGGAGACCCATCACCAATAACCTTTATTTTGCCATCTTTTTCCCACTCAACTTTCCAAAAGTGGCTGAGGAACTTCTAGTTCCTTAGCTCTGGCTACCCCTTCTAGGGATTTATAGCCGTGAGTAAATGTATGTATGTATGTATGATGTTAGTTGAGATTGTTTCATGAGTGATTTATTGGAGTTTATTGTATGAAATATGAGCAGTGGTCATTTATTTGATTCATCTCAACTCCCACGCCTTCATCCCTGAAGGTGTGGCTTAGGTAATGAAGTAACGTCATTTTGACCGATAAATTTGTGCAGGAGTTAGGTTAAGCAGACGTCTATTATGAGAGATAACGTTAATAATTAATTAAAAAAGCAGCGTTGTTTAGTGTCGCCTCACAATAGACGACTGAGGGCTATTTAAGTGATCGATGTGCAATGTGGCTAGAAACCCACCACCATCCTTAATTTTACCATCGTTTTGACTAAGTTTTGAAAACTATGCTACGGTGTTAATTTGTTTATAAGGAGCCCTAAAAAAATATTTTTATGTCTTCATTTTAACTATTTTATTAAAAATTCGGAAAAGAAAATGCAATATTCGAATGTGCCGCGAAAACGCGACTTTAAGTAAAATGGCGGCTGTAGCACAAATGACGTCAATTCCGCATTAAACACCAATGAGCGAAGCGATACACAGTCTGTTTATGCGCGATCTACGTCATTATAGAAATAGCCAATCACGGTCGTTTTTAGTCACGTGACAGTTGCTTCAAAAATACTTGTTTTAGAAGACGGATTTTAGTGAAATAATGCAATATTTTTATCTCGCCTTATTAAAAATTGCTCCAAAAAAGAAATATTAAGATTAATGAAATAAAAGAAATGTATATTTTTATCACAGTCAAATAGCCTATTACCACATAAACCTGAGGATTTTCCGTTTTCAAAATTTGGCTATGGTTACACTTTTTAGCTACTCGTGAGTATCTATAGTGTTAGTATGTAAAAACAATTTGAATCCTTACATACATACACACGTACATTAACTCCTGGCTAGAAAATTCAAAAAATGGAAGCAAGAGCTTTATATTTGGTACGAGCCGTATATTCGACAGCCACTTTTAGAAGATTAACAATTAAAATTTAAAATCTTCATACATACATATACTCACGGCTATAAATCCCTAGAACTGGCTACCCCAGCCAGAGCTAAGGAATTACAAATTCCTCAGCCACTTTTGGAAGTTGAGTGGGGAAAAGATGGTAGAATAAAGGTGATGGGTCTCCAACCGCATCGCCCAAAAATCCCTTAAAAGCCCCAATACCGTTAGTCGCCTCTTACGTACACCCACCGGAAGAAATGGGGTAGTGCTATTCTATGCCGACACTACACAGCAAAATTAAAATCTTCATTGCGATGAATTGTGACACCCGCGAGAAGAAATGGTTTAGTGCAATGCTGACACTACACACTTTCACCCTGTTTTTATAACTCAATCAATATTACATACGCTAATAGCAAACTCAAAAATAATAATTACAAGAAAAAATATCATTTTTAACAAAATCTATTAATTGTTTTAGCTTGCATGTCTCAGCTCACAACTGAAATGGTGATGAAATCTTGCCACGGCCAGCGGCACTGCAACGTCAAAGCAAGCAGACACGTGTTCGGCACACCCTGCAGAATTGGAACCAGAAATAGCCTGAAGATTGTGTATGCTTGTGGTGAGTATCTTTGATAGATTTGACTAGTAATCCGCTCTGGCTTCTCATTTGTACTTAGTGTTTTTGAGTATTATAAAATTACCGTGATAGCTCTATGGATAAGAACTCCCGTCTTCATACAGACAGGCGTAGTTATCGGTTCAAACCCGAGTTGGACCTCCACCGAAACATGCAATTATATTAATAATAGTCTTTTTTTTTCAAAGTAAAATCAGAATCTTTGTGTGTGGTAAACCAACTAACGTAAGATTTTCCTTATTTTCAAGGTGTTAAATGATTTAAATTCTACTAATACAGGATATAAGTTCTCTTTGTACTTTGAAGAATTATTTTGAGTTAGAGCAAACAGATCTCCGCTGAAATAATTGGAGTCTGTTACCCATCCCTTCCATTGACATCTTCGGAAAGTTACATAAATTTTAATATCCCTAAAACATCATTCCGAAACTCAAAGTTTTTGACGTACTCAAACAAAACGAATTTTTCGAAGAAGGGAAAAGTGATAAATTGTTTGCAATAAAAAAGTTATTAGTTCTAAAAAGATATAGTAAAAAAGTTACGCTACCTTTTCTCAAACTTTGCCTATTGCTGTCATATTAATCATTCGGTGCAAGCTGACCGTATAGGAACAATTTTGCATTGTTTGCAAAAATGTTTTCACACGTTCAGTTACAAAGAGTGATTGTAGTAATATTTTATTTTAATGTTTCGCAACCGCAAACATAAAGGAGAATATTTAAAATCCTGTCACTACAATATTGCATTGCTGTTTTGAGATATTAAATTTGCATGAGTGCTGGAAGGCAAATGTAACTCTATTTATAGCAAGAAACAAGTTAGATTTCTGTCATGTTTATAAATTCAAATTTTTAAAAAAACTTGGATATTTTATAACATGTGAAATTGATACTAAACATTACACATGTACATACATACGTGTGGAAGTGACCTGGTTAAACCAGGTAATTAAAGCAACTTACAAATTAAAGAACTATTCACTCAGCCATGTATTTGAACCACTTGACTGATCATAAATTAGCCTTCTAGTTATAACGGTCGCTATGTGTGTATGTATGTATGGTATGACCCAGATCCGATTGAAGCAGAGCGAAGCGAGTCGATTTTAATGAAATATCCGAAGATAGCAAATAAGTATTGTACATTCTTGTTATTTCAGATAATATTTACTTGAAATCAAGTGTGTTTTATATGAATGTCTCATTAATTACAAAAACATTCGTCTACCTAAGTTTGATTACATCATACTTGTGTTAAAAAAAGGCGTCTTATATTGGTGGTCACTCATAGTCGCTATAGCTTTTATTAAGTGAATTCAAATCACGCAGCTAACAATATCAATTTGTCAGACATATCGGTTTGATCCGTCTGATCTGCAACATATAAATAACATCGCCGTGTAGTGTCGGCTTAGAATAACACTACCCCATTTCTATCCGTGGGTGTTCGTAAGAGGCGACTAAGGGTATAGGGGCTTTTTAAGTGACTTTTGGGCGATGTGGTTGGAGACCCGTCACCGAAAACATTTATTATTACTATCTTTTCCCCAATCAACTTCCAAAAGTGGCTGAGGAATTTTTCATTCCAAAGCTCTGGCTACCCCGTTAAGGGATTTATAACCGTGAGTATATGTATGTGTACTAATAAGCCAACAACCTCATCATCATATAAAAAACTATAGAAAGCAACACACATACCAATCAGACAGATGTAACGACGCGAAAAGAAACTCAATTTCTTTAAAATATGAAGTCTGGTTTCGTAAAAGCCAATCCAACTCCAATCGACTAAATGAATATCTAATCTGCATGTCTGCAGTGCCCTTAGGCGTTCTGTCTGAGAAGTACGAGACAGCGGTGGAGAGAGACGAGGTCGTCGACCCCGAGGATTGGCCCAACAAACAACTTTTTGATGACAAAGGTAGGCATCGATACATTATTCAAATATCAATTAGGTGCTTTTGATTCTTAGAATTGAGACACATTTGGTGTGTACGCCAACTTTGATGTATAGGATACGTTGATGTCCTTTACCCTTTTGTCCTTTATCAATCCCTAGTATAATAGTTCTATTATTTAGGGTCAGTATTCTCTTCCGAGAATCACAATTTAAAAAGTCATTGCCCAGGATTTGATCTAAAGAGTATAATGGAAATATGATATCTCCAGGTCACCCTTTTATTGAAAAAAATCTACTATTATACTTTCAGTTGAAATTTAAGCAATACATGATTTGCATCGTCTTATTTTTGAAATGCTTTAGATTAAACTCAAACATTTTCATAAGTTCACTGTTTATTAATATAATGAAAAGGCGAAACTTATCATACGAATATTATTTTCATTGGGTCATTACAATTGGTTTTTTAATAACAGTCTGCAATAATGAGCAATTAATGAGCAACAAAAGTAACAGCCAATTAGAAAACAATTGCTGTGTAGTATCGGCTTAGAATAACACTACCCCATTTCTTCCGGTGGGTGTACGTAAGAGGCGACTAACGGTATTGGGGCTTTTAAGGGATTTTGGGCGATGCGGTTGGAGACCCATCACCAACAACCTTTATATAGCCATCTTTTCCCCACTCAACTTTCCAAAAGTGGATGAGGAACTTCTAATTCCTTAGTTCTGGCTACCCCTTCTAGGGATTTATAGCCGTGAGAATATGTATGTATGTATGTAAAACCATTTAATATTTAATAAGATATAAATGAAGTCTATATATGTTTTATCTTATTTTCATAGAAGACGCTGACAAGTGGAATGAACCTAACGTGGTACCACCGGCCCCCGCACTGGCCAACCCAGCCCTGCAATATCCAAATGAGTTTCATGATGCTCCATCTGAAAACTCCCAAGAAGATATTGGCAAAAATAAAACACTTACAGGTAACAATAATTATCATTTACATCGTATATCTCTAAAAGCGTGGAATGAAATAAATAAATAAACGGAGTCTGCTGCTGTGAAGTGTCGGCTTAGAATAACACTACCCCATTTCTTCCGGTGGGTGTACGTAAGAGGCGACTATCGGTATTGGGGATTTTTGAGGGATTTTGGGCGATGCGGTTGGAGACCCATCACCATTAACCTTTATTTTGCCATCTTTTCCCCACTCAACTTTCCAAAAGTGGCTGAAGAACTTCTAGTTCCTTAGCTCTGGCTACCCCTTCTGGGGATTTATAGCCGTGAGTATATGTTTATATATGTTTATGTTTATATTATACACAGATCAAGCTAGCCCCAAACTAAGTTAAACTTGTATTATGGGATACTAACTAAACGATATATTTAATGCACATATAAAAAACATCCAAGACTAAGAAACAATCATTTATGCTGATCACAGCTCAGCGGGGATCGAACCCGCAACCTCCGGACCGAGAAGCTAGTCATCTATCCACTCGGCCACGGACATCGTCAAAACTAGTAAAGATCCATTTTTGTCCCTTATATTTTGTGCATCGTATATCGCCTGGACAGTGTTTTTCAGGATAGAGGAGAGCATATCGCGTTGATTCTTGACTGTAAAAATAATGTATATACATACATACGCTCACGGCTATAAATCCCTAGAAGGGGTAGCCAGCCGGAAGAAATGGGGTAGTGTTATTTTATGCCGACACTACACAGCAAAAAATGAAAAAAAAAAGTATTTATGTAAAATAAAATGAATGAAAATCTGTAGACAATGAAGCCATATTTCTGACATTATGAAATTCTGGTAAAAGCAATATTTTGTTACGAGGAACGACAAAATTTATCATATACATAAAAAATTTGATACTTCTCAAATGTGATAAAAAAGGGTGTTGATTTAAATAATAAAAGACAATGAATGGAAAATAAAGATAAATGAATAAGTCCTTGCACTTAATTTTCAGGATATATTGTTAAAAATAAAAATAAAAAAAAAACTTGAATATATTTATTATTGATATGCAGAAGGACTAACCTATTTTAATTATGTTAATTCTAATGACTTCTAATGACTGACTCTTTAATTTAGACATGACACTTTTGAAAAGGATAGTTGGTGAAGGTCCGCCCAACAAGTTGCTTAAGCCGCAAATTCAAAATTCCCACTTACCTTACTCTAAGAAATGGCTTAGTGCTGTTCTAATCGACATTTCACAGCTCAGTTCTATTTTCATCTCTCTAAATAATTTGATACATGACATAAACATAAACGTTCACGCTAAATATCCCCGAAAGGGTTGGCAGAGGTACTGATACTTCTGAACATCGCGTGGCTTTGTCACCTGGTGTTAAGAGTACCCACGTTTTGCATGGACAGTGTACTCACGTGATAGGGCAGGCCTATCGCCGTTTTGTACGAATACACTGTCACATGACTAAGTACAACTCAGCCATGTGGGTTTCCTCACGATGTTTTCCCTCACCGTTAACAACCGTGATAAATTAACCACACATATGTCTTTAAAAAAAAGACAAATCGATGTAGCCCCGACCCGGGATTTGAACACAAGTCGCTTGCACGTTGACCGGTGTTCTACCCATTGAGCTATCACGTCGTCGTATTGAATTAATCCATATTTTTATTCCAGGTACCAACAAAACATTATACATATCAATCGGAGTAATCGCCGTCATATTAATGTTAATCGTATCGATAGTAGTCAGTTTACGTTACTACTTCTATCTCCGTTCACATCAAGTTCCTAAAGAGAATGATCTCTTTACAACAGACATGCCAAATGTATTCAATGACGCTGTATCAGACGTAGATAATGATATTGAAGTCTGTCATATATCTGGAACGTTCTACGAACATCCAGACATGATATTGTATAGAGAACATCCTGAGAGCAAAGGCATAATACGAGCTATGAGACCCTTGACTACAATATACCCTTGTGGAAGTATGTATGGGGTTGTTAATTATGATAAGGATAAAGAACAGAAAGAAGGAAATGATGATGGTAGAGTCGTTGTAAGTCCGAAAACGCTCAATAGATATTCGGATTCACAGTACTTTTACGGATGACGAAAAAGTGATGAGGATTATGCTAGAAGCTATTGTTTTTAAAACTTGAGGCTTGTGTCCATTAAGAATAAATATAATGGATAGGGGTTTATAATGATTAATTATATTATGGAGAATATAACAAACAATTTTAATTATTAAAAACGTTACAGATTAATAATATTTTTAAAAAATAAATTTCGTAAAATGCAACCTTTAGTCACGTGACAGTGAACACCAATCAGAAAGCGTTACGTCACGCCGTGCGAAACTCCAATCGTGTCTTTGACGTTGCGAGTATCACTACCGGTTCTTGATAAAATTTTGGTTTTTAACAACTAATATCAAGTTGATACAGTTTTTGCTGATTATAATTTGAAAGATTTAACCATGGAATCGGGATTCAGCAAAGCAGACAGTAATAATTTGACCAGAATCGATGCCGAAAGGCGGATTTATACAGGGTAAGTGCGCAAGTCAGTAGCGGTGTCAGTCTGACTGACTTCTAAATATTCGTATGCGAATATTTAAGTCAGCACTGACTTCAACCGCACTGTACTGACTTGAAACAGTTCACATTGGGTTTTTTTCGGGTCAGCGCTGACTTGACTCGAATTCGGAGTCAGTTACTTACCCTGTATAAATCCGCCTTTATGCTTGGAATTTTTTTCGCGTCGAACAGTGACTTTTGCTCATCTGAATTTCACAATGTGAAAACTTCCTTGTAAGTATAAAATATTTATTATAAGGATAAATGCTATGTGAAATTTCAGTTCGGTACACAAGGATTTAATATTTTGACGTACATTTTGCAAGAAAATTGATACAACACTTGGAGTACAACTTTCTTTCGATTCATTTAGACACTCTTCTATTATCATCTTTCTTTGTTTTTTTAGAATATATAGCCGTTCTGTACTGCTGCATGTTCGTTTTCTTCTGTCTTCTTGACATCCAAATTTACTTGGCATACAACCTGGTTTCATGCGCACTTGTGATACTGTTCTCTTTATATGGTACTCCATGTAATTTATCATATCATTTGGCAAATGTATTTATTATTTAGAAAATAGGGATTCTACAATTTGCCGTGTAGTGCCGGCTTAGAATGTCGCTACCCCTTTCTACCCACGGGTGTCGTAAGAGGCGACTAAGGGTATTGGGGCTTTTTATTGGATTTTTGGGCAATGTGGTTGGAGACCCATCACCAAAAACCTTTATTTTTACCACCTTTTCCCCACTCAACTTACAAAAGTGGCTGAGGAATTTAAAATTCTTAATAGGCTATACTTCTAGGGAAATATAGCCGTGAGTATATGTATGTATGTATGGATTCTACAAAACACATCTAGTTTGCTCGAATAAAGTAATAGATTGTATTGTGTGAAATACATACATGAAAATGATCTTCACAAAAATACATTCTTGAACCTGTTGATAAAGTATGAGCATCACCTCTTCTTGCAAGTTTTAACCACTTTTTCCGTATTTCTCCATTGTTTGGAACATATATAAATAACTAGATTGGCGTTTTTAAAGTCTTGCTATCACAATGGGGCACCATACAGTACTTATAATATGAGAAATTCATTTTTAAACGATAAAAACTAGCTATAACGTACGAAGACACGATCGCTCTTTGGTTTGTTTCGCACGGCGTGACGTCATTCAAGACGCCATGACAGTCTTGTGCGTTTTGGAACCAAATTGAAATTAGTTTTTTAAAACGCTAAATTTATAATGAAAACGCTCGATTAAAAATAAATAAACATTTTTTTTCGATAAAATGCCTAATAAGCTAAATTATTAAGCAATTATTGAAATTTAGTCAACTAGCCTATTGTTCCTGTAACGTACGGCGGAAGAAGAAGTGTTTTGTTACCAATTGTATATAATTAGTTTTAATATTGCAATGCATACATATCATTTACGAAATATTGTTTTTGTTTAGTTTTGTAAATTAAAACTAAAACACATGGCACATTGTCTATATACTTTTATACGTAACATTTTCCGTATTGAATCTTATTATTTTACTAAATACTATAAATATTATATAAATATTAAATGAATATCGTAATGTATCCTTTTTATAATGAGACAATGTATCTTATATTGAAAATAAGTTATATATTCGTAAAATATTAATATGTTAATTATCATGAAAATAATTTTAGACGTTAATATAAGCGAAATTGTAACAAAATTAATATTAATAAAATTTCTTAACGTATCAAATTATTATTTTAACTATTTTTTGTATATATTTAAGTTTTTGAGATTAGTTTATGTATTTGAACTCTTGAATTGAAAATATAAATAGATACAGACACAAACTGATTTTCGTAATAATTATTATGAAATCCTTCAATGTTACAATGTTATTTTAATTTGTTTCATATATGCTGTTTGTTTCGTTATAAATAAATATATAATCTAGAAAAGCTTTTTCTTGCTGATAGCAACGCTAGAATATGAATTTCTGTTGCTAAATATGTTTTAATATTGTAAAGTTAAGTTATCTTTTGACCAAATTTTAATATTATTATAGATATTACCATCATAAGAATTTGTACTATTTCTAATAAATAATTTGTTTCTACAATAGTTTTTATTATCATTGCAATTGAAAGAAAATACAAATCATAAATTACTCGTATGTATTTTTTATTTATATTTTAATAATTAGTGTACTGTGTAGTGTGTAGTAACATAACATAACATAAACGTTCACGCCGAATATCCCTGAAGGGTTTGCAGATGTACTTATACTTCTGAACATCACGTGACATTGTCACCTGGTATTCAGAGTACTCACGTTTTGCATGCTGTGCAGCATCGATATAAAATGACTGTAACCGTTTCCTTCCCGTGGTTGTCGACATAGGGTATTAGAGTTTAAAAGAGATTATCCGGCGACATGGTTGAATACCCATTAATAGCATCTTTTATTTTAAAACTTTAACATAACATAATATAAACGTTCACGCCGTTTATACCCGAAGGGGTTGGCAGAGGTGACAATACTTCTGAACACACATGGCGGCGCCATCTAGTGACCAGAGAAGGTACCCACGTTTTGCTTAGACAGTGTACTCACGTGGTAGGGGGCAGGCCTATCGCCGTTTTGTACGAATACACTGTCACATGACTAAGTACAACTCAGCCATGTGGGTTTCCTCACGATGTTTTCCCTCTCCGTTAATAACCATGATAAATTAACCATACATATGACTTTTGAAAAGACAAATTGGTGTAGGCCCGACCCAGGATTGGAACTCACGCCCTTCTTATTTCGGGCGGGTGTTCTACCCACTGGACTATCATGTCGCATTAAATGTCACAAAATACTGTCCATAGCGGATATCGGACCCGCGATGCTTAATCTATTAAGGCCGATTCAAACACATCGGTGTAGTCATTGTTCCAGCTAAGTACCGCAAAGTTAACTAAGATTTTTATAAGTGATATTTCATTCTAAATATTATTCATATCATCATATTGGGCGACAAATGCTCAGTATGATATACGCAATCTTCCTGAACATTCTCGCTACGGAACCATAGCTGTATTCAGGCCACGTCGCCCCGTCGCGTTCCCGACGACACTGCTCAAGCTCCAGGAGTTATCGCAAGTCGTGACCATCTCAACAACTTACGAGTTTCATACAGAACAAGTTGGACAAGTTTTTTAAGTGTGGATGAATGGAGAAAAATGTATTTGTTGCATGAAAATGGTGGGGAAGTTAAATTATATAATAATTTGGTTTGAGAAGCATTAGTAGTTTCTTTAGATAACTTAAATAAATAAATTTTAACATTAATATAGTTTTGTGGGGTCAGTTCAATCTTCTGAGAATCCAAAAAAAAATGTTTTAAATTTTACTAAAACTTTAGCACAAAGTTATGTGGGAATTATTTGAAGGACATAAAATTGAAGAAAAGCTTATGTTTCACCCGACGCGCTACGGAGGTCTGGGTTTAACCATATTTTGTTGGCAAAATTATTGATTCTTCTAAATATAACATAAAAAACGTGGTTCACCTGAACAGAGAATTCACGTGATGCCTATCGCCGCTGCACACTTGTTGCATAACAAAGTACAACTCAGCCTAGTGGATTTCCTAATAACTTTATAAATAAACCACGCATAAGACTTCATAATATATAATATGATATAACACATAGTGTAGACCAGTTAGTTGACTCAGCTTTTGAACCCGTGTCGATCTGCATTTAAGTGATTCTTCTTTCCGATTGAGCCAAAGTTTTTTCTTCGTTTATTGCGCCTATATACCGTTCTTCTCTGTACATTGGAGGTATAATCAAGAATATCATAGTATAGAAACCTCATTATTGCACATCAAACATTAATAAATATTTCCAAAATTACAGTTTTCAAAAACAAAAGTACAAATTGCCAGACTTATCGCTCAAAGCAATCTCAGAACCTTTGAATGATAGGGTCAATAAATTGTAGCCCAGTAGGGTCCAACAACACGATAATTTTGCTTAAATCCACATAATAGATACGAACAATTTTTTATCTTTTAATTTAAAGTTTAATAGAAATTGACTTGAGGATTAATATTATTAAATCATGTAGTCACATGAGTTTGGTTATAAAAATATGTATTGCCCTCTGGGAAAGCTTTTTTTAGCCCTTGTTTAGGATCAGAGGTTTAATCCCAGTTTTATATGCAAACAATACAGATTGATTTTTGTTGATTTAGTGCCAGATCAAATTTTTACCTTTACCGTGTTTGTGTTTGATTTCAATGTTTGTATACTTCTTCTGTTTGACTAAATTCCAAATTGGGATTTATTAAAATCCACTGTTTGTTGTTTATCTATTTATAAACTTGAGATGAAGTTTGTTAGCGGTGTAGTGCCGGCTTAGAATGTCGCTACCCCTTCCTACCCACGGGTGTCGTAAGAGGCGACTAAGGGTATTGGGGCTTTTTATTAGATTTTTGGGCGATGCGGTTGGAGACCCATCACCAAAAACCTTTATTTTTACCATCTTTTCCCCACTCAACTTCCAAAAGTGGCTGAGGAATTTATAATTCCTTAGCTCTGGCTACCCCTTCTAGGGAAATATAGCCGTGAGCATATATATGTATGTATCTATGAAGTTTGTTGTTTTTTGTACGTGATATCTACATACATATACTGACGGCCATAAATCTCAAAAAGGAGTAGCCAGAGCTTCAGAGCTGAAAACTCTTCATCCACATTTGGATGTTGATAGGATGATGGGTTTCCAACCGCATCGCCCAAAAACCATTTGAAAGCCCCCCCGTACCCTTAGTCACCTTTTACGACACCCGTAGGTAGAATGGAGTACACTCTAAGCCGGCACTACACGGCACAATGATATCTAATGTTTTAAAATAATGGACGTTGAACCGTGAGTAAAAATAGATTACTTATAACGTATTTGCTGTGTAGTGTCGGCTTAGAATAGCACTACCCCATTTCTTCCGGTGGGTGTACGTAAGAGGCGACTAACGGTTTTGGGGCTTTTGAAGGATTGGGGCGATGCGGTTGGAGACCCATCACCAACAACCTTTATTTCACCATCTTTTCCCCACACAACTTCCTAAAGTGGCTGAGGAATTTCTGATTCCTTAGCTCTGGCTACCCCTTCTAGGGATTTGTAGCCGTGAGTATATGTATGTATGTATGTTATAACGTATTTAATTCCACCGTAGTATCTCATTTTATACGTATATGCTCCAACAAGGGATCTTGCCCTGACTATGAAGATTTAGCCATAACCCCTACACTGGCCTAGTGTGTTGGTAGTTATCAACTTTGCTAATGCAAGAGTATCGAGGACGCAATTATAGAAAGTCACGTGGATTTCAGCTAACCAATCAGAACTTTATATGGTTATTAAGTTTGCCATTGACAACATATTCCCAATTTGCTTTAGATTTCGTATAATTCAAACCCAAGTTATAAGGGTTTAAAACAATGAATCGCTTCGAGAAAAGGTAGGTAGTGCCCTCGCGCTTAGCTTAACTCACCTCGGCGAGGCCCTAGCCTACATCCAGATTTAACGATATTTATTTGACGTATTAATATAATTGACACAGACGAAAATTTTGAAAAAAATACATCCTAAACTTAGCATAACTATAATAAAGACAGTTGGCTTTGCATAACAGGTCAACTGATTCGTGCTGCCGAAAATCCAAACGTATTTCAATTTCCTAGTGGTCGAGCATTTTCTAACATACATAGAAGAAGAAGAAAAGAATAAGAAAAACGTTTATTTGCTGCCATTCGCACATAAAAATGTAAATATTTTTACAGAATAAATGAAGGTAAAAAAAAACATTTAACAATAAAAACAGTGTTGATACACATGCGCGAAAACAACAAAATGGCGTCTGACTCAGCGTTGTCGTTGTGAGTTTTACCTCACAACACTGATTTTCAGTCAGCGCCAGACTTGTTGTGACATACGGACCTTACATAAATCAAGACGCACGGCAGTGCGTCAAGCCAAGCCAAGGCGGCGAGCGCGCACCGTAGTGTATATTACACGAACCATTTGGAGCGACTTTTTACACAATCATAACTCAAAATCTACACAACATAAACCAACCAAAATTGGCTCATTTGTTGATATCAAGGATACAAACTAGTAGCCTAATTTTCATAAATACATAAC
The DNA here is from genome assembly GCA_963576735.1 of Bedellia somnulentella. Classification (NCBI taxonomy): domain Eukaryota; kingdom Metazoa; phylum Arthropoda; class Insecta; order Lepidoptera; family Bedelliidae; genus Bedellia; species Bedellia somnulentella. Next base: position 3,361,725 of record OY755178.1, read on the forward strand.
AAAGGGTTATTAAGATATAAACGTCCAAAAATCGCGATTTTTTTAGTGACTCACTGACATATAGATCAAAAAGCTAACCCACTTCCAGATATCCCAGGAAGTTGAAATTCGGCATCCAGGTCGGTGATCAAATATTAACAAAGGAAAAAATCTGAAAACGGAGAATTTTTAAGATTTTTCAATATTTCCCTCACAAGCACATTTTGTATAGAAATCATAATAAATTCCATGATGTTTACGCCTGATCCGCGTGTATAGGCAATCCGCAGGCGCGGCGGCGCGGAGATCGCTGGCGGGAGAACGCACTACGCAACCAAACACCGTCGACTTAACACACATATTGTAAATGTAATAACTATCTTATTTAAAAGTAAATGTTTTATTGGCAAGTCTTCGTCTTTATTATTCCTTGCCTTAACATTTGGCGACCGTGACAGGACAACCTGCCTCCACTTCAATGGCGCCTTGGACGTGTGTCACGCCTCTATCCAGGAACGGACGGTGTTAGCCGGGTTGCTGATGTAACCACATCAAAGGGGTCTTACGTTGAGCAGTAAATAGGCTTTGTTTACTACCTCACGAGAATATTAAAAGCTAACTACATCAAGCTTTCAACGTCCCGGAGGATGTTTACGCCTGATCCGCGTGTATAGGCAATCCGCAGGCGCGGTGGCGCGGAGATCGCTGGCGGGAGAACGCACTACGCAACCAACCACCGTCGACTTAACATACATATTGTAAATGTTATAACTGTCTTATTTAAAAGTAAACGTTTTATTGGCAAGTCTTCGTCTTTATTATTCCTTGCCTTAACACATGATGAAATGTTGTTGACGCTAATATAAAACTTCGTTCTGAATAGGTTTAGGTATGCTATGCATACTTACTTGATCATTCATTAAACTTCGACGCTAAAGTTATTTGCAATTACAAAACTCAAACTATGAGTATAGGTACTAACTGTACTAGCACAGCCCGGTTGGTTGCGAACAATAGCAATACATTTCTTCAGTATAAAAAATCTCAGATTCGATTCCTGTCGTACTAATTAATAGGTATCATAACACCTAGTACCTATCTCATGTCAGCAGAACGGCGACCACTGTATGAGTCATACAGTATGAGTATGACACAACATCGGATAGCGTTTTCATAATACATAGATACCTACTAATCATTAAACCTAAGGAAATTAAATAAAATGATTTGATTTTGTCTAATGTCAGCGCTCATAATCATATTTAATAACATAATACTATTTATGATTGTAATAATGATAATTACATACATGAAATAACATAAACTAACTTAAACTTAGTCGCTACCACGTCTCGCTACAAGCGTGGGGCCACAGGAGATCACAGGGCAAGACGCGCGGGGTGAGGGGCAGGGGCGGGGCATGACGGGATCTGCGAACGTACCAAAGCGAGCGCCAGCCGCGCTCATACGCGCGAGCGACCCCATGCTGTTCGGTTGTCTAGCGAAATCCCGCCTATAAGGTTGAGTTTTATGCTTCGTCGTCGTATGAGTTACAGCTGGTAACGGTGTTGTAAATTCTGCTTTTTTTCTTGCTGATTGTTTTTAGATTGGGTTGTTTGTAGGTTTGTTTCTTTTGCCAAATTCATTGATTTGTTTGATTAAAATAGTAGATAGATAGTAAGGTAGGTATAAAATCAAACGCAGAAAAAAAATACCAACTTATTTCTTAACAAAAAGTAATGATATCCCACCAAAAACATTTTAAATGTAAAAAATGTTAGCCAAGCAAATACAATACAAAAATTTATAATATGTTAACTAAAAGACTTCGCAGACAAAAGGATTGATATCTGAATGGTTGCCAAGCACTGCAGATAATCCTGAAATACAAAGTAGATAACAAGTTAAATTAAAGTTTTGATTTAATTTGGCTAGTTTTCACCACAAAATCAAATTAAAATGTACCTAGCAGATAAGTTGATTATCATGATAACTCGTATGTGGAAACGAGCCAAGTTAAATCAAAACTTTAATTTAACTTGTTATCTACTTTGTATTTCAGGATTATCTGCAGTGCTTGACAACCATTCAGATATCAATCCTTTTGTCTGCGAAGTCTTTTAGTTAACATATTATAAATTTTTGTATTGTATTTGCTTGGCTAACATTTTTTTACATTTAAAATGTTTTTGGTGGGATTTAAATCACTACAGCCAATTGATTGTAAAACATAACAAAAAAATAATAATAAAAAATTATCAGTGCTAAAATGTACTGATTACATAAATACATACACAAATATAATAAGAGATAAATATAAAAGTATAAAAATAAGATATTTTAGTACTTACATACTGAATAAGAATACAAATCATATATAGGAAATCAATAATAACTTAAATTACAAATACGTTCGTTATATATCTGTACACAAAAAATACAATTAAAATAATTAATGAAAAGAAAACAACTTACAATAACAGTTGCAGGAAATAGATTGTTTAAATTCAATAATACATATTTAAAAATAATATGAATATTATTAATGCATATAGAAAATGGACAGGACAGGAACGGACATTTAGAAAGGCCATACATACATACACATACATATACTCACGGCTGTAAATCCCTAGAAGGGGTAGCCAGAGCTAAGGAATTAGAAATTCCTCAGCCACGTTTGGAAGTTGTGTGGCGATATTATTTTGACAAAATAGAACGTGTATTATTGGCAAAACAAACTAAATTTTATCAAAAATAAGAACAAAAAGTCATTTTATTACACTACATCATGAAGCGTGACAAAATAATGTGGACCCTCTCTGGCCGATCGACCTTTATTCAAGATTTATTGAGACTTGATGCTGCTTTTATCATTTGGTGTAAAGAAATCAAGATTGACTGTATTGGGTTAGTGTTTGTTATAGTTGTATTTATTTCCTTGATGATAACGACATGATACTCCAGTGGGTAGAACATCCGCCCGAAAACAGAAGGGCGTGAGTTCCAATCCTGGGTCGGGCCTACAACAATTTGTCTTTTCTAAAGTCATATGTGTGGTTAATTTATCATGGTTGTTAACGGTGAGGGAAAACATCGTGAGGAAACCCACATGGCTGAGTTGTACTTAGTCATGTGACAGTGTATTCGTAAAAAACGGCGATAGGCCTGCCCCCTATCACGTGAGTACACAGTCTAAGCAAAACGTAGGTACCTTCTCTGGACACTAGATGGCGCTGCCATGAGTTCAGAAGTATTGGTACCTCTGCCAACCCCTTCGGGGATAAACGGCATGAACGTTTATGTTATGGTATGTATGTTATTTCCTTGATAGCTCAGTGGGTAGAACACCGCTTATCGTGCAGACGATGATGAGGGTTCAAATCCTGTCTCGGGCCTACACCAATTTGTCTTTATAATGTCATATGTATGGTTAAGATATCATGGTTGTTTACGGTGAGACAACCCTCACGGCTGAGTTGTACTTAGTTATGTGACAGTGTATTCGTACAAAACGGTGATAGGCCTGGGCTAGAGCCCAGTATCACGTGATAGATCACGTGAGTACACTTTTCGAACAAAATGGAACTCAAACTCTGAACATGTGACAATGTCACGTGATGTTCAGAATTATTAGTACCTCTGCCAACTGCTTCGGAGATATACGGCGTGGACGTTTGAGTTTCTTCTCCTCATTTTTTCATCGGTTAAGAAGTCATTTTGCAATGACTGACCCAGGATTTGAACCCATCGGAAATAGTGCTCTTTTATTGAACCCTTCCTTACTCACGGCTATAAATCAAATACTTAGGCTATTTTTGTTTGTTAGGTTTAATGTATAAAACAGAATAACAACTTTTCCATTTCCTATTCAAGGCTCTAACTAGGTTAGCAAATTTACACGTGTAAGAAATTTCACGTTAATCAGCTTAGCAGTAACGTGAACCAGAAATAAACAAAAAAAAACATTTTATATGTAACATTTAGAATTGAAAGAAAACAGTAAAATATATATATGGAGGATAATATTACATCATTAAACACATTGATAAAAAATACATACATACAATACACGGCTAAACATCCCAAAAAGGGGTAGCCAGAACTTCAGAGCTAGAAACTCCTCAGCCACATTCGTAAGTTAATAGGGTATAAATAAAGTATCTTTGGTGATGGGTCCCCAACCGCATCGCCCCTTACGAAAGCCCCACACCCTTAGTTGCCTTTAGTGGCACCCGTGGGTGGGTAGAAAGGGATAGTGACATCTGAACCGATAGAGTACGAGTCAGCTTGAGCTATATTTCCATTATCTTTTTACGAGTATGACCTAAGCCTTTAATGAAATTTGCATTGGAACCATTTAAATATTGATTTTTAAAGATTTTAGTGTTTGTTATTATATCTAGTGGCAGCAAAGATATAATTAATTTATACTTAAAAATATAGCCTGGTGCTAGACAGACAACAAAGTAGTGAAAAGTGAAAAGGTCCTGTTTTCACCTTTACTACAGATCGGAACCCTAAAAATGGCTAAGTTTACTAAAGGGCTATATCACTAATAGTTTTTAGTGTAATAGTTTCTATAGAAACGTGTGTCTACACCCAAATTGTTTTATCTCAATAATATATCGAAATCCCAAAATGACTTTCGTCTAGACATCGTTTCATGAATCCTCTATGAGCTGAATTGGGTAACTTAAATGATACTTCGTTTTTATCGACTGCACAATAAGAGGGAATATTGTTTAAAAACATATGTCATGATGCATAAAAGCATTTTGAACCATACCGTTGTCATTTAAACTTGTGTATGTTGAATATTATTTTCTCCCTATGACATACTTACCTAACCGATGTTTAATCAGTAAAAGAAACCTTGTATAAGATACGTTTATGATTTTGAATTACACATAAATATATGTTTTTGATAATATAATAACTTGGGAAATTTCAGAAGAGAGTTTGCATCAATGTAAAATGTGTCTTTTTAAAGATCTAAAGGCATGAATTATTCTGATTTCATATTATATTATACTTTACTGAAATATTTTATTCTTATATTCACATATATTTGACAATGTTGTGTTCTCTACGATCTCCTCTGGGCAAAGCTCGCTGACAGCGGCATACCGGGGGAGGTTATTAATATTTTTAAATATTGGTATAGTAATCAGCTGAACCGGGTCAAGTGGCTTGGACAATTCTCGGAGGAGTACAGGCTGGAGTGTGGAGTAAGGCAGGGAGGCTTAACCTCTCCTGCACTCTTCAACCTCTACATGAATGAGCTGATCGTTGCACTCAGCAACACACATGTCGGGTGTTCTCTCGATGGCCTTTTAATAAACAGCATTAGTTACGCTGATGATATGGTGTTGCTGAGCCCATCGATCGCTGCACTGAGGAAGTTGATTTCTGTGTGTGAAAGGTATGTGGGATCTCACGGCCTTCTTTATAATGTTAAAAAAAGTGAGATAATGGTGTTTCGAGCTAGGGGTCGTGGGCTGGACAGTGTGCCCTCGGTGAACCTTAACGGTGTGGCTCTCACTCGGGTGTCGTCTTTCAAATACCTTGGTCATATTGTAACCGAAGATTTGAGAGACGATGCTGACATTGAGAGAGAAAGGAGGGCGATGGCAGTTCGCTGCAACATGTTGGCCCGCAGATTTGGTAAGTGTAGCGCAGCAGTGAAAATAACACTTTTTAAAGCCTTCTGTCAGACGCTGTACACGTGTAATCTGTGGGTTAGCTATACGCAGGGAGCTTTCAATGCCCTTCGCATACAATACAACAACGCCTTTAGGGTGATGTTGCGGCTTCCACGATTCTGTAGCGCTTCAGGTATGTTCACACATGGACATACCGATGGCTTTCATGCGGTAATACGAAAGCGGATCGCTTCCTTGTTGCGCCGAATGCGTGGAAGTTCCAACATCATCCTGAAGACGATTAGTGCGAGGCCAGCACACATATTCCACATATTCCAGGTACTGCTTGTGGCCGATATTTGAATTAGCTTTTATACAATGTTTTATAAATGTTAATTATGTGTTGTGCTTTTGTCTTCCTTTTTTTTTTCTGTCTTAATTATTAGTTTTGTTTACTTTAAGTTCTTACTAACATAGTGATAAGTTTATTTGTACTAACAAACTATGGACCGTGCAGAGTGGTCTGAAATAAATGATTTTTATTTTATTTTATTTTTTTATTTTATTTTAATATCCACCATATGAAATAAACAAAAAGGTTAAAACCGCTCTAGCAGGAAAACTTACTTTCTCCATCAGATGGAAAACTGTAGTTATCTACACTAGCCTAGCGCACACACTCCTACCCGTATAATGTCTCACCCACACACAGAGAACAGCGAGCGCGTCTACTAATCACGCACACATACTCGTGACCGTATGAACCGCACTATGACAGCAATGCAAATTTGAATTTCGCGGCCATGTTTACATTTTGATTTTTCTTTGAACTTATCGCCGAGCCTGGTGAGGCTGTGGTCTTAGTCGCCTCGTATTTCAATCCAGTATTAAATATGGGGTAGTGTAATTCAAACATTTTCAAGTAAATAAAAATGTATGAAGAATAAAAGAGCATGTATGAAAAGATTGATGGATGTAAACAAAGCTAGAGAGGTTTGCCAGGATATTCTCTGCCTACCCCAATGGGAACTAACGGCGTGAGTATGTATGTAATGTATGTCCTTCATGAGCGTAAGATAATAAAGTTCAAAACAAATAGAGACCCTCGAAACGATACATTTACGTGGCATAAAATAAAGTGCGCAAGAGATACCTATTCATTCATTAACCGACATCGAAATTGGAGGAGTTTATAGTGTATACTAAACTCTCTCGGGGCTAAAGGGCTCTAAACGGGTGTATCTGTACTCTATCCCAGTTAACTAAAAAATATGAATAAAAATAACTCACCCGTTTTGATTGGCAGTGAGTGGCAGATCCGGGCTATCACCTTTTTTGCGCAAAACGCAGAACATTTTGAGAATTAACATTATAAAACACCAACACTGAATGTTACCATAGCACGAATACCCTCTCTAGCTCTCGAGCCAAATTTAAATTATCTCCGGCAATAGCATAAAGCCGCACCATCTCCGTTCTTTGCTGGTTCGTGTACGCCATATTTACTCAACACAATCACAACACAAGATACTGAAACTGAACTCACACTCCGAAAATTAATGCGAAAAATCAAAGTGACATCCAATCATAAGCGACACAAACACAATGAATGAGCGAGCTACAAAGAAACAAACAACTAACTTAGTACTAAACTAATACTGTTCCTTTGATGTGATGCCGACAAGCCCGCCGCTGCCCGCCCGACTTGATACGTATGCAGATTTTGAATTTCGCGGCGATCGATGTTTACGAATTATGAATTTTTCTCTGAACATACTGCCGCATTCCAACGCAGTATTAACTATGGGGTAGTGTTATTCAAATTTATCACGTCAAATAATAACATGTAAAAAATAAGAAGATATTAGAAGCTAAGTTCGATTGATTACTTTACTGGCCTTGATTTGATTTGGCCGCCGGTTAAGGGTCACGGCGGGTCGCAGCTGTCAGCTGAGTTGCCCGCCTTGTCATCGCGTTTCACGCACACATTGAGCGTGTTGATGTCAATGGTACTACTTTCTTAGTGCAAATTTTAACAAAATTTGAAAAAAAATAAGTGTGTTTTTTTTCAACGAATTCTGCTTCTATACGTGATAATTAATCATACTTTTCATTGAAAACAGTCGTTACAATTACACCCTGTATATTGTTAGTGTCGGCTTAGCATAGCACTACCACATTTCATTCGGTGAAGGGTTTGTAAGGGGCGACTCTGGGTATTTGGGCTTAGTAAAAGAGTTTTAGCCGTTGCGGTTGGAGACCCATCACCAAAAACATTTAGTTTACAATCATTCCCCAACTCATCTTCCAAAAGTGACTGAGGTATTTATTATTGCGTTGCTCGTGTCACTCTCTTTTGGGGGGCTAAAGCTGTAAGTATGTGACGGTTAAAAGGAAATAATAGTGTGGTGATTTTCATGCTCTACACTCGTTAAGTATGGAGACAAAATTATATACTTATAAAAATAGAACGACAGAGCTCCTCCCAATCTTAATAAAAAAATAATTTAACCAACTTGCAACCCTGTAGCTAAAAGGAAAACCCAGAAGTTCTGATAAGATCGTTTCGTATTCTTACAATGAGAACATATAGTACGGTAATCTAATTAGAATCACGATGAATTCTCGCAAAGTAATCTAACTTTCCTTGTTGGAGCTTGAGGTGTAATTTAGGAAGTCAAAACTGTTCAATCGTGTAATCGGGATCTACAGCCTATACTTACATAGCAGAGTTAGGAATCCTCTAAATTACAGTTTATGGGTACACGGACTGCTAGTTTATTCAGCTACTGAAAGAGTAAACCAAAACTTCTGTTCTACAAATAAGAAATGAACTACTTTTGTGTTGTTTGGGGTCTTTCACAAATCACGTCATTCCTCACACGATCACATAACCTTACATTACAAACCTTTCTAAGGGACCTCATTTCTACTGCATTCTATATTCTGCCACACCTTACATACACAACAAAAACAGCATCATGCACAGTGATTCGGGCCTTTCAGGACAACGATTGACTAGACATAAGACTATCCAGTGCTCCATTAATCGCATAACCCTTTTTCACTCTTCTCTCGATATCTTCAACACACTTTCCATCTCTAGTAAACATAGTTCCCAGATATACAAACTCATTAACTTGTTCCACTCTTTTACAATGGTAAGAGATTGCTTAATGAATCTCAATCACGCATTCGGTCATATTCTCCTCTCTTTCAAAAACCATGGTTTTATCCTCATTCACTCTCATTCCCTTTCTTTCAAATGACGCACATGCAATATTCATCATCTCTTGCAACTCTTCCGCCGACAATGCACGTAGCACTTGATCGTCAGCATACAAGAGTCATTTGATGATGAATCCACCCATTCTAAGTCCATAATCACTTTCACGCAACTCAGCCAAACAGTCATCCATAAACAAATTGAAGAGCCACGGAGAAGCTACACAGCCCTGTCGGACACCCCTAGAGATGCCAAACCAGTCAGTGTTTTCCCCGTTTATTCTTACACATGCACTAGAATCCTCATAGAGTGAAACCAATGCACGTGCAATGACTCCCTAAACCGAACTTGGACAACACCTCCCACATACACTTTCTTTCCACCCTATCATTCGCCTTCTCTAAATCAATAAAGGAGCAATACACAATTGATTCTTGGCTATAAACTTTTCGGTGATGCTCCTTAGAGAGAAGATTTGATCCATACATCCCATTCCTTTCCTAAATCCTGCTTGCACATTCCATATTTTCTCATCAGTTTCATTCATCACTCTTTCAATCAATACCTTTGCATACAACTTTCCGACAATGCTGAGTAGGCTAATGCCGCGGTAGTTTTTAGCCTCCTGGCGCGACCCTTTTCCTTTATACAGAGGCACAATCACTGCCTTGCACCAGCCTTGTGGTACTTTGCTACTCGACCAGCATTTTTGGAAAAGTAAGTACAACCAAGAAGCCACCAACCCTTTACCAGCCCTCAGTATTTCGATAGTTATCCTATCATACCCTGCCACCTTCCCTATTTTCATACTTTCTTCTTCATTTCATTATTTCTTCCATACTGATCTCACTCTCACTAAAGTCACCCATCGCGTCGTTCCAATCAACATTACTGCCCATGGCGAAGAAACGGATGAATCCTCTTTTTTTCTCTTTTCCTCAAATAGTCCCTTCATCCGTCGCCAATTCATCCTGATCATCTTTCACTACATTTACTTTCGTGTTTTGGGAAACTCCCTTTTCTTTCCGGATATATTTCCAGAACAACTATTGGTTATTCCGGAAATTATCAGAGAGTTTCCTCTCACACCATTCTTTCAGATCACGCTTTTTCTTTTCTATTTTCTTCTTAACCTCATTCTTAACTCTCTTGTATTCATCTCCACTATTTTTCACTACATCATCTGTGACTCTCGCATCCATTCGTTTACTAGCTCTGACCGCTAGTAAATCTACCTAAGCTTTCTTTTTATCTTCGACTGCCTCTTTCACACTCTTGTCCCACCAACTTGTTGGTGGTCTATTTGTCCTTTTACACAATCCACATACTTCCGTCGCAAATTCAACCATTGTCGATTTGAGCACATTCCATACTTCTTCTATTTCCATTTCATCCCTCATCGCCACGCCACTTAGTCTATCATCCAATTTCTTCACGTATTCATCACTAATCTTTTCATCTTCTTGCAATTTCTCCACTTTTGTTCTCGGAAGATCCGTTGTTGACACTTTGGCTCTATGACGCCAACGCGTGCACAGACCCCATACTCGGGATATAACAATAAAGTGATCTGTGCCAACATTCGTGCCCCTATAGACTCTGGTGTCAACAACCTTAGCTCTCAGCCTTTCATCAACAATCACAAAATTAATCATATTTCTCTCGTTTCCTCTCTGTCTTGTATACAAATGGATATCTTTGTGTTCAAACAACGTGTTTGTAACACAAAGATTCCTCGCCAAACATATCTCAATAACTAACTATCTCGCCATTTTCGTTCACCCTTTGATCACCATACTTTCCTAAAACCTTTTCGCAACCGTTGCGTGACACACCAACCCAGCCACTAAAATTTCCTAACATTACAATTCTTTCATTCTGATCACACCCATTCACAACACCATCTAACAAATGGGCTATTTGACAGGTTTTTAAAATCCATTTTATATGATGCAGTAGAGTTTAAGGAACCCAGTAAAAGTTATATTTTTTAAATCTGGTGCACATTTGCTGAAAAATATCAAATTAAAAATTGAATATTTAAATAGCGCGTCAAAACACTATTTTGACAATATGGCGCTGCAAACGGGTCAGTGACGTCACTTGCCTGTATTTGGTCTGTGGCAACAAACGAGCCACGAGGTTTCTTTACAGGCATGTGACGTGATCATAAACTCGACCAATCAAGAACGTTTTGTGTCACGTGACAAACGTTTAAAAATTTGCATTTTTATTTATTTATTTTTAAAGAAATCAATTATTATTTTCAACTTACGCTAATAAATAACCATTTTTAAACTCTTAATTTATACTGATGACAGCAATTTACACTTTATTTCTCGCATTGTCAAATAGCCCATTCTAAAACTCCTCCCTCTCGGGTAGTGACTTAGACATGTCCGGAGCATACACACAAATTATGCTCATCCGGACAAGCGCAATTTTCACCTTTAGCTACAGGAGCCTTGGACTCACGCATTCGTAACCTTTCATACACTGAGCCATACTTTCAGATATCAGAAGTCCCACGCCTTGGCAAGCCCTGTCGCTGTCAGCAACGCCCCAAACAGATTACTGAAAATGGGCCAAGTTGTCAAACTTATTTTTCCTTTCGCTTCGTTTCATTCACACATAGGAAATCTATTTTTCTTTCATCCATTATCACACATACTTCATCTAATTTTTCATGCATCCCTCCACACACATTCAACGTTTTGAAGCGGGTCACTCCAGCCCACTTTTCGCCCCGCGAGGAACCATGGCGTGATGAGTGGCGAGCTGCATCGCCGCCACCATGTTTATTTTTATTACCATAACACATTAAGTTCCCCCAAAAAGCAAGGGAAATAAAACTGTCCACCTAGCCAGAGCCCCGCTTGTCTAGTTGAGGTTGTTTAGTACCCGGAGCGCAACAGGTTCCGGGACGGCGGCACGCTAGCGACCAGGCTTACCCCTGGCCACGCATCCTTCGGCACGGCAGACCTTGGATTGGTTTAAGGGCGAAGATGGTAGAAGCCCTGTTCCCTTAGTCGACTTCTACGAAACACCCACGGGAAGAGATGGGGTAGTGCTATTTTATGCCGACACTACACAGCAATTATTAATTAGTATTACAAACTAACGTTAAATTAAAATATTGAATCTAGTATAATTAATTGAGCGTTACATCATGTATGGCATTCTAGAAGATAAAATTAATATCGGTAGTATGGAACATGTTAAGAGGTTCTAAACTTCATGTTTACGACTTTCAAATGACTTTGAGAGGAAGAGTTGGATCGTAAACCGCCACATTAACCTCTGATGCATCTCCTTGTTAAACTATTTTGCTTTTAATAACACTTAATACGAGCATAACGGTTATAACGTTCGCTATTGTAAAGACATACATACATATACTCACGCCAAAAATAGGGGTAGTAGGTAGGTAGGTAGGGGTAGTATATACATATGTATATATATTTTTTTATTCCTATGAGTTATTTACATCAGTTAAGATTATGGAAAAATAAAGTTTAAAAATCACTTTTTGTAAGCACATTTAACTAAAAAGAAGAAATATTTTTCACGTAAGATGAAAAACATAAAAAAGCGTGGGCTGCTCGAAAGACGAAAAAAATGGCACAGAGGGCCTCTACATTTATTTTAACCTTTAACGTCACGGGCGGAGTCTAAGCAGACCCCACATGCTGTTTTTTAACGGTATTTTTTTTAATTTAGAAGTTAGGATCGCGTGTTCTCGGCTAATCTCAATGCGACGCAAGGCCTTTCAGCGAGTGGAAGTTCGTCGCTCTTCTGCTATGGTAAGTTGCATTCTTGCTTACTTGGGGATACCTGCAGACCCCACCCGTGATTTAACGTAGTTACTTTTTTCACTTGTATTATGTTATAATTTGTTTTTTTTTCATAATTGGTGTTCTATAACTGAAAAAATGTGTCATTGGCTAACTGAAGCTCAAATTGAGTAAATTATGCAAGATTTAATTGAGTGATATCACGTGAGTACACTGTCCATGCAAAACGTGGGTACTCTGAACACCAGGTGACAAAGTCACGTGATGTTCAGAAGTATTAGTACCTCTGCCAACCCCTTCGGGGATATTCGGCGTGAACGTTTATGTTATGTTATGTTATTTAATTGAGATGACCGACAAAGAGCAGCTTTTGCCCAGTACAGATGATTCAGGTCCTAGTACTCCTAAGCCTAAGCTAAGATGCTATTATTGTCCCAGATACAAGAAAAAAAGCACTATTGTCAGTCTGTACGCCTTGCAAAAAAACTATTTGAAAGCCTCATTCGGTAGCTGTTACTTATTGTTTATCATGCTCACCCAAAGAATAATTTTTAACATTAGTTAGTAGTAACTTACTAACTAAAAGTTTCAAGATCTGTATTTTTTGTTCTTTATTGTTTTTTGGGGCCCACAAGGTCCAAATTGTAAATGTCACCATATTGATACTGTGGATTTATGCAATAAAGATTTGAATTTGAATTTGTATTTTTTTCTTTTAATTACTTGTTTTTGATTCTCATATTTTATTTAAAAAATACTAGAAAGTCATAAGTTTACTCTTTTGTTAAATTTATTACAACATTATTAGTTAAATTAGTGTCTGAATAATTCTACGTATAATATTTTTAATTTGATAAAAATGTTCCTAACTGTCTAAATACTGATTGTTGTAAGTTTATTAAATACTTTTCATAAATGTTATAATGCTTTTTTTAAAATTTATTACCGTTTTTACAAAATATTTAGTAAATCTTAATGTATAAGAAAATATATATATTTGGGATACTTCTAGACCCCCCGCCCGCGTGACTGAATGTTACCCTAAACAACGCGTTTTTATGCGACCCTAGTCAGGATAATAGGATGAATCTAAAATATTATTATATTGTCCCTGATTCTCGATCAGTGCACAACTTTGAATTAAATCGATCCGTTTAAAGTGGGTCAAAATCGAGTTTAAAGGAGTCGGTTAGATATCTATACTTATAATAAATCTGTAGAGAGGTCAATTCTGTACGTGAAATATATTTTCAAAATAACTATCAGGTGGTGATTAGGGATCGATACTGATGCCAAAAATGCAATCAGTAAAATTTTTGTCTGTCTGTCTGTCTGTCGGTTTGTATGTGCCTTATGGAAACAAAAACTACGCGAGGAATTTTAACGAAACTTGGTACAATTATTCTTCATACTCCTGGGCAGGTTTTTGTATACTTTCCAGCAGAGTAGTAAAGGGGAATTTTGGGAAATTTTGGGAAAACGGGAGAATTTACTCCATTTTTTAAGCTTCCGTCGCGTGTGCAGCCTTAATGGTTGAACTTACATAGAAATCATGTATGACGGAAATATTCTTCATAAAATTATCTAAAAAAAATCCCCAACAATTTATGTCTATCTTTTACGGTTGACTCACAATAACACGTGTAATTCCTGATAGCTTAGCAGTTCGGAACATTCTGATTATATTTGTTTACTATTACGTTTGTAAACCTCTCACTCATCTTTAATTTAAAAAAGGTAACATTATTACCTATTCAATAAAAAAAGAATCATAGAAATCGATAGAGAAACACCGAAATTATACATAAAATAAGGCATCGCGCCCGTGACCAAAACCAAATCTTTACTAATTTACATATAACATACTAGATGGCGCCAGTAGTTGCATCCTACATCACGTAATGATTTATTTTTTAGATTGTTATAAATACTTCATAGCGTTTTATTCCAAAATTTGCTATTAAACGGAAATACTGAACCGTTCATTAAAGCGCATTCAAAATCACCAAACTACACTGTTTAGGGAGTGCACAATGCTTGAGCAGTGACTGAAGAAAGAAACCTCAGATATTTAATAAAACAACGCTACCCGTGCGAAGCTGGGACGATCCACTAGTATATAATAAAAGCGTGTTAAAAAGAGATGAGGTCCCCCGAAAAGTATGTAATGTAGGGTTATGTGATCGAGTGAGAAATGACATGATTGGTGCAAGGTGCGATGTGAAAGATGATATTGTAAAAGTGATAGAAAAATGTGTGTTAAGTTAGTTTGGGCACATAGAGATAAAGAAAGGGTGATTGTGAATTCTTGAAAGAGATGTAAAGGCAGGCTTCCGAAGTATGAAGAACAAAAAAAGAGCATGTGTGAAAGGCTTAATGAATGTGAACAAAGCTCGAGAAGTTTACCGGGATCGTACAAAGTGAACATCGAAAGTCTCTGCATAACCCAATGAGAACTGACGGCGCGATATGTATATACGTATGCATCGAACTAAAATATGCATTATTGGTCAAAATGGTTACCTAATCCAATAAGGCAGAAATATTTGGTGCCCTCCAGCATCTTGACTATAAATAAGTTTGGTTTGTCATAATATATTACAATGACAATAACCTCATACATGCGTGATTCGGCCCTTGTTTTATCGAAACTATAGCATTTTCGGTTTGTCCACTCCCGTTCCTTTTCCTGTATCATTATTTATTGTTATTGTTTCCATTTCACAGTCGTTTTGGGTTTAACACTCACCACGTTAACAGTGGATGTACAATTACGATATTTGTACTAAATTATTAATATGTGTATCTGCTGTATAGTGTCGGCTTCAAATAGCACTAAACATTTTATCACGGTTGACATAAAAGACAATTAAACATAACATATTCTCACGGCTATAAATCCCTAGAAGGGGTAGCCAGAGCTCAGGAATTAGAAATTCCTCAGCCACTTTTGGAAAATTGAATGGGGAAAAGATGGTAAAATAAAGGTTGTTGGTGATTGATAGGTCTCCAACCGCATCGCCCAAAAATACCTTAAAAGCCCAAATACCGTTAGTCGCCTCTTACGTACACCCATCGATAGAAACGGGGTAGTGCTATTCTAAGCTGACACTACACGGCGACACAATTAAGGGTGATGGTTTTTTAAGTAACTGTTGGGCGCGTCAGTAGGAGACTTCCTCTACCAACATTTATTTTCACTTCTTTTCTTACTGGGGTAAAAAGGGTAGAGTACTTCTAATTTTTAAAGTCTTGGTTACAATGCAATACTCTCACAGCTTTAAATTACGTATTATTACATATCCTAGTCGATCTTCAGAATTATAATATACACTGAAATATTTCATGGGAAAAGGATAGTATAATACAAGATTGATGGTCATGGTATTCCAGCTATTCGCTACACAGTGACTAAAAAGGTTTAAGTACATTAAGTCGCCTCAAGTTTAAATATAAATAAATAGTGTTCAAATCCTGGGTCGGGCCTACACCAATTTGTCTTTTCTAAAGACATATGAGTGGTTAATTTATCATGGTTGTTAACGGTGAGGGAAAACATCGTGAGAAAACCCACATGGCTGAGTTGTACTTAGTCATGTGACAGTGTATTCGTACAAAACGGCGATAGGCCTGCCCCCTATCACGTGAGTACACTGTCTATGCAAAACGTGGGTACTCTGAACACCAGGTGACAACGTCACGTGATGTTCAGAAGTATTAGTACCTCTGCCAACCCCTTCGGGGATATTCGGCGTGAACGTTTATGTTATGTTATGTAAGTTTTCCAAAAAGGGTTAGTATGATTCCAAACAGACACCACTCAATATTGGCAAATAGTAAATTCAGAAAGGGATCATTTACCAGAGTGGTCGCGGACACTCAGTGGCAGCACGATTGTCGATTTCGCCCCGATATGTTGTTTATTTTTGTTAGGCATGTGCTCTTTGACGTTTATGTCGGGCATTTGTTTAGCGCTTCCGAGTTTCAATACTGCTTCGAACCGGAATGATCACGGCATTATTACTTTATCCCAATTTTATGTGATTTTTCTTCATGGGATTTTGTTTCCAAAATAAAGGAATTTAAATCAGTCTTTATAAATGACTGTCGCTTTGATTTTGTACTGGCAACAAAAAAAAAATGCCGTGTTCCTGAATATCGATTTTGTTTATTTTAAAGATCTGTCTCCATTATTGGGCTTAAAACCGTCATTACAGGATAGTTCTTTTCAATACATATAAAAAAATATTTTAACTATCTTCTCTCCTATCAACTTCCCAAAAGTGGCTGAAGAATTTCTAACTCCTAAGCTCTAGTTTTCCCTTTTAGGGATTTATGGGCATGAGTACATGTATTTAAATATCTTAAGTCACTCACTCAAGACTACTAAATAGATATAAAACTAGTTTCCTCCAAAGTTCAATAGGTCATCATATATATGCAAAACGCAGACAGTTATACATTGCAATTCCAAAGTGTTGCATAACCAGAGGAGCTCGTATTCAAGTTAATAAGACGCCGAGTCTAGCACGTGATCAATCATACGATCCAGTATCTTTTGTATCAAACAGCTCATTAATCACTTTTCAATCTGTATGATATACTTTTTGCTGTGTAGTGTCGGCTTAGAATGGCACTACCCCATTTCTGCCGGTGGGTGTACGTAAGAGGCGACTAACGGTATTGGGGCTTTTAAGAGATTTTTGGGCGATGCGGTTGGAGACCCATCACCAATAACCTTTATTTTACCATCTTTACCCCACTCAACTTTCCAAAAGTGGCTGAGGAGTTTCTGATTCCCTAGCTCTGGCTGCCCCTTCTAGGGATTTACAGCCGTAAGTATATGTATGTATGTATTTATGTATGATATACTTGGATACTTTGCATGTTGCTTAAGGTATGGTTGTGATGACTTTACATAAAAATCACATATACTGTGCTATAAAAGCGTGCTATTGAAGCCCTATCACGTGAACGCTGTGCCCAAACGAATTGTGGGTTCTTTAAAAAAAAAAGTTTACATACATACTTACATACATATACTCACGGCTATAAATCCCTAGAAGGGGTAGCCAGAGCTAAGGAATAAGAAATTTCTCAGCCACTTTTGGAAAATTGTGTGGGGAAAAGATGGTAAAATAAAGGTTGTTGGTGATGGGTCTCCAACCGCATCGCCCAAAAATCCCTTGATAGCTCCATACCGTTAGTCGCCTCTTACGTACACCCACCGGAAACAATGGGGTAGTGCTATTCTAAGCCGAAACTACACAGCAGAAAGTAAAAAAAAGTTTACTATTATAATATTTACAAATTGCTTCAATTATTGAAAAACCAAACCAATACAAAAATCCTTAGATACCACTTAAACTATAAAAAAACAAACAAAAAAGCCTCTGTAAGATCTCAATGTAACAAAAATTACTCAATGAGCAGGAGTTTTAGTACTTATGCCACACCATTGCTGATAAATGGCGTATTGATAAGTCATTTTAATTTCACCTCTATAAATAAATGACCTTCGTAGCAGACTAACTAATAACGTACTACATACAATAATGATTTAGGTACATAAATATCTGATACCACTTTTTCAATTCATACCTGTGAGCATATGGTTTGTATGTATGTTTTAACTTAAAACAAATCACCAACTGAAATTCTGCTAAAATGTAGTTTTAACTCAACAAACATTTCCATTTAGCTGTGACTACGAAAGAGCTACGAGAAACAATGCTGTTTTTGCTACGAGCTGAGCTGACTACGAGCACAAGTTGCTACGAGATAATGCAAGAGCCTAGGTTCCATGATTTATGATAATGCCATACGAGTTTTTACGTTTAAAAACTATGATTAAGAGTGTCATGTTTCACACGTTCTTTTGATGTTTTTTTAATTGGCATTCTTATACTAGGGCGAATCATATAAACGGGGGAAGATCAAAAATAATATAAATCGGTGTATAATTTCATTTAAAGCTAAGCTCATTATATATAGCAGAGCATTGACATTTTTTTCTTTGTTTACATGAAGCAATAAAAACTTGTATAAAAGATAAAAACTAAGAATTTAATATAATAAATTACATGATTCGAAAGTCACCATCACTTCCGGGTTACCTAATGTCTATTCATTGAAAAAAATGGCGTAGCAACGATTTAAGCATTTTTACATTATTCACTTATTTGATTTTAACTTTAACTTTATATATATATTAACAGTTGCGGTTTCATTGAAAATGGGTTTCCAGTTACATTGCAAAACGATCTTTTAAAAGGCACCATAATCTAGTCGCCTTGTACGCTACCTGCGGACGATAGAGTTGTGCTATTCTATGTAAATACTATACAGCAAATACTAATATTAATTAAGAAATTTCAGCTGACCTCTTAAGTTGCATTAACACTTTTTTTTCTTACTGAATTTTTATTCTTTACATTTTGGCCTCCAGAATTCTACTTAACTGAGTTAATGAAAACTCGACAAATATTTAGATAAATGTTCATAAAACAATATCTGAGTAAAATAATCTACGACCTTTTATTATTTTAATGTGGTATACAAAATCCAGCTAAACTTAATAAAGAATCTCAGTTAAATATATACATAATAAAACAATATCTAATAATTATTGAATATCAAATCAATTCACAGTGAACCACGTACACTATAAGTATACTATAAAAATATAATTTACGCGCATTTCAGTTTAGTGCCGGAAAAATCAAGGATAGTAAAAGCTAATGCAGCGAAACATTGATGCAATATCAGTGAAAACAATAGGCACAGGTGGCTTTTGTAGCAATAAGCATAGTTAACATTGATTGGGGTACGAAAAGCTGCCATGTCGCTTCAAAATAGGGAAGTTTCCATGTTTTCAACAAATTCTATTTAATTTAAATCTTTTTGTTCATGAAAACCTCATGTGGGGATTATTACTAATAAATAAAGAATGAATAAAGGAAACAAAAATTTGACACAGGCGGGAATCGAACCCGCGACCTCGGGTATACGCCCCGACGCTCCCCGACGCTCTCGGGTGTCGAGATTTTTCTTTCCTTTATTCATTTAATTCTATTTAACATTTGTCTATGCTATAGAACGTAATGTAAAGTGCGAGTAGCAGTATTGGCCGAGAATGGTACTAACCGTTATCCTCCATGTGCCAAACATTCAAAAGTGGCTGAAGAATGTATTTTTTTTAGGTTTTATAACCTTGAATTTTATGCGCGTACAAAAGAATGCATTCAAAACATATTGTTAAAGTTGTATTACACAGAAATGAATACACCATGTTTTTATTAATGAATATTATTAAATGTCTTTAATTTTTTTCAGATAAAATGTATTAAGAGTAAATTCCTCTCATAAGTACAATATTGACGTTAATCTGTATTCAAGCCCCACCCAATGCCAAATTGAGTAAAATTAATTGGCTCCATTTGACATAAATCAGGAGTCAAGTACTAATTTAGCTCTCTTATACCATTAAAACGTTAAGCTCTGTTGATGGGTTAATGTTTTCAGAATTAATTACTCATTTTCTAACATTATAGATATAAACCCATAATTATTTTTAAGGGATTTTTGGGCGATGTGGTTGGAGACCTATCACCAACAACCTTTATTTTACCATCTTTTCCCCACGCAACTTCCAAAAGTGGCTGAGGAATTTCTAATTCCTTAGCTCTGGCTACCCCTTCTAGGGATTTATAGCCGTGAGTATATGTATGTATGTATGTATTTTCATAAAATAATACTTATTTTTGCCTTGGTGAAGAGTATTATTTTTCGAACGTTGGTGTTTGTATCGTGAATTGACCTAGACCTCGTTTTTAAAACAAACCCTTTTTATAACTTAAATCCATAAATAAATAAAAACATCTAGGGATTGGACCATATGTTTTTTTTTGTTTTAAGAAACTCGCCATACTGTCTCAGTTTGATCCAGGCAGTGGCACTTTTTAATTATTAATTATTTTAAAGTTACAATATTTTAGATAAGCACACCATAGGCAAAGTTGTTTAGTTTGATGTCTTTCATCGATTTAAAATATAAAAATGGTATGTTTTACAAACGAGGTCTTGGCCAATTGCCGAAATAATATAAAAAAAAGTTTTAGTGTTATTAAAATTATACTTACTCAGGGATATTTTAAAAATAAGTTTTTATGTAAGTTGTACTTTACTTGAATTAAATGGTTATTTACAAATAAAACTAATTTTTTTTCTAATTAAAAAACTCTTGCTGGGTGGTATGTAACGAAATACTTGCCAAAAGTATTCATCACAATGAGGAGTAAGCTAGTAAATACGCGACTCCGTGGGTTGCTGCTTTACCACGACAAATACACCCGTGCAGTCGGCGCTAAAAACTAGGAACCTTCTGGAGAGCACACCAGTCAAACTCCATATAGTCTTGTGGTGGTGTGAAAAGCGGTTTAGAGCCATGCAAGTTTGCTACAATAATGTTGGAATAGAAGTATTTTATGCAGCATAAACATTTTTTAGTTTTGTTAATCTTTCTGATTTCCTATATTATAAGGTTAAATCATTCGAATGTATTAATAAATGAAAACCTAACTCAGCAATTTTCGTAAATGACACATATTATATTGAACATAGTTTTTTTGTTCATTTGTGTGTTTTAGACAATTGAGAGCTTTTAACAATTGATAATAACAACATCACTAATAACAACAAAGTTACTGTAAGTAAATAGTCACAGTGAATTAAACTTTCTAAAATAGATGAATCTGTGGTTTTCTTAACCGACATTAACCTAACTTCTGATTCGACGACGAATATGATTAGCGCAGGCCACTTCTTTGTGATCGAACTCCTCTATAACGGCGCAAACGATTTCAACTGATTTTGGCACAGTGATACAGTGGGCATGGCTAAGTGTCGCGATAGAATCTGCCATTGGGAAATTATCACCGAAAAACTATTACCAGTCAATAAAAAAAATTTAATGGTTTCTTATGCACAAATTGTAAGAAGAATGAGGTTTACCTTACTGGCTCAGCTCAATTAATTTTAATCGCTGCTATTTATTGTTTACATAGTACATACATATACTCACGGCTATAGATTCCTAGAAAGGGTAGCCAGAGCTAAGGAATTAAAAATTACTCAGCCACTTTTGGAAATTTTAGTGGGGAAAAGATGGTTAAATAAAGGTTGTCGATACTGGTTCTCTAACCGCATCGCCTAAAAATCATTTAAAAACCCCAATACCGTCAGTCGCCTCTTACGTACACCCACCGGAAGAAATAGACTTAGTGCTATTCTAAGCCGACACTACACGGCACATAGTATTATTCAAAAACATTTTAAGTTAAAACTACCTAGTTACATACATCAAGGACATAAATATATATATATATATATATATATATATATATACAAACTAATAAAGAATAATAAAGAACAACTATGACAATTGATTTACAAACCAATAAATTGTTCGTTTGTTGAACCCATTATTGTCTGATAAATTAGACTCATATTAAAGAGCAATTATATCGCATATGCAATGGTTAGTATCAAATGAACTGTTAACATCCAGCTGATAATTGTTCTGAATTATATAAAGTTAGTGCTGTGTAGTGTCGGCTTAGAATAGCACTACCCCATTTCTTCCGGTGGGAGTACGAAAGAGGCGACTAACGGTATTGGGGGCTTTTAAGGGATTTTTGGGCGTTGCGGTTGGGGACCCATCACCAACAACCTTTTTTTTACCATCTTTTCCCCACACAACTTTCCAAAAGTGGCTGAGGAACTTCTAACTCCTTTGCTCTGGCTACCCCTTTTAGGGATTTATAGCCGTGAGTATATTAGTCAAATTGAACGTGGGAAATAGAAACCAAATAGATTGTAGAAAAGCAAATGATTAGTCGCATCGCAACGCTGAAGCATACAGATACACATGCAAAGTTATGGCAATAAATATCAAAAAACCGTAAGCAGATCATCAAAATTGAGAAAAGATTTTTTATTGGAAGATTAAAATTGGATATTCTTCTACCATTTATGGATATCAAGGGGCATATAAATCATAAAATAAAGAATGGTTAGTTTATAAGTCACATCCACAAAAAATTCTTCATAAGCTGCAAAATCCATAGTTGCTTCATTGAACACCCTTGGAAAGAAATGGGTTAATGATATTCTAAGCGTTTGGATTTTTGTGCACGGTCATGATTCCCAAAAAGGGGTAGCCACAGTTTGAGGGCCAGAAACTCCTTAGCCACATTTGGAAGTTGATAGGGGACAGGATGGTAGAAAAAAAGTATCGTTGGTGATGGGTCTCCAAATCAAATAAAAACAACAGAGATTTTAGAAAGTCCCATGTGAATCTTTTAAATTTTGTTTCAATTTACCAAGGATTTCCCTTTCGAATACAATACGTGTCCATTTTAAAAAGATCCCTTTGCTCTCTGCCATTTCATTTGAACCAGCGTAGTTTCGGGCTTATCAAAGAAGAACTAAAGCTTTATTTACACTGGTTATAGCTTTCTGCATTGCTTTTAAGACAATCCGTTTTCGCTAATGAATTCCAAGACATGTATTGTTGAACATGAAGAGATCCATTAATTGCCGTCTTTGGG
The DNA here is from genome assembly GCA_963576735.1 of Bedellia somnulentella. Taxonomy (NCBI): domain Eukaryota; kingdom Metazoa; phylum Arthropoda; class Insecta; order Lepidoptera; family Bedelliidae; genus Bedellia; species Bedellia somnulentella. The sequence goes on from OY755178.1 coordinate 3,384,979, forward strand.
ATTAAAGTAGTCTTAGTGAGTTAGGGTTATAAAAGCTTGCGTAAGTACATAAAGTTAATTTATTCTGTTCTTTCAAAGTCAAAAGAGTTATATTGAGAAGCATTAAAAAAATGTTAATTGAAGATTCAACTCCTAAGAAACAGAGAATCGGCTGTTGTATGCACTTGTTTAATATGTATATGTACAAAATGAGTGCATACAAAACGAAATTGGTTTTAGGAGAAAAATACTAAACCTGAATGAGTAGAGTATATTAGTAGAAAATAAGAGGGAAATAATAATTATAAAGTTGTTTTATAATTAGAATAAACAAACCTGAGGAGTTTAGCCAAAGGGAAGGATTTGTGGTTAATTTTTTTTATTAATAATCTTGACTATCTGGGGGCACGGCAGTGCCCCTGCCAAGTCTCGAGCAAAACGGGCACGGCCGTACCATCTTTTCTCGAAGCGGTTCGCGGCTGTTTCGCCCCCCCTATATCTTCGACGTGGACAAAGCTAGGAGTTTAGGTTTTCGGTGAATAATAGTAGGCATTAGAACAAGCTTAAGTTCGAAATTACACGCCAAATGAATTAATAGTTTAGGAGTTACGGTCGATCAAAGTTACACCATTTTGTCACTCACTGACTCACTGACAGATCATCAAAAATCTAAGGTACTTCTAGCAGACTTAGAAACCTCAAATTTTGCACCAAGATAGGTCATTAGCCACATATAAAGGAAAAATTATAAAAACATTAAAAAATTATATGCCATAGAAAACAATTTTATATTTGCGGTTTGGCAAGAACATTATGTATGGATTTTGACTGCATTGTTAACTTTGTTCGTTGTTCAAGTACCTATTCAATTGGATGAATACATACATAGATTACAAAAGAATAATATAAATGTAATACATAGACTATCATTAATACAAATTAATAATAAAGTTCATTAAATTAATAAAGCTAAAACTCCATTGTATTGCGATAAATATTGTATGCGCGCTCGATAGATGGCGTTGTACCTGTCTGAATCGCGCTATGGTTTCGTTACAAAGCGCAGTGTAAAAGTGCTAATAGACGATCGAACATGTACGGCGCGCACCACGAACTGTGCGGTGCGCTCTAGCCTACAGACGATCGAACATGTACGGCGCGCACCATCGCACAGTGCACCGCAAGCGCTTCGAACCAGCGCGCACCAATATTAATAATAATTATGTGCGGCGAACCACGCTACACACGTTCGTTTTTGGTACGGAACGTACCACGAACACTGGTTCGCGCCGTACATGTTCGATCGTCTACTAGCACTTTAAGTAGTACTTCAAAATAATTCGATAATTTTCATTTGATAGCGCCATCTGTCTATGAAAACCTATTTCGAAACTAAAAAATATTGTAGTGATAATTGATATTCGGAGAACTTTACGTGTTATTTAGTTATAGTTTGTAAGTTACCTAGTAGATATATATTTATTTAGTTAGTTAATTGTTAGTTAGTTTAGTTCTATTTAGTTTGCATATATATATAAGTTTAAGCCCTATTGTTATAGAAGCAATTGTAAATATAGTGTAATGGAACGTGAAATATTGTACATAAATGGCGACCTTTGTCCACACAGAGTCATCTCTATTCCTGGAGATGGGTCGTGTTTATTTCATTCGTTGTCTTACAGCATGTATGGGAGTTTTCAGTCGTCAAACAAGCATGCGTGGCCCTTTCAAGAGTGACTAGTTTGGGTGGATTACATTTAATAAATGTGAATTTTAGTAGTATCAAAGCTCAGGAGACAGCAATAGCTGAATATAATCGACTCCGAAGTATATATCGCCCAGACTTGTCTACCTTAGAAGTAACGAAGCCTCAGAGAAGAAACAAAAGAGATAGAGACAGAGAATGGGTTCTAAGCAAAGCAGTAGCTGACGTCCCACAAATTGTGAGGTCACCTAAAAGTAAAAGAAAGAAATACACTTACAAAAAATAAATGAGATCCCACCAAAAACATTAAATGTAAAAAAATGCCAAGTCTCTCGATGCAGTCTTTCCATCGTAAAAAGTTTTGAGATCTCATAGAAGCCAAGTCCTATTCAAAATATTTCGTAGTTATAAATCAACATTTACTAATTGTATCAATAGTTTTATTTATATTATAATTATAGTGACTTGGCAATGAGCACAAATTAAAAGCTGCTTGCTGCCTGGAATTATATGCAAATGTTACTGACGAGACCAGTGATCAGATTATTTGTTATGTGTGAATCATGATGGTCACTACCGACTACATGCTCCAATACAATAATTAAGAATACCTTACGGGCCATCGCTTTATGAAAGTAAATGAATCGAGAGTGCACTAAGACTGACTGCCGTTGCCGAAATTCGGTTGGGACGACACGAATAAACCAAAAGAAAATTAATTTTGTGATATTAATGTTTACGCATGAGGTGTGTGTAACTTTTAACTCCTCCAAATATGCCGTTTTATTTGTTTCTTCTTGTGCTCATGGCCAAGTCACTATAATTATAATATAAAGAAAACTATTGATACAATTACTAAATGTTGATTTATAACTACGAAATATTTTGAATAGGACTTGGCTTCTATGAGATCTCAAAACTTTTTACGATGGAAAGACTGCATCGAAAGACTTGGCATTTTTTTACATTTAATGTTTTTGGTGGGATTGACATTTCCCGTTGCACACCGTTTTTTTTCCTATTTCTATTTTATATTATAATCTAATAATGTAACAAGAGTTCCTAGATTGATAAAAAATATGAAATTAGTCATTTTTAAGTAGCTAAATTATTTCAACACTGCAGCATTGTTAACAATGATATGAGATTATATAAGATTCACAAGTTGACGACAAAATGCCCTTTCGTAACAGAATGATGCCCCTTCAGTAGAAAAAAAATGTGTCCATTGATTACCACCGGTTGAATAAATAAAATAATCTCGCAATTTACAACCGAAAAAGTAATTTAAAAATGTACGAGTATATGAGCAAAATTTAAGAGAACATTGTCATTTATATCATACTAGCAGCCCGTCCCGGCTTCGCTCGGGCATGAATTATCATTAACATTTTGTTTTTTATTTTATTACATGTATTATTATTTTAATATATTTTTTTTAAGTTTTAAGCTATGTTATATTTTTTTCTGTGTAGTGTTGGCTTAGAATAGCACTACCCCATTTCTTCCGGTGGGTGTACGTAAGAGGCGACTAACGGTTTTGGGGCTTTTGAGGGATTTTTGGGCGATGCGGTTGGTGACCCATCACCAAGAACCTTTATTTCACCATCTTTTCCCCACACAACTTCCAAAAGTACATACATACATATACTCACGGCTATGAATCCCTAGAAGGGGTAGCCAGAGCTAAGGAATTAGAAATTCCTCAGCCACTTTTGGAAGTTGTGTGGGGAAAAGATGGTAAAATAAAGGTTGTTGGTGATGGGTCTCCAACCGCATCGCCCAAAATCCCTTAAAAGCCCCAATACCGTTAGTCGCCTCTTACGTACACCCACCGGAAGAAATGGGGTAGTGCTATTCTAAGGCTGAGGAATTTCTGATTCCTTAGCTCTGGCTACCCCTTCTAGGGATTTATAGCCGTGAGTATATGTATGTATGTATGTTATATTTTTTTGTATTTATATTTAGATATATTTTTTTAATTTTCATAATGAGTAATTACATCAAAAGCCATTCAATTTATAGAGTTAGAGCTTCCCTGTAAACAATATTTGACGTTGTTGTATTTTGGGGCAGCAAAATAAATTGATGTTCAGGAGCTCCCACCCGCGACAGGCCAACGTACAGTTGACCGTGAGTAAAACAATTCTTTCGCAGGTCAATCCCTACTAATTTGAAGGTTTGGCCTTGGAACTTATTAATTGTTAAAGCAAAAGATGTTTTAACCGGAAATTGTAGCCGTTTAAATGGAATTGGCAGATCAGTTGGGATCATCGGTATCCTCGGTATATGAGCTAATTGACCGGCTGCTGGGCCAGTGATAATAGTCGCTACAGTTAAATTTTGCTTTAACTCTTTGATAAGCAGCCTCCCGTACCCCTTCGTGACGCCTGCAACAACTTACTATGCATAGCTAATCGAGCGGAGTTTTATCTATTTTTTTAATTCGAGATAACTTTCGAATGGAATGTTCAAATTGAATAATTCAAAAAGTAATATAAGGGTATTGAAGTAGTCTGAAATAATATATACGTTTTTTTATAAGGATTAGATAGGTACAAATAAAGAGCCTTTTCTAAAGCAGGATTTTAATTTAATTTTTAAATAATTTTATATAATGACGCTTGTTGTGAGATAACTATAATAGTTAGAGACATGCTGTCGGGGCATTTTTTTTAGATAATGATGTGTTCTATAAAATTGTAATACATAATTTTATTCTATTGTCAATAGTTTTCGCAGCGCACGCGATGTAAGGATTTTTTTTGGCATTTCTTTAACACCTTGGGTTACATTTTTGAAGTTTACGTAAGGATCCCTAATTTTTTTGAAAATAAAATATAGCCTATGTCACTCGGGAATAGTGTAGCATTAAAACAGTGAAAGAATTTTTCAAATCCGTCCAGTAGTTTTGGAGCCTATTCAATTCAAACAAACAAACAAACAAACAAAGAAAAAATCAAACCTTTCCTCTTTATAATATTAGTATAGATATAGACATAATATAGAATCATCATTCAATCAGAGTTTACAGAGACCATAATGAAGAAGAAATCATTTTTGGACAGATTATAGCATGTACATACATACATACATATACTCACGGCTATAAATCCCTAGAAGGGGTAGCCAGAGCTAAGAAATTAGAAATTCCTCAGCCACATTTGGAACATTGAGTGGGGAAAGGATGGTAAAGTAAGTAAGTAAGTCAAAGGGTAATTTAAAATCAATATCACGTACTAAGCAAGTACTACATATACCTTCCATAACAATAAGAACGAAATGACTAAGAAAGAAATAAAAAGAAGCATGACTAGTTTCAACTACTTTTACTACCACACTTAAACAAGTGTGTAGTGTCGGCTTAGAATAGCACTACCCCATTTCTTCCGGTGGGTGTACGTAAGAGGCGACTAACGGTATTGGGGCTTTTTAAGGGATTTTTGGGCGATGCGGTTGGAGACCCATCACCAACAACCTTTATTCTACCATCTTTTCCCCACTCAACTTCCAAAAGTGGCTGAGAAATTTCTAATTTCTCAGCTCTGGCTACCCCTTTTAGGGATTTATAGCCGTGAGTATATGTATGTATGTACTTAAACAAAAATCAAGCTTATTAAAGACTATAATTTTATTTGATAAATGTCTTTCTAAAAATAATTCCAAATTCAAATAATTCTTCGCCTACCTCAAGATGTGACCGGAAACAGGTAAAGTTTTATTAGGGTTTCCGCTTATGGTTTGAATTTCGTATACTTAATAAGAAAACTTTGGTGAAACATCGACTTTTAACGGTATGTTTAATTTTAACGGGTATTCTACAACTTATACTTTTGGAGATATAAATTATAAATCCTAATATTTTACCATGTTGCCATATTAAAGTTTTTACATATTAATTCTGGTACCATGTAGTGCCGCTTTAGAATGTTGCTATATATGTATGCTTTTATGTAATTCTAGTGTCTAAATTAATTTTTAATGTTGCTTTATTTTTGGGCGATGAGGTTGGAGACCCGTCACCAAAAACGTTTATTATTATCATCTTTTCAATCAACTTCCAAAAGTGGCTGAGGAATTTATCATTCCAAAGCACTAGCTACCCCGTTAAGGGATTTATTTTTTGATGTGATGTGAAAATTATTTTAGGTCACACGAATAAATTATACATTCGACCTTAACAAACATTATTACTAATGACTTCGCCTAATTTTGATTTCCCATGACATTTGAAAACCAAGACTAATTTGAAATTGGCTCTCAATTTGTGTTAGGCTTCTCAACTTACAAAATTGGGCCATAAATTCAACTGAACTGAATTCTTGCCAGCGCGTCTTGGCGTAGATTGATATACCGAAGAAACCTTCTGAAATATTGTGGGTTTCTTGAATTTATTGGCCACTGGACAATGGTAGGTGTGTCAAAATTTTACTTGATAAATGAGAATACATACATACATACACTCACGGCTATATATCCTTTAAAGGGGTAGCCAGAGCTTTGGAAATGAAATTTTTCTCAGCCACTTTTGGAAGTTATGGGGGAAAAGATGGTAATAATAAATAATTATTGGTGACGGGTCTCCAACCACATCGCCCAAAATATACTTAAAAAACCCCTTACCCTTAGTCGCCTCTTACGATCACCCATGGTTAGAAATGGGGTAGTGCTATTCCAAGCCGACACTACACAGCAGAGAGAGATGAATAAATGAGTATCTTCTGTTGTAATGTATGTGATGCACTTGTATATCTCAAATTCAAAAACTTAAACGTTCACGCCGTATATCCCCGAAGGGGTTGGCAAAAGTACTAATACTTTTGAACATCACATGACGTGTTGTTCAGAGTATCCACGTTTTATCTGGTGTTCTACCCATTGAGCTATAACGGTTGCCTTTGCATGGTTGGTTACTTACATATACTCACGGCTATATTTCCCTAGAAGGGGTAACCAGAGCTAAGGAATTATAAATTCCTCAGCCACTTTTGGAAGTTGAGTGGGCAAAAGATGGTAAGAATAAAGTTTTTTGGTTATGGGTCTCCAACCGCATCGCCCGAAAATCCAATAAAAAGCCCCAATACCCTTAGTCGCCTCTTACGACACCCGTGGGTAGAAAGGGGTAGCGACATTCTAAGCCGGCACTACACGGCAAACGTAACGGTTGGTTACTTGTATATTGATAATGTAAGTTCAAGACAGTACTGGCCCTCAAAAAATAAATTTCCATATACTCACGTCATTAGTTTCGATTGAGATACGCAGAGAATATCGTTCGCCACTTTCTACGATCCTGGTAAACTTTTGGAGCTCTGGTTATATCCGTAAATCTTTTCATGCATGATTTTTGTCTGATGGGTTGTCTGGAAGAGATCGCTCTTAGTGATAAGACCGCCAGTTGTACTTTGGCTTTTGTACCGATCTTTTTTTTGTAATTGTTGTTTTTTTGTGATGTGCAATAAAGAGTTTTTTTATTATTATTTTTTATTTTTTTTAATCTTCATATTTTGGACGCCTGCCGTTTGAGCACACCGTCTGTTTGGTCCAGGTGTATCCTCCGAGGTCGTCCTCAACTAAAATTACTCTCCACTTGGTTCTATATATCTCTTTTTAACAACCCACTTAACAATCACCCATCCTTCCTATGTGCCCAAACTATGTTAACATTCCCTTTTCCGCAGCACTATCGAGAGATACAAATAATACCACAGAAAAGTAGCTTATTGGTCTGTTTCCAGACGAATTGATTTATTGGTCAGTTAGTGGAGATATTCGCCGAATAAGACCTATCTGAGGATTGAAAAACGGAATATTTTGCTATTCGTCGAATAAAGATTATTCGTCTGCTTATCTGACGATTGGAAAATCGGCCCTTATAAGAATACTGTATTTGGTAATGTTACGGTTATTTTAAACTTTTTTTAATTGAACTTGTTTTTAGCTAAGTTAATAGTTTTTGCTGTATGTATGTGGTTGCTATTAATTTTACATATAATTGTGTTATCTGTAGTGTAATCTATTTTTTTTGGTATTTTATGTATAAGAAAATAGAATAGAAATATTTTTGAAAAAAGTTAAAAAGGTAAAAAAGATAAAGAATTAATATAAAATATGCATAAATGTGTTCAATGATCAAAGAATGGAAAATAATAGTATCTTTAAAAAAACAAAGAAATACGAGTATACAAAATATCATAAAAAAAGAGTTAACAAAATAGGCTTTAAAAATTGACAAAACAGAAAAAAAGATCAGGACACAAAAAGAAATTGCAATCTTTATAAACAGGCATTATTGTTGAAGTGCAGGTGCATTCCACTCCGTATTTTTTACGTATCACACTTTTTCTGGCTTCTACATATACTTCTTACTTCTATATTTCTCTCTCAAATTTATGCTATAAATTTGCTTTACAAACCTTTCTGCAAAAAATACTCGTTTTTCAGTCTAGAGATATGAGTATGAGGTCAGCTAGGATAAAGTAGCTATATTGTAACCAACGAGCCATGGAGAGAAGCATTTTAGGTATAAAACTGAAAGATAGGAAAAGGAATTCTGAAATAAGGCAGACAACAAAAATCGTCGACGCCGCCGAGCTGGCCTGCAGGCTTAAATGGAGATGGGCAGGACATGTAGCTCGTCTCAAAGATAATAGATGGAGCGAAAAAATGCTTCATTGGTGCCCGCGCGACTCTACACGCCCCCAAGGAAGACCCCGGCGCAGGTGGCGCGACGACATCGTGGCTGTGAATGCCATTACCTGGATGAAATCTGCTCAAGACAGGAATCAGTGGTCCATGATGGAGGAGGCCTTCACCCAGAAATGGGTACCCACAAAATAATATAATCATTTTTAATTTTGCATGGTTTTTTAAATGTTTTTTCGTATTTTTATTATATTAATGAATGATTAATCAATGTAATTAAATTTACTTACAATTGTCTTGAATCAATTTTAATTTATGTAAAATATAAAAATATAAATTGAGTGTTATGATGTTTAATAATATTAGTCTTTAAGATTCATATTCACTAACAAAACATTTAAACCTCGTTGGCTTTTAATAGGTAAGTTCTAATATAAAATAATAAATAAATTATTTTTATTGGTCACCCTGAAACTTTTATTGCTGGTCGTAGTTCACGTCTTGTTTAGTAAAAAAAACCTATTTAGTTAACTTAGTTAGTATATAGTTTAGTAAAATACAAAACACTACAACAACATAAGTTAAAATGTATGCCATTAGAGAAAGGCTAAACAAGAAAATGTAATCATTATAAATCAATTAACAGTAAGGCAAATTGGCAAAAACATTTATGATACTATACCCAGTTATACGTATTTTATTGTATAAAACAAAATTCGGCTTAGAATAACACTACCCCATTTCTTCCCATGTGTATTCGTAACAGGCGACTAAGGGTATTGGGGGCTTATAAGTACACTGGCTACCCTTTATGAATATATGTATGTAAGTTTACAAATCAAATAAGCTTTTTCCTTAAAGTCCTTTCAGAATACCACAAAGCTCAAGCTCAAAGTAGATCATGTCCATTTAATAAAGAAGCGGAACTTGGATGGATTATCCCTTTTTACCTCGCGAGTAACACGAAATTTAATATGCCACTTTACTGTCGACCCTTATCCACAATGAGGTACCGCTATGTTTGGACTCGTCAAGGGCTGAATTTATTACTTTACTTAAAATCATTAAACGTGTTTTAAAACACTGTGTTGTATCAGCTTAGAATAGCACTAACCACTGTTTTCTCGTGGGTTCCGAAGGAGGCGATTTGGGCATTCGAGGCTTACACAGTGATTTTTGAGCGATGTGTCTGGAAAGCTTACAAACCTTTCTTTTAAAATATTCTCATTCAACTTCCAAAAGTGGCTAAGGAATTTCTAAATCTGAAGCAGCCCATTGTTTTGAGTTATAGCCGGAAATGTATGTATCGATGTATTTATAATTAAAATAAATGAAAAAGTTTTGATCATATCTGTCTGCATAAGAGTCAGCCAACCCACACGCTATTTAGGGAAGGCTTAAGCCCCTTGTTGGGGGCATATATGGGCTGTGTCGATAAGAGTGTGATGAGAAATATGCAAGGATAACGTTTATCAAGAACTGATTTAATCGCTTCATTTAACTAGCCTTGCTTCTTTCTATTGGTTTAAATACACCACAATTTTGTGGATTTGCCGCATTATACCTCTTTCAGTGTTCATTGTCGTTAGCTTAAGTGCATGTTTTTGATCGCGACTTTGTGATTCTTTGGCATTGTTGATCTATTGATTGATCTATTTGGATGTTAAGTGTGTCAAAAATGGCTACATATAATTTAACCTACTCATAGAGGTGTTAAACATACATACATATACTCACGGCTATAAATCCCTAAAAGGGGTAGCCAGAGCTAAGGAATTAGAAATTTCTCAGCCACTTTTGGAAAGTTGAGTGGAGAGAAGATGGTAAAACAAAGGGTTTTGGTGATGGGTCTCCAACCGCATCGCCCAAAATTCCCTTAAAAGCCCCAATACCGTTAGTCGTCTCTTACGTACACCCGCCGGAAGAAATGGGGTAGTGCTATTCTAAGCCGGCGCTACACGGCCATGTTAAACATAATATACATGAGGCATTTTTTTAATCACTTAACCTAAGACTAAAAATACAATAAAATAAAAAGAAAATCCTCCAAATGAAATATTTATTAGAAAATTTTACTACATTTCCGAAGTCATGTTTAATGTCACTCTTTAATTCAATATCTGTGTAACATTTTTAACTTCCAATTCGGTAATGCTTGAAGAATAAGAACAGTACAGAAACCAAATTATTTAAAAATGTCGTATTGCATGGTTAAATTAAAAACCTAAAAAATAACACAAACATGAGTACTAAAATCAAGATAAAAAATCGACAAAAGGAACTTGTATTGATCAAAAAGTACTGGTCCAATTACTAAAAATTAAAATTGGCGGAATAATGTTTCCTCAAATGAAATAGTTTCTTTACTTACACAATAAAGCATCATTCGACCATCTTTTCCCTACTCAAATTTCCAAAAGCGTTTTAGTATTTTCTAATTCCTTAGCTCAGGCTACCCCTTCCAGGGATTTATAGCCGTGAGTATATGTTATGTTATATTTATTTAATACTAGTTAGCATGTACATCCTAAACTTTGAAAATTGTTAACTTACTGTTCTGCAAACTCTCGTAGTACCTATTTCATTTTTAATAATACTGAAGTGCAGCAGGTGCGCCTGAAATTAGTGAAAGTCGATCGCAGAGAGTTCAAATGTGCTAAATAATTTATATTTCAGCGTCTGGTTTCTAATTATTTCTCATTATAGCTACATTCCTTATTTCAGTACTTAAAAGTAGGGGTTTCACATGATTCAAAAATATGAAGATTAAATACATTTTCGAACTTTGACTTAGTATAACTTTTTCAACTCTCGCGGTTTGTAGACATTATAATATAATAATAATCGGGATTAACCAACGAGCATTTTTAAAAACCAATTGCGTGATTCGAAACGTCGGGCAAACATATCAAGTAAGTGGTTTTTAAAAATGTTCGTTTGTTAACCCCGATTATTATTATACTAGCTTTTAGCCCGCGACTTCGTCCGCGTGGACTACAGTTTTTGCATCCGGTTTACATCCAAATACCAAAACACTTTCTTATTTTATTTTTTTATATCTATATTCCCGTGGGCTTTGTAATAGATATAAGGAACATTGAGGCTTTTTAAGTGATTATTGGGCGATGCAGTTGGAGACCCATTTGACTACTTTTTCCCCATTAAACTTCCAAAAGTGGATAAAACATTACTATCTCTAAAGCTGTAGCAAATTTTTTGAGGTTCGGTATCGTATAGCCTTTAGTATATACCTTTTCATGAATGATTGATAGCTGAATTTCAAATATTCCTTTTTGTAGTGTCGTGTATTCTTGTCTCATTATTACCTTATATCAGTCAATCGCATCAATACAGAAATGTTTAAAATCTGTATCCAAAATTTTAATCCCTCAGGGGGTGAGTTCCAAAAAAACATGTTTTATTGTTCATAAAAATCATGAAAAAAACCCGTTTGTACATAGTTTCGATGTGGCTCGCCACTCATCACGCAGTGGTTTCTCACGGGGCGAAAAGTGGGCTAAAGAGACCCGCTTCAGTACGATGAATGTGTGTGGAGGGATGCATGAAAAATTAGATGAAGTATGTTTGATTATGGAAGAAATAAAACTAGATTTTCTGTGTGTGAATGAAACGTAGCGCAAGGGAAAAGAGGTTTCACAACTTGGCCCATTTACAGCTATCTGGTCGTGAGTTGCCGAGAGTGATAGAGCTTGCCAAGGCGTGGGACTTCTGATATCTGAAAGGATGGCTAAGTGCATGAAAGATTATGCGTGTGTGAGTCCAAGGCTCCTATGGATAAAGGTGAAGGTAGGGCTTGTCCGGATGCGCATAATTTGCGTGTATGCTCCGCACATGTCCAGATCACTATCCGAGAGGGAGGAGTTTTGGAATCTGTTAGACGATGTTGCGAATGGGTGTGATGAAAATGAGAAAATTGTTATGTTAGGTGATTTTAATGGTTGGGTTGGTGTGTCACGCAACGGTTGTGAAAGAGTTTTAGGAAAGTTTGGTGATAAAAGAGTGAACGAAAATGGTGAGAAAGTGATTGATGTATGTTTGGAGAGGAATCTTTGTGTTACGAACACGTTGTTTGAACACAAAGATATCCATATGTATACTAGACAGAGAGGAAGCGAGAGAAGTATGATAGATTTTGTGATAGTGGATGAAAGGCTAAGAGCAAAGGTTGTTGACACCAGAGTCCATAGGGGCATTAACGTTGGCACAGACCACTTTCTCGTGATATCACGATTAAGGGGACTGTGCACGCGTTGGCGTCACAGGGCCAAAGTGTCGACAACTGAATTGGCGAGAATAAAAGTGGAGAAATTGGAAGAGGATGAAAATATTAGAGATGAATATATGAAGAAATTGGACGACAGGCTCAGTTGCGTGGAGATGAAGGATGAATCGGAAATAGAAGAAGTATGGGATGTGCTCAAATCGTCAATGGTTGAATGTGCGACGGAAGTATGTGGATTGAGTAAAAGAACAAATAGACCACCAACAAGTTGGTGGGATAAAGATGTGAAAGAGGCAGTTGGAGATAAGAAGAAAGCTTGGTTAGATTTACTAGCGATTAAAGCTAGTAAACGAATGGGTGCGAAAGTAACAGATGATGTAGTGAAGAACAGTGAAGATGAATATAAGAGAGTTAAGAATGAGGTTAAGAATAAAATAGAAAAGATAAAGCATGATCTGATAGAATGGTGTGAGAGGAAACTCTCTGATAATTTCCGGAATAACCAAAAGTTGTTCTGGAAATATATCCGGAAAGAAAAGGGAGTTTCCCGAAACACGAGAGTGAATGTTGTGAGAGATGAACAGGGTGAATTGACGACGGATGAAAGTAGCATAAGACGAGTATGGAAGAACTATTTTGAGGGACTCTTTGAAAAAGAGGATTCATCCATTTCTTCGCCAATCAGCAGTAATGTTGATTGGAACGACGTTATGGGTGTCTTTAGTGACAGTGAGATCAGTATGGAAGAAATAATGAAAGCAATGAAAAGTATGAAACTAGGGAAAGCGGCAGGGTATGACAGGATAAACACTGAAATGCTGAGGACTGGTAAAGGGGTGGTGGCTTCCTGGTTGTACTTCCTTTTCCAAAAATGCTGGTCGAGTGGCAAAGTGCCACAAGACTGGTGCAAAACGGTAATTGTGCCTTTATATAAAGGAAAGGGGTCACACCAGGAGGCTAGAAACTACCGTGGAATTAGCCTACTCAGCATTGTCGGTAAATTGTATGCGAAGGTTTTGATTGAAAGAGTGATGAATGAAACGGATGATAAAATTTGGGATGTGCAAGCAGGACTTAGAAAGGGAATTGGATGTATGGACCAAATCTTCTCTTTAAGGAGCATCACCGAAAAGTTCTTAGCTAAGAACCGAAAGGTGTATTGCTCCTTCATTGATTTAGAGAAGGCGTATGATAGGGTGGTAAGAAAGTGTTTATGGGAGGTGTTATCTAAGTTCGGTTTGGGGAGTCGACTTATACGTGCACTGGTATCACTCTATGAGGATTCCAGTGCATGTGTGAGAGTAAACGGGGAAAATACTGACTGGTTCGGGATCTCTCGGGATGTCCGACAGGGGTGTGTATCTTCCCCGTGGCTCTTCAATTTGTTCATGGATGACTGTTTAACAGAGTTGCGTGAAAGTGGTTATGGATTGAGAATGGGTGTATTTATCATTAAATGCCTCTTATATGCCGACGATCAAGTGCTACTTGCATCATCGGTGGAAGAGCTGCAAGAGATGATGAATATTGCATGTGCGTCTTTTGAAAAAAAGGAAATGAGGGTGAATGTAGATAAAACAAAAACTATGGTTTTTGAGAGAGAGGTGAATATGACCGAATGTGTGATTGAGATTAATGGTAAGAAAGTGGAACAAGTGAAAGAGTTTGTATATTTGGGAAGTTTGTTTACTAGGGATGGAAAGTGTGATGAAGATATCGAGAGAAGAGTGAAAAAGGGAAATGCGGTAAATGGAGCACTGGATAGTCTAATGTCTAGTCAGTCGGTGTCTGAAAAGGCCCGAATGGCTGTGCATGATGCTGTCCTCGTTCCTACGCTTATGTATGGCAGTGAATGTTGGGTGTGGCAGAAGAAGCATGAAAGTAGAGTGAATGCAGTAGAAATGAGATCCCTCAGAAAAGTGTGTAATGTAAGGTTATGTGATCGTGTGAGGAATGATGTGATTCGTGAAAGGTGTGGCGTAAAAGATGATATTGTAAGAAAGCTAGAAAAAGGAATGTTGAGATGGTTTGGGCACATAGAGAGGATGGATGACAGTAAATTGGTGAAAGAGATATTTAGAGCCAATGTGGAAGGTAATGTTAGTAGAGGACGACCTCGGAGGACACATTTGGATCAAATAGAAAATGTGCTCAAAAAGGCAGGTGTCCGCAGTATGAAGAATAAAAGAGCATGTATGAAAAGATTGATGGATGTAAACGAAGCCAGAGAGGTTTGCCAGGATCGTACAAAGTGGCGATCGATAGTCTCTGCCTACCCCAATGGGAACTAACGGCGTGAGAATATGTATGTATGTATGTATGTTTCTATGTTCAAAAATGAAAATATCTTTAGTAAGTATGGGCAGCAGTTTGGCGATATGTGAGAGATTGCAGTCAATCAGTCATAGATGGCGATACTAAATTAAAATTGAGATAAGTGCTATTATATACCAACTATGCATTCTGAGGCTTGAACAGAATATGAATTTATACTTAAGTATAGCATAATACGCGTCTTTGAGAATATTAGTTTAAAAACATACATACATACATAAACTTACGGCTGTATTTCCCTAGAAGGGGTAGCCAGAGCTAAGGAATTATAAATTCCTCAGCCACTTTTGAAAGTTGAGTGGGGAAAAGATGGTAAAAATAAAGGTTTTTTGGTGATGGGTCTCCAACCGCATCGCCCAAAAATTCAATAAAAAGCCCCAATACCCTCAGTCGCCTCTTACGACACCCGTGGGTAGAAAGGGGTAGCGACATTCTAAGCCGGCACTACACGGCATAAAAATAAAAGTTGTAAAATATATTCTCAGACCTACCAAATGAATACACAAAATTCGTACAATATTCTTTTAATTATCTTTATTCATATATATTCGCATAGTTTAAAAAAAAAAGAAGGATTAGTGCTTCCTATTATTCTAAGCTAACACAAAATCAAAAAAAAAACGCAAAAGATTGTGAATCCCCGGGATTAGAACCTGGGTCTTCTGTTCGTTTAGTACTATAGTACTAACCAAACGGTATACCACTACGCCACGAAGACGTTGGTGTAGGATCCAAATTTTTGATAACCTATATATCTAGTAGGCATACTATAGACAAACAATTAAATGGACTTTTATTTTGACGAAAACGGATGAAACCCTTATTTTTACCAAAAAGACTATTGATATAGAGTCTGATAAAGTCGTTCGATAAAAAAACGAATCGTGTAAATATAGGGAACTATATGAAAGTTATGTTTTTTTACACTCCTGTGGGTTTGACGAGAATATAAACTTTAAACTCCACATAAGTTGCACTGCGTCCCGAACCCGTAAATTGGTCCATGCTATGAGACGCTTACGTGAATTCGCCGATGGAGATACAATCAAGATGGTCTATGCGGCTCTTTGCCAGTCTGTACTTGACTACTGCATTTTGGCATGGGGAGGGAGTGTGGCTTCTAACATGATTATACTGGAGAGAGCACAGAGAGCAGTCCTTAAGACCTGTTTGGGCAAGCCTCGAAGATTCTCCACAATGCAACTGTATACGGAAGCCAATGTTTTAAGCGTGCGCAAATTATTTGTTTTAAGACTGGCAATGTATTCATTCAAGGAATTCAACAAAACAATTACATCACAGTTTAATAGCAAGAAGCGAGTCTGTAGTGTAACTGTCCCGAGAATGAATACATCTTTTGGCCAACGCTTCCTTAGGTTTCTATCACCCTTCATTTATAATAAACTGTCCAAACTGACGGACACTGTGGTAAGCGGAAGCGCTTATGAATGTAAAAAAGTAGTTTTTAAAATGTTATTGGACATGAGTTACGAGGACTGCGAGGCACTGCTGAAAGTAACAAGTTAAACCTTGCTCACACACACACACACACACATACGCTCTCACACACACATACATACCCTCTCACACACACATACATACGCTCTCACGCACACATTCATACTGCATGACGTTTTACCTTATATTTTTATTTTACTTCCATTCCCCTTTTAAGTAGCATACTTTTTATTTTGTTTTAAAACCTTTTTAAAATTTGTAATATAGTTTTTAATTTTTATTAAATTTAAACTTTATATGTGTTCAGTAAAATTGGTCCTCGCGATACAGGCTTAGCCTAGTGCGAGGGCAAATGTAAATTTAAATTGTAAATTTGTATTTTTAGTAAATAAAGAAGTTTTTTTTTTTTTTTTTACCTTTGCGGAATCCGGAATAAATTATATCCTATGTGTTGGCCAGGTGTATGAGCTACATTAATACCAAATTTGATTAAGATCTGTTTGGTAGAATTAACGTGATGACCGGACATACAGACCAACAGACAGACAGGCAGACAGTATTTTTTTCAAAAAGCGCAATTTTGGCTTCAGTAACGAAAATTAAACGACCGGTTTTGATTTATTTTTCTTCAATGTAAAGTTTTGATCTCGGTACAGTCTTATTATAGTATAGACGATGATGTTTGTGCAGTTTCATATTCAATTAGTTAAAACCAGGACTTATTTAAGCTTAATTATTGTATAAGCTTATAACACAAATAATGGTTACTTAAATTCTTAGAATTATAACAAAATATTTTATAATACATAAAATACATAACATAACATAACATAAACGATCACGCTGAATATCCCCGAAGGGGTTGGCAGAGGTACTAATATTTCTGAACATCACGTGACTTTGTCACCTGGTGTTCAGAGTACCCACGTTTTGCATGAACAGTGTACTCATGTGATAGGGGGCAGGCTTATCGCCGTTTTTGTACGAATACACTGTCACATGACTAAGTACAACTCAGCCATGTGGGTTTCCTCACGATGTTTTCCCTCACCGTTAATAACCATGATAAATTAACCACACATATGTCTTTAGAAAAGACAAATTGGTGTAGGCCCGACCCAGGATTTGAACACTAGTCGTTTGCACGATAACCGAGTGTTCTACCCACTGGGCTACGTAGGTATCAATATCTGCAGAAACATTATCAAGAGAAAATGCGATACAGGGTGAAAAAATTGGTTTTCTAATAACAACCAATTGTATATTTCATCATCTTAGTTATTCACCTACACCATAATATTAATATGTACTTATACAATGCAATATCACGCTTCAATACCCAAAATACGGCAGCCTGAGCTTAAAAATTAAAAATTTGATAAAAAATAATTTAAAGTTGAGTTGGGAAAAGATGGTAAACTAAAGGTTCTTTGTGATGGATCTCCAACTGCATCACTCAACAATCACTTAAAAAAAACCATACCCTTAGTTGCCTTTTACGAGCACCCTCGGGGAGGAAAAGGTAGTGGTAGTGCTACTCTAAGCCAACACTACTCAGCTAATAATATGAATACGTATCTCCACTCTTATTCCATGTATCATATAAATGACTCTAATGGAAAACGACATGTTTAAACCCACAAGCCACGGGCCAGTGTAATAAAATTTAATAGTACTTGGAAACTAGTATAGAGCCTGGTTTATCGAATATCGGTTAAACAGTTAGTAGTCCGAATAAGACGTGATTCGAAATCTCATAATTCGAATCGTAACGACCGAAGTTTGTTATTTTTAGATAAGCTATATTTACAAAACTCGATTCTAGTTTCTTGTTTAATGAACTTCAATAGTGGAAAGATACAAAGGCAGACAAATATTATTTGTGACAAATGTAGTATAGTAATGTGGTGAAAGATATATATAAAGCCAATGTGGAAGGTAATGTTAGTAGAGGACGACCTCGGAGCACACGTTTAGATCAAATAGAAAATGTGCTCAAAAAGGCAGGTGTCCGAAGTACGAAGAAAAAAAGAGCATGTATGAAAAGATTGATGGATGTGAATGAAGCTAGAGAGGTTCGCCAGGATCGTACAAAATTTACTACCCCTTTCTACTCACGGGTGTCATAAGAGTCAACTAAGGGTTCGGGAATTTTTGGGCGATGCGGTTGGAGACTCATCCCCAACCAACTTCCAAATGTGGCTGAGGAGTTTCTGGCTCCGAGGATCTAGCTACCCTTTTTAGGATTTATGGCCGTGACTATTTATATAACATATAAACATACATAAACGTTCACGCCGTTTATCCCCGAAGGGGTTGGCAGAGGTACCAATACTCCTGAACTCACATGGCAAGCGCCATCTAGTTTCCAGAGAAGGTACCCACGTTTTGCTTAGACAGTGTACTCACGTGATAGGGGGCAGGCCTATCGCCGTTTTGTACGAATACACTGTCACATGACTAAGTACAACTCAGCCATGTGGGTTTCCTCACGATGTTTTCCCTCACCGTTAGCAACCATGATAAATTAACCACACATATGACTTTAGAAAAGACAAATTGGTGTAGGCCCGTCCCAGGATTGAATCACACGCCCTTCTGTTTTTCGGGCGGGTGTTCTTACCCACTGGACTATCATGACGTACTATTTATATGAATATTTATATTTTCAAAACGCGATTTTAGTTATTTGTTTAATAAACTTCTACAGTGAAAAGATAAAAAGGCAGACAAATATTATTTGTGCCAAAATTACATAGCAACATACAAAGTCGACTCTACACAGATAATTGAATATAAGTTGTTAATTTTCAGCTTAGATTAGTGCTACTGCTACCCTATTTCTTTTCTTTTCTAAGCTGGCACTGCGGCAGCTGAAGCTGAGGGTCTGAAGAGGCGCAAATATAGCAATTTAGCTGAGGAGCATTACTTCTCAGCTTTTGCTGTAGAGACTCTCGGTCCGTGGGGCCCAGATGCGCGTCGTTTTTTCAAAGAAATTTCGACGCGCCTGATCGAGAAATGCGGAGATCCGAGGGCTGGCGCATTCTTTGCTCAAAGAATCAGCTTAGCGATTCAAAGGGGTAATGCAGCCAGCCTTCTCGGAACCCTGCCACCAGGTGGCAGCGATTTCGAGAGTATTTTTTATATAATTTAATGTAGGTTAGGTTTTTCATATATTATAATTTTATTTTATTTTTTACCTGTATATATAGTTAAATGTGTAAATATATGTTAATTTATTGAATATGAATAAAAATTTCTTTTCGTGGATAAGAGGTGACTTAAGGTATTTTTAAATGATTTTTGGGCGATGTGAACAACATTTATCTTACAATTTGTTCCCCAGTCATGTATTGTACATTAATTTACGTACGCAGTATCGGTTAATTATAGCACAAACTTATTTTTTCTCTCTTATCATTCTTTCTACCATTGTAAGTAGACTTCGGGTGTTTGGGGTTTCGGTTATGTTTATCTTTTAAAAACTGTTGAGGGATATCTATTTTTTAATTGTGAGCTAAATTTTTCCTTAGGTGCTTGTTGTAAAATAAATAAAAAAAAATTGTAGTAAATTATTTTTATAGAAGGGCCCTCGTCCTCAACGCCGCCTATCCCCGAGGGTGTGGCAGCATTACTAAGAAGTTACTTCTGGACATCACAACACATTTTGTGATCTAGATATTATTACAACACATTTGTGCCGTGTAGTGTCGGCTTAGAATAACACTACCCCATTTCTACCCGTGGATGATCGTAAGAGGCGACTAAGGGTATAGGGGCTTTTAAGTGGTTTTTGGGCGATGAGGTTGGAGACCCGTCACCAAAAACATTTATTATTACCATCTTTTCCCCAATCAACTTCCAAAAGTGGCTAAGGATTTTTTTATTCCAAAGCTCTGGCTACCCCGTTAAGGGATTTATAGCTGTAAGTATTTGTATGTATGTATTTGTGTACCAAATATTTCTAAGTGACGTCGATAAGGCATACAATTCGTACTCTGGGTCGTAATCGAAACTCGTATCCCAGTTAATGGACCAAAATTATACTTTACATTCGGGATTAAATACATGTTTTCATTACATGACGACAGCCGTGGCCGATTGGATAGGTAACTAGCTTCTTTATCCGGAGTTCCGGGTTCCATCCTCGCTGAGAGCAACATTTATGTGATGAGCATTAATTATTGTTTCTTAGTATTGGGTGTTATTTTAATGTGTAATATATAGTATTAAATACATCGTTGGGGCTAACTTGATCTGTGTATAACATTTTTATATATATTTATGACAACAAAAAACCTTAAAGTGAGTAACATTTAGACGTTCGCAAAGCCAAAAGCCTTCCTATCTTCAAAAATCTGGTAATAAATCTTTTTACCTAGCTGATGTATAGTAAAATGTTGGATAGTTAGTTGTGTGTATTTATTACAATAATTTATTATTTGTATGTGTGTATTTTATAACTACATGACTCAGTAGACATTTAGAAATTACATGTATGTATGTGTGTATATAGATTGAAATATGTATGTATATTTACGTATTTTTAATTTGTGTAAACTATATTTTTTAGTGTTAATTATAAACTTTTTATAATTAATTAATTCTTCACTAGAAATAAGTTTAGTTGTTAAGGTTTTGTTTAATATAAGTAATGTAAAATAATTGCTACACCCATTCCATCATGTCTTGTACATCTACCTATTGTTTTTATTAACATACTGATCTCACCATTCAAAGGTTGTCTGGAAGAGATTGATTTAAGCAATAAGACCGCCAATTGTACTTCTATTTAATAAATAAATATGTTTAAAATGTGAGCTGTAAGCTGTGTAGTGTCGGCTTAGAATAACACTACCCCATTTCTGCCGGTGGGTGTACGTAGGAGGCGACTAACGGAATTGGGGCTTCTAAGGGATTTTTGGGCGATGAAGCTGGAGACCCATCACCAACAACCTTTATTTTGCCATCTTTTCCCCACTTAATTTTCCAGAAGTGGCTGAGGAATTTCTAATTCCTTAGAACTGGCTACCCCTTCTCGGGATTTATAGCCGTGAGTATATGTATGTATGTATGTTTAAAATGTCTCTATTTTTGAAGTACAATAAAGAGTTTTGTATTCTATAAACCAAACTCAATATATTTTACGTCATCTAATGACATGATTAGAGTCAAAAATGTTGTTGTCAACATAATTTATCAAGCGTTCGCCAGCGGTGTGCATATAGGCTGTTTATGAGAACATTGCTCCATTCATCCTTCTTCGGAATATGGCTGACTAGAGTGACATGATACCGAGGTCGATCCCAATAGCAACCTGAGTAAGATTAATTAACTCGAGATTTTCATGTCGTACCATGGAAACTCGAATGAAACTAGACACTGATTGGATGTGCTGGATTTCAATTCGTTTTTCAAGTGGTAAGGTTGTGTAAGATTAGTGTACTCGTATTATAGAATCTGAATTTGTTTATCAAAAGACATAAACATGAGCAAAAAATAAACTCTTGTAAAAAAAGGCACAAATAAGTAAAATAATACTTATTAAGAACTAATTACGTCTAAACAATGAGTAAAATGCATACCAACCTTTTAAATTAAAAGTTAAATAAATGAACCTTAAATATCACGAAAGGAATATATGTGTGTACATTAAAATTGATAATATGTTCATGAATACTCATCTTTCACTGCCTGAACGTTCGACATGGATATAATATTACGATTTCGGTATTTTAAATATTTATAGCCAGTCCACGAACAAAACTTCGATTCATAACGAGTTTTCTTAGTAGCAAATCAACATCAATCAAAGGCGTGAAACGTCTGAGTAGCGAAGTAGATCCTGTGCTATCGTCAACATTTTCCTCCTACCTTCATTAGTCTACTAGCATTTCGTTATTATGAATAAATATCGATTAAAACTACATAATCGTAAAAGCAGGATTAATTGAGCTTTCAAGTAGTCTACATGTAGCTTGAAAACAATATGTCATTATTTTTTCTCAGCTGATATGATAGATAGATAGATAAGACATTTATTACAAGAAAAACACATTACATAAGAATTTACAATGATTCACGCACTAGGCATTGCCTGTATCGCATGAATCTAGGGAACACATTTAAAATACACAACGAATAATACAAGTCTTAATTAAGAGAGAAAAAGAAACAAAAAACTTAAATAAAAATAAAACTAACTAAATTACAAAAGCAACTAAGTAATAGTTTGTGCATATTGCGAAGTGTTTAGTTACGAGTGTATGTGTGTGTGTGTGTATTGGATATGTATGTGAGAATGAAAGTATGCAATGTAATGACAAAAAGTAAGCAAAGATAAAGTATTTGACTAGCTGACCCGACAGACTTTGTCAAATCAATTTTCTTATAAAAAAGCTTAAGGCGTTTTTCCCGGTACTCTTAGTTCAATCAGGCGTGAATATTTTATTGGCCAATTTTTTTCGGGATAAAAAGTATCCTATTTTATAATGTTTTAACTTGTGTCTTTATCTAGCATTCTGCCAAAGTTCATTCATATACATTATGTAAATAAGGAGCCTTATTGCCTCAAACACACATACATACAAACATACAAAGTTTAGCTTTCACATATATAATATTAACTAGCTGACCCCACAGACTTACTACTGTACTGTCAAAAGTGTAGACTTTCACGTCGTAAAACTGAAATATTTAACTGACCTGTTGAGGGTCTCTGTCATGGGATGAGAAAAAATGTGTTTTTCATAGTGCCCTCACAAATTTTACACTTTATAAATTTTAAGTTTATAAGTATAGTAGTTTCGGATGAGCATTGATTCTTAGTCAGTTAGTCTACTTCACAATTTTTTAAGAAAATTTATTGATCTCTTAATTTTTCTGGGATAAAAAGTGTCCTATTGTGTTAATTGGGATCATTATCTGGCTTCCTGTAAATTTTATTTTAAATATGTTCTGTGAATTAGTCTTCATTTAGCTACAAACATCTAAACTTTCACATTTATAATATTAACAGGATAAGGCTTAAGGGCGTCCCCGGAAAAATAGGTTGATATTGATTGTTTGGAAATTCTATAAAGTCTGATTTGATGATATTGATATGACATGAATAAAATATATGTTGGTGATTAGTTCATGGTGTTAAAATTTGATGTTTAACATTTTAATAATTTGTTGAAAAATATGATGAAAAAAATTGAATTGGAACATGCTTTGTTTTCATAAAAACCGTATAGGCTCCACTGGCATAACATACATTTGAACTCATTATGTGTCTACATACGCGTAGCTTTAAGATCTGTAACATTGATGTTTAACTATTCAATTAAACATTATAATTATTCAATAAAACTAAATAAACTACATTTACCTGCGCGCGCGTTTTTTCCGTCACTCTCAGTAAATTTGACGTAAGAGTGAGCGCAATAGCTGCACAATGCGGGGAGGCCCTTAAACATAAGCTTCGCGCGCGGGTGACCTCGCTCGCCGGCCAGCGCAGCGTCTTGCCTAGCGCTTCATGCGCGCGTGTCAATTTTGATACGGAGTAATTTTGAAATTGTATTATCTTACATAACATAACATAAACGTTCACGCCGTTTATCCCCGAAGGGGTTGGCAGAGGTACCAATACTCCTGAACTCACATGGCAAGCGCCATCTAGTTTCCAGAGAAGGTACCCACGTTTTGCTTAGACAGTGTACTCACGTGATGGGGGGCAGGCCTATCGCCGTTTTGTTCGAATACACTGTCACATGACTAAGTACAACTCAGCCATGTGGGTTTCCTCACGATGTTTTCCCTCACCGTTAGCAACCATGATAAATTAACCACACATATGACTTTTAGAAAAGACAAATTGGTGTAGGCCCGTCCCAGGATTGGAACTCACGCCCTTCTGTTTTTCGGGCGGGTGTTCTACCCACTGGACTATCATGTCGCTGAATTATCTTCTAAGATGTTTATTTAAATTAAGTGATGTCAAGGGACAATTTTGTTCTCAATTAAATACTCTCAATCAACAACATATTTATTTGGAAAAAGATTAATATTATGTTCATAAACATTATGGCAATTATGCATTAAATTCGACCAAATTTATTTACCATAAAAATGGTTATAGTAAGTGAAACTTAAAAGTTAGACATATACTGTCGGGGGCATTTTTTTAGATCATTTAAAGAGAAATAATTCTTTAATACACTTTTTTTGGGTAACTTAAACCGTTTACGAAGCGCACACAACGGAAGCCTTAGTATGAATAATTATCCCCGTTTTTGCAACATTATTCGCTGATAGTTTGCTCCTGTTGATTGCAGCGTGATGATAATAATTTTTGAATTTGATCGGGTAGTTCCTGAGATCCTAGCGTTCAAACAAACAAACTCTTCAGCTTTATAATATTAGTATAGATAGGATAATTTGTCTTATTTTTTTTAATCTTTTTGTTCATGAAAACCTCATGTGGGGATTATTACTAATAAATAAAGGAAAGAAAAATTTCGACACAGGCGCGAATCGAACCCGCGACCTCGGGTATACGCCCCCGTCGTTCTGCCAATTGAGCTACCGTGTCAATGGCTGCCAGCGCGAAATTCGTCTATCCTTTATTTCTTTTACTTTAGGTCACTTAAAAAGCAGCGTAACCTTTAGTTGCTAGAAACAACAATAACAAAACGACGTCCGTGGCCCCTCGGTCCAGAGGTTGCAGGTTCGATCCCCGCTGAGAGGATCATTTATGTGATGAGCATAAATGATTGTTTCTTAGTCTTGGATGTTATTAAATAATATTAAATATACCGCTGAGTTAGTATCCCATAATACACGTACTACTTAGTTTGGGGCTAACTTAATCTGTTTATAATATGTATATATACAAAAAAGTACGCATACTCGTAGTATTCTATGCCGTTATCATACATAAAACAAAAATATCGAAATATATACGAATTACATATTGTACATAGTTTTGCCCTAGTATGTAGTTCAAAGTCTATAAACATATTTTAAGTAGCATATATTCGAGAGGAACATATATCTGTCTTATAACCCAAACCTACTATTAATCTCTAATTTTATTCGGAAAATTTGCTTCTTACTCGTACAATATGGAAATATGTGTTTGTTTGTTTGCGAAGAATAGGCTTTAAAACCGCTTAACCGATTTCAAAACTTCTTTTACTATGAACGAACACTTTACCCTACAGAAGAAATATAGCATAGATACATATACTTACGGCTATAAATCCCTATAAGGGGTAGCCAGAGCTTCGGAATAAGAAATTACTCAGCCACTTTTGGAAGTTGAGTTGGGAAATGATTGCTAATTAAGGTTGTTGGTCAATGGTCTCCAACCCCATTGCCTAAAAATCACATAAAAAGCCCCTATACTTTTAGTCGCCTCTTACGATCACCCACAGGTAGAAATAGGATAGTGCTATTCTAAGCCAACACAACACAGCTAAGAAATATAATGTTACGCTAAACGCGTACGGGCTGAACAGCGATCGTTTAAGAGGACCCGTGTAAAACTGAGATGCATTACTAGTCTTTTAATAAGATAACAAAAGGAAATTTAAGACAAGAATAATAGTCCCTTTTGACAGACAAACAATGATTGTGCTCAAGAACACTCTCGGTTTCTCAAAAGCAGCATTATTCTAAGCAATTTGGTTACCATATCGCTGTCTATTCATTTAATAATAATTTGTCTCCTAATGCAGGTTTTATGTAATATATTTGAGTTATATATCTTCCTCTGAGTTTTGAGAAAAGTGCAGCTTAAAATAGAATTACTGGATGAAGAGATAATCTAACATGAGGAGGCTTTAGCAGGCAAACGGTTTATTTTGTAACTTAATTAAGAATAAGAATCTGAAAGTTAATATCTTTTCATAAGTTCTTGACTTGAGTTTAGTTTCCTCTAAATTGTTCTCTGAATTTCTAATTTGTAATAGAACTTAGCCATGTGGGTTCAAATGGGGGCTCTATTGATGGGCTCTGGGGTTAATTTGCACATAATGCCAACTGGCACCATACCAGTTGGCGGAGCGGTATTTAGTCATGTGAGAGTGTATTCGTACGGGCTACCCCTGCATCTATCTGCGTCAATATAAAATCTATCTTCTAAAGTACTTGAATATATTTTTATAAAGTATTTAGGGTTGAAATCTAGCATTGATAAAAAGCACTATGCTATTTTCAATACCTCATATTTGCTAACATTTTTCATATACGCGCATCTCACTGTGACAGGTGAATACTATTTTCAATATTCCCATTGTGCCGACAAAATCAGTTGAGAGACAAAATATTTTTTTTGGTTCCTTGCTTTCAGTCCTGTGATATTACTTTTTAATATTCCATATTGAAATTCCATTTTTAGCGTGTTGAAGGTGTAATAGTCTATATTTTATTTACTTTAATGAATATGTCATAACAATGTATATGTATTTCATCAAGTCATAGCTTTCTTTATAATATTAAATTTAACTTTAAATTTCAACAGCCCGCTAATAATCTTAAAATTTCACCCTTTCCGATCTCTTACAATGCAAAAATGTATCCGCCAACTCTTTATTCAATAAACTGGACATGTTTCCTTGTATTGTAAGCTTGATATGCTAAACAAGAGAAGAAAAAGAATGTATGTTCGAATACTCATACTGCAAACCTATCCCTTACGAATAGGTTCTATATTTTGTTAAACAACCTTAAGGACCGTGTGTTAAACATTTTTTTTACTCCAAAACTCAAACTTTCACGCCGTACGTGGTTGGCAGAGGTACTAATACTTCTGAACACCAGGTAATGGTGTCATCTGATGTTCAGAGTACCCACGTTTTGCTTTGACAGTTTACTCATGTCACTGTCGTTTGGTACGAAAACACACTTTCACATGGCGAAGATGTTTCTCATAGGAGCCTTTGGTAGAAACTAAAATGCAACTCATAAGTAACTATGAGTTGCAGTTTCGTTTCACCATGTGCTCTGGGCCTTAAAATAGAGCCCCATTAATGTGAAGACAAATAAAAAAATAAAATAGCCTACGCCTTAGGCTTATGTCCCTGCACCACTATGTGAGTAGTTTAACACATACTTTAAAATGGTACTAATACTGTTTTTTTCTCATTAGGCTAATACACTCAGTTTTAAATATTATGCTAAGTCTTATATAAAGCTCAATTCCATTAGGTAGAATAATTATGATAAAACTGACACTATGAATAAGGTATGAATAAACAACTCGGAAAATAAAATACGGTTTTAATAGCAAAATAAACTTTCAGAAAAGACGACATTCATTTGATAATAAATTTACTTTTTGCTTATGAAACACAGTACTGGTATAATCTCTGAATTCGTTGCAATAGTACTCGTGTTTTAAAAATCCGTGTGACGTTGTCGTGTGATCTTAATTGCGGTTATAAAATAGTTGGTAGTTTTGTTATAAGTACTTATTACCATGCGAAAGCATATACACTACAATCTAGCCCAAACATTTTAATCTCTATTTCTATTTTGCATTTGGCTTATGATTCCAATAAATAAATATAGCCATATTTGCCAGAAAGTATACATATTGAGAACCAGTGAAAACAAATATAAAAAGATTTCACAATGGGAACATAACCTCGCTTTTACAAGCTCCACTAAACATAGATTTGGCCGTCAAAGGCCGTAAGGCTCGAAGCGAAAGTACCTACTACACTAACCGCACAATGTTCGGAACACCGTGAAAAGGTTAGGTCGGTAGCTTGGTATATATTTAATTCAATTTTCAGCTAGCATATAAACTGTTAATTTTATTTGAAGTTAGCTGCGTTGGTTTTGAAAAACACTATTAAATTTTTAGCTTCGGGTGTTGTGTGTGACAATTTGGGTTTTTGGGCTTTTAAAGTGTTTTTCGCAATGTATTGTACGAGATCTATATACAACAATTTTTTGATTCACCATCTTTGCACTACCAAACTATATACGTGGGACACTCAGAAAATTTTGCGAAAATAAAAAAAAATATTCTATGGGTAAAAATGTTTTTATTAAATATTTTCCAAGTACTCTCCACCATCATCTATACAAAGTTTCATACGTCTAAACCAGTTTTCGAAACACTTTTTCCAGTCCGCCGCAGACACCTTATTTACAGCCCGCTAAAACGCTGACAGCGCATCTTCCGGCGATGAAAATTGTATCCCTTTGAGTTGATTTTTTATTTTAGGGAATAAAAAGAAGTCACACGGTGCCAGGTCAGGGCTGTAAGGAGGGTGACCCAAGAGTTTGACCGGCGTGCTGTTCAGGAAGTCCGTCGTATTGAGCGCGGTGTGAGCGGGCGCGTTGTCGTGGTGAAGCAGAAGCCCGCGGAGCCCTGTGTTTGGTCGATTGTTGCTCACAACTGAGAAAACTACTGGCAAGCATTTAGTAGTATACCAGTCTGCATTAATACTTCTTTGATCTTGTAAAGGAATTGACACCAAATAGCCAGTCATATTGAAAAAACTTGCGATCAAAATCTTCCCACCGCTTCTAGATCTCTTCACTTTGGTAGGGGTCGCTTCGTTTTGAAATACCCAAACCGTCGGCTGGCGCTTCGTTTCTGAATCGTATTGATAAATCCAGGATTCATCACCTGTAACGATGTCGTAAACACGCCGAGACGAGCCAGCATCAAATTTATTAATCATATCACGACACCATTCCACCCGGGCCTGTTTCTGTACCTCGGTGAGGTTGTGTGGCACCCAGCGTGAAACTATCCTCCTCACGTGAAGATGTTCGTGTAAAATCTCATGAACGCTTCCCGATCCAATCTGCATAATGTGTTGAATCTCTAGATACGTTATTCGCCTATTGTCATGAATTAAATTTTTCACTTCCACCACGTTTTTATCCGTAACAGCCGTTAGAGGGCGACCACTTCTTTCTTCATCCCGCAAAGTTAATCGACCACGCTTGAATTCGTTATACCAACGATACACGGTTGCCTTGGAAGGCCCTTCATTCATAAACGCCATTTGAAGTCTATCGTATGATTTGTCTGGTTTTAAGCGACATTTGAAATCGTAAAAAATCATAGCGCGAAAATGTTCCCGGCTCAGATTCATTTTTCAGTAAGACACGACAATTTAAAATAGCTCGTAAAAAATAAAGAGGGAATTTTAAAAATTGGAACGTACCTTTTTTTATTTACAAAGACTCATATTTTCAGTATACATTACAACCGGCCAGTGTTTCATACATTAAAACCTTTTTTCGCAATACTTTCTGAGTGGCCTGGTATGTATGTCTGTTAGCTTCTGTGAATTTCTTTTTCTGATCCTCCAAACGATAAATACCGTGAATTAAAAAGTGTAAATTCTACGCTTCCTTCATACTGCTGTGTTTTAGATTAACTACTCAACTGTAAACGTATACGTATGCCGTATATTGTAACAAAGTAACATTTACGCAGTATATCTCTGAAGGAGGGCAGAGGTACTAATTCTGCTGAACGTTGTCACCTGGTGTCCAGAGTTACAACGTTTTTCTTCGACAGTGTACTCACGTGAAAGGACCAGGCCTATTGCCGTTTTTGTACGAATACACCCTCTATGAATAAGTAAAATTAAGCCATGTGGGTTTACTCACGATGTTTTCCCTCGCCGTTAATAACAATGATAAAATAGCCGCACATTTAACTTGAAAAACGACCAATTGATGTACATCTGAACCGGTATTCGAACCCACCCCTGTGTGCATGTTAGGCGGGTTCTCTACCCATTCTGCTATCAAAGTTGGTCAACTAGTAAAATATTATATATTATAATATTACCTACTACGCTAGATGTCGCACATAAAACATCTGCTCCAAGTATTTAATTTGAAAAGTGATAATTTAGCAATAGTTATTGGTTTTTTTTTGGAAATTCAAAATCGTAAATGTGTAAATAAATAGTACAAGTGTTATCTATTTAAAAAAGTTCGGTTTAATGGGTTTTGTTCAACCATCACATAATAGTGTTCAAACCAGGACCTAATTACATAAATTTAAAACTTTTCATTAGTTAAAAAACCTTCTATAATATATTCTCCATTTAGTTAACGAAAGTGAATACCTAAGTACAGTGACAATTGTGTTTTTAATAGATAATATCAGTATTAATTATTAAGAAATCTCGAAGTGTCGGTCAGTGTAAAAAAGTCTTACTGAGTATTTTCGCTAACTAGCGTCAGAATTAATGTTTTGGATATCGAAAAACAAATCATAAAGGTACTGACTATTTCGCTGTTTGTCGTAGTGTAACATTGGCCCAGTGCATAACGGCTAAGACATTACTTACAAGTGTCGCGGTTCAATCCTCAACCAAGAATCGTCTTTTTGTATTTTTTAAGTTTGAATTTCACATCGGCCTGTATAAATACGACTCTGATTTTTTCTAAGGGTAAATAGTCTAAATAAGATACGAGCTATTTGCAACAATGAATAATATGCGACGTACACCAACGAAACCAATTTCGACCACCTCAGACGACGAAAACACGCGAAATTCTCATCCGCAGAATAACAGCAACAAGCGGAAAAATAAGCGCCAAGCCTCTTCTTCTCCGCTTGCTGAATCTGAAGCGATTACCCCCGAAAATATTAGGGAAATAATTAAAACAGAGATAACTGAGGCTTTTAGTAGCATCGGTAATACTATGGCGGGCATTTTAAGTGAATTTCGAAGTGTAAAAGGTGAAATAAGCGAAATGAAGGCATCAATGGAATTCATGAATGATAAATATGAAAAACTTTTAAATGAATCAAGCATTACGAAAACGGATATAAAAGAATTAAAAGATGATAATATGCAAATCAACACAAATATGAGAGATCTTTTGGCCCGTGTAAATAACTTGGAACAACAAGCTCGTATGAGTAATGTTGAAATACAATGTGTTCCCGAAAACCGCAATGAAAATCTTGTTTCATTAGTCACCCAACTAGGATTAGCAGTTAAAGTCAACATTGAGCGGGAAAATATTATTAATTGTACGCGTACAGCTAAAAACAACCGCCTTAGCACTCGTCCTAAATCAATTGTGGTGCAGCTAAGTTCATCTCATTTGCGTGATACGTTACTGGCTGCTGTGATCCAATATAACAAGTCAAACAGCTCCAACAAACTAAACACGAGCCATATTGGGATTACAGGAGATAAGTTGCCAATTTTTGTTACTGAACACCTCTCACCCGCAAACAAATACTTACACGCAGCAGCAAGAGCTAAGGCAAGAGAATTGGGATACAAGTATGTCTGGGTTAAAAATGGACGCATTTTTATGCGAAAGGACGACAACGCCCCTTACAAACTAATTAGGGATGAAGACTCTCTGAAGATTGTGTAAATTGTTTTGGCTTTATATGTTTGACTGTATTCTATATTTCTTTTTCTTTTAAAATTCGCAGAATTAAATATATTCACTCTAAGAATTTATTACCAAAATTCTAGAGGACTAAAAACAAAAACTCATGATTTTTATCAAAATGTATTATGTTCTGATTATGATGTCATTATTATTACTGAAACATGGTTAAATTCCAGTATTTTTAATAATGAACTCTTTGATGGTAGATATTGTGTGTTTAGACGAGATAGGTTTACAACTAAATATGGTTATATGAATGATGGCGGGGGGGTGCTGATTGCTGTAAAGCAATCTCTCCGACCTATTCGCCACAGTGACTGGGAATCAGAAAATGAAGACCTTTGGATAACTTTAGGTGATTCAGGGAATTCAAAATCAAAAAGATTAGCTTTATGTGGTATCTATCTCAGATCTCCAATAGATATGCAAACATTAAACAATTTTTTAATAAATTGTAATAAAATATATGAACAATATTTACATCATGATGATAAACTTTGTATCATTGGAGATTTCAATATGGGTAATATGAACTGGAGCACATCAGTTTCATCAACTAATAATACTTGCTATCAATCAAACTTATGTAACACCTTGACTGACTTTGTTCATATTAATAATCTCCTTCAGTGTAACAAAATAAAAAACCGTTATGGTAAGGTATTGGACCTTGTTCTATGTAACTTAGAATGTAATGTCAATGAGTCATGTCATGCATTATCGAAAATCGACGCTTACCATCCCCCACTTGAAATCGCAATTAATTACAACATTCCCAAAAACCTAATCCCTAATCCCAATCACTTAAAGCCCAACTTTTATAAAGCAGACTACATTTCAATAAATCAATATCTTGAGGGAATTGATTGGGTCTCTGAATTTGGTAGTCATAATATTGACTGCATGGTTGATATTTTTTACAAGCACATTGACTACACATTAGAAAAATTTGTCCCGAAGACACGAGTAAAACGGAAACACTTTCCACCGTGGTTCACGGAGAACCTTTTAAATCTACTAAACGAAAAGTATAAGTTGCGAAAAAGATTCAAGATCTACAATAATCCATTAGATAAAATTTCATTAAACATTATAAGTAAACGTTGCCAAAAACTAGCAGTATCGTGTTATAAAGACTATATATGTATGGCCGAGGAAAATATAAGAAAAAATCCCAAAGCGTTTTGGTCCTTTTTAAAAGCAAAACGTGGAAACGGAAGCACTCTACCCGCAAATATGTCGAATGGAGTAATATCGTCATCAGATGGTAACAAAATATGTGAATTTTTCAGTGAATATTTCTCATCTGTATACTCTAAAGAGCAAGTTATTCTGCAAGAATATATAATTATAAATTCTCCAAATGACTGCCCAGGCTTACCATTTATATCTGTAGAAGATGTTCTGAAAAAACTTAAAAGTATTTGCTTATCAAAGGGAGCTGGTCCAGACGGGGTTCATCCATTATTTGTTTCCAAATGCTGTAGTAACTTGTGTATTCCACTACATATCATTTATAATAAATCGCTTAGTTATGGTACTTTTCCGACAAGATGGAAGACCGCCATGGTAGTTCCTATTCCCAAAGGTGGTGTTAGTTCGAATGTAAAAGATTATAGACCAATATCAATTCTATCTATATTTCCGAAAATATTTGAATCGCTTATATGTCCTTTTATGCAACACTATTTAAAAAAATACTTAAATGTACATCAACATGGTTTTATGACTGGCAGATCTACTAGTACCAACTTAGCTTTATTCATTGAAGATTTATCCCAGTCAATGGACAACCAGAAACAAGTGGATGCTATATATACTGACGTTTTAAAAGCGTTTGATAGGGTTCCACACGATATTCTTATGGCTAAACTTATGTCGTACGGGTTCAGCGGAGCATTATTATTGTGGTTTGATTCTTATTTGAAAAAACGCATATTTTTTACAGCTATTAACGGATATTTTTCGCGTTCAAGGGATATCACCTCCGGAGTACCTCAAGGCTCTCACCTAGGTCCTATTCTATTTAATTTATTTATCAACGACGTAACTGAATGTTTCCTGAACTCGACACCGTATCTCTACGCAGATGATTTGAAATTTACTCGGGTGATAGATAACACAACGGATTCAGTGGCTTTGCAAGAAGATTTGAATCGACTAGATGATTGGTGCAGGTCAAACAGAATGGACTTGAACATAAAGAAGTGCCTACACATAAAGTTTACTCGAAAAATTAAAATTATAGAAACACACTATTTGTTAAGAAACAATATTCTCGAGGAAGTGAGTGAAATAAAAGATCTCGGTGTTATGCTTGACAGCAAACTTACTTTTGTGCCACATATCGACAATGTTGTTAAGAATGCTTCAAAGATGTTGGGCTTTGTAATGAGAAGCGGTAAGGAATTTAAAAATGTATTTACTTTACTATGCCTTTACAGAAGTCTTGTTTTGTCTATAATCGAATACTGCAGCGTAGTATGGAGACCTCATTACTCTAACCATTCACTGAGAATAGAACGTGTTCAAAAAAGATTTATGTGGTATCTTTCAAACAGGTTTAATACAAACTCGTCAAAGTTTGATTCATACACATCGCGTTTGTCATATTTTAAACTATCATCATTAAATTGTCGATTAAAACTTTTGGATTTGATATTTCTATACAAAATTATCAAAGGCAATCTTGACTGCCCCTCGTTACTATCTAAATTCTGTTTTAGTTTTCCTTCCAAATATCCCAGACATAAGATAACACCCTTGCGCCCTCCTCTTCGCAGAACTGTCCATGGTACCCATTCCCCTGTTCCTAGACTTTGTAAATTGTTAAACGAGTCTTGTTCTGTTGTCGACATTCATGCTGACTCATTGACAACTTTTAAATCTGCACTCAATCGCTTTTACGAACATTAATCTTTTATTTTTATTTTTTCTTTAACAACTGTTTCTTTAGTATAAGTATATTTTGAAATAGGTAATGTGTAATATTCAGTGGTTTTAATATTTTGTGCAAGTGGTGCATACCTATAATTGGTTTTGCAATTAGCTACTCTGTAAACTTTGTCTTATAATCAATGCGTGTATTATTGTAAAAACTGTTGGTATGCCATAAATAAATAAATAAATAAATAAATTATTTAACCAGTCAGTGATAAGAACTTACTAAAACTTATACATATTACTTTAAGAAACTTATTTGTGACTTATATTTGGACCAAATTGAGAGTGTGTTCAAAAAGCCATGTGTCCAATTAAAGACTGATGGATGTGAACGAAAGTAGAGAAGATTGTCAGGATCGTGGGAAGTGGCGATAGATAGTTCTGCTTATATATGAAGTAATGGCGTGATTTTAGGTATGTATGTATGTATAAACATATTTTATTGAAGTATTAAATGAAATCCAGCAACTCCTATCTTACCACTTTTTTTCACATTGAAGGATTACTTAATAAACTCTTCATCTTCAAAATTTATGAGGTTATGCCGTATAAAAATATATATATAAATATATACATACATATACTCACGGATATAAATCCCTTAACGGGGTAGCCAGAGCTTTGGAATGATAAATTCCTCCGCCACTTTTGGAAGTTGATTGGGGAAAAGATGATAATAATAAACGTTTTTGGTGACGGGTCT
>OY755178.1:3420575-3447860 GCA_963576735.1 Bedellia somnulentella
AGCAACTTAGATGTTAAATCAATATTTTATCGATGTTTAAAATAGAAATACCCTTTTTGACTAAACATGACCAGTTTTATTTAGTCGATAAATTATTTAAACTCACTTTCCACACCACTGCAGACCAGAGTACGGCAACTTTGTGCATAATTAACGTTTTAATTGAACTTTTCAACAAGCAAACTACTGGATGTATTCGGAAGGAAATTTTACTGCAAACCTCTCGGAAAGGTTCTAAAATCAATTTGCAGCGTTTTAAAATCCTTTATTGATATGCCGCGTAATGAATATTTAATGATCTTTGGCAAGGAGAAAAAGAACTGGATACAATAAATTAAGTTGCGTGAAACAGTAATAATACGTTTTGAATTTTTATTCCCGTTTCTGACGTGTTGGCTTAGGATAGTTCTACCTCACTTCTTCCGGTGGGTGTACGTAAGAGGCGACTAACGGTTTCGGGGTTTTTTAAGGGATTTTAGGGCGATGCGGTAGGAGACCCATCACCATCAACCTTTATTTCACAGATCACAAAAGTGGCTGAGGAATTTCTAATTCCTAAGCTCTGGGTTTTACTAGTTGACCAACCGTGATAGCTGAATGGGTAGAGAACCCACCTAATATGCACACAGGGGTGGGTTCGAATACCGGGTCAGATGTACATCAATTGGTCGTTTTTCAAGTTAAATGTGCTGCTATTTTATCATTTTTATTAACAGCGAGAGAAAACATCGTGAGTAAACGATGTAAAAACGGCCATAGGCCTGGTCCTTTCACGTGAGTACACTGTCGAAGAAAAACGTTGTAACTCTGGACACTAGGTGACAACGTTCAGCAGAATCAGTACCTCTGCCCTTTTTCAGAGATATACTGCGTAAATGTTACTTTGTTACAATATACAGTATACGTATACGTTTACAGATGAGTAGTTAATCTAAAACACAGCAGTATGAAGGAAGCGTAGAATTTACAGTTTTTAATTCCCGGAATTTATCGTTTGGAGGATCAGAAAAATAAATTTACAGAAGCTAACAGACATACATATATAGTTTGGTAGTGCAAAGATGGTGAATCAAAAAATGATTGTATATAGATCTCGTACAATACATTACGAAAAATCACTTTAAAAGCCTAAAAAGTCAAATTGCCACTAACAACACCTGAAGCTAAAAATGCGTGCTTTTCTAACCTTAGAAGCTTAATTAAAATAAAATTAACAGTTTATATGATAGCTGAAAATTGAATTAAATATATACCAAGCTACCGACCTAACCTTCTCACGGTGTTCCGAACATTGTGCGGTTAGTGTAGTAGGTACTTTCGCTTCGAGCCTTACGGCCTTTGACGACCAAATCTATGTTTAGTGGAGCTTGTAAAAGCTAGGTTATGTTCCCAGTGTGAAATCTTTTTATATTTGTTTTCACTGGTTCTCAATATGTATACTTTCTGGCAAATATGGCTATATTTATTTTTTGAAAACATAATACAAATGCAAAATAGAAATAGAGATTAGAATTTGCTGTGTAGTGTCGGCTTAGAATAGCACTACCCCTTTTCTTCCGGTGGGTGTACATAAGAGGCGACTAACGGTATTGGAGCTTTTTAAGGGATTTTAGCGCGATGCGGTTGGAGACCCATCACCAACAACCTTTATTTTACCATCTTTTCCCCACGCAACTTCCAAAAGTGGCTGAGGAATTTCTAATTCGTTAGCTCTGGCTACCCCTTCTAGGGATTTATAGCCGTGAGTATATGTATGTATGTATGTAGATTAAAATGTTTGGGCTAGATTGTAGTCCAGGTATGTATATGCTTTCGCATGGTAATAAGTACTTATAACAAAACTACCTACTATTTTTATAACCGCAATTAAGATCACACGACAACGTCACACGGATTTTTAAAACACGAGTACTGTTGCAACGAATTCAGAGATTATACCAGTACTGTGTTTCAAAAGCAAAAAGTAAATTTATTATCAAATGAATGTCGTCTTTTCAGAAAGTATTTATTTTGCTATTCAAACCGTATTTTATTTTCCGAGTTGTTTATTCATACCTTATTCATAGTGTCAGTTTTATCATATTTATTCTACCTAATGGAATTGAGCTTTATATAAGACTTAGCATAATATTTAAATCTAAGTGTATTAGCCTAATGTACAGCCTAAAAACAGTATTAGTATCATTTAAAAGTATATTCCGTGTAGTGCCGGCTTAGAATGTCGCTACCCCTTTCTACCCACGGGTGTCGTAAGAGGCGACTAAGGGTATTGGGGCTTTTTATTGGATTTTTGGGCGATGCGGTTGGAGACCCATCACCAAAAACCTTTATTTTTACCATCTTTTCCCCACTCAACTTCCAAAAGTGGCTGAGGAATTTATAATTCCTTAGCTCTGGTTATCCCTTCTAGGGAAATATAGCCGTGAGTATATGTATGTATGTATGTATGTTAAAAGTATGTGTTAAACTACTCACATAGTGGTGCAGGGACATAAGCCTAAGGCGTAGGCTATTTTATTTTTTATTTGTCTACACATTAATGGGGCTCTAGTCTAAGGCCCAGAACACATGGTGAAACGAAACTGCAACTCATAGTTACTTATGAGTTGCATTTTAGTTTCTACCAAAGGCTCCTATGAGAAACATCTTCGCCATGTGAAAGTGTGTTTCGTACCAAACGACGATAGGCCTGCTCCCTGTGACATGATTAAACTGTCAAAGCAAAACGTGGGTACTCTGACAATCAGATGACACCTGGTGTTCAGAAGTATTAGTACCTCTGCCAACCACGTACGGCGTGAACGTTTGAGTTTTGGAGTAAAAAAGTGTTTAACACACGGTCCTTAAGGTTGTTTAACAAAATATAGAACCTATTCACGTAATAATAATGTCCCTCTCTCCCACACACAAACACACACACACACACACGCACTCACGCACTCACACACCCACATGAACACGCACATAGACTCATACACTCACAAACACACACATAATACGAGTTCTGATCTGTTATAGCTATTAATTATGAGAAAATGAACTATTTTATTTTCTCTTTAATTTTTTTTTCTATTTCTACAAATACGTTTTTTTTTGTATCTTTGTACTTGAAACAAAATTAAAAATGGCCATCAGTACATAATTGTTATGTTACTTAGTTATTTAAAAGAGCCTGTTTGCTGTGTCACAGGGAAACCTACTGCGGTAAACACCGAAACCAATCCATTGTAAACTACTTAATTTTGTGAAATAAATGCCTTTTTTTTTTTTTTTTTATTCGTAAGGGATAGGTTTGCAATATGAGTATTCGAGTATACATTCTTTTTCTTTTTTTTTAGCATATCAGGCTTACAATACAAGGAAGCATGTCCAGTTTATTGGATAAAGAGTTGGCGGATACATTTTTGCATTGTAAGAGATCGGAAAGGGTGAAATTTTAAGATTATTAGCGGGCTGTTGAAATTTAAAGTTAAATTTAATATTATAAAGAAAGCTATGACTTGATGAAATACATATACATTGTTATGACATATTCATTAAAGTAAATAAAATATAGACTATTACACCATCAACACGCTAAAAATGGAATTTCAATATGGAATATTAAAAAGTAATATCACAGGACTGAAAGCAAGGAACCAAAAAAAATATTTTGTCTCTCAACTGATTTTGTCGGCACAATGGGAATATTGAAAATAGTATTCACCTGTCACAGTGAGATGCGCGTATATGAAAAATGTTAGCAAATATGATGTATTGGAAATAGCATACTGCTTTTTATCAATGCTAGACTTCAACCCTAAATACTTCATAAAAATATATTCTAGGACTTTAGAAGATAGATTTTATATTGACTTTCAGGGGATGCAGGGGTAGCCCGTACGAATTCACTCTCACATGACTAAATACCGCTCAGCCAACTGATATGGTGCCAATTGGCGTTATGTGCAAATTAATCCCAGAGCCCATAAATAGAGCCCCCACCCACATGGCTAAGTTCTATTACAAATTAGAAATTCGGAGAATAATTTAGAGGAACCTAAACTCAAGTCAAGAACTAATGAAAAGATATTAAATTTCAGATTCTTATTCTTAATTTAGTTACAAAAAAATCGTTTGCCTGCTAAAGCCTCCTCATGTTAGATTATCTCTTCATCCAATAATTCTATTTTAAGCTGCACTTTTCTCAGAACTCAGAGGAAGATATATAACTCAAATATATTACATAAAACCTGCATTAGGAGACAAATTAGTATTAAATGAAAAGACAGCGATATGGTAACCAAATTGCTTAGAATAATGCTGCTTTTGAGAAACCGAGAGTGTTCTTGAGCACAATCATTGTTTGTCTGTCAAAAGGGACTATTATTCTTGTCTTAAATTTCCTTTTGTTATCTTATTAAAAGACTAGTAATGCATCTCAGTTTTACACGGGTCCTGTTAAACGATCGCTGTTCAGCATTGTTGTATTGGCTGTATTGGCTTAGAATAGCACTACCCTATTTCTACCTGTGGGTGATCGTAAGAGGTGACTAACGGTTTTGGGGCTTTTGAGGGATTTTTGGGCGATGCGGTTGGTGACCCATCACCAACAACCTTTATTTCACCATCTTTTCCCCACACAACTTCCAAAAGTGGCTGAGGAATTTCTGATTCCTTAGCTCTGGCTACCCCTTCTAGGGATTTATAGCCGTGAGTATATGTATGTTTGTATGTTATATTTTTATTTGTATTTATATTTAGATATATTTTTTTATTTTTTTTTATTTTTCATAATGAGTAATTACATCAAAAGCCATTCAATTTATAGAGTTAGAGCTTCCCTGTAAACAATATTTGACGTTGTTGTATTTTGGGGCAGCAAAATAAATTGATGTTCAGGAGCTCACATCCGCGACAGGCCAACGTACAGTTGACCGTGAGTAAAACAATTCTTTCGCAGGTCAATCCCTACTAATTTGAAGGTTTCGCCTTGGGACTTATTAATTGTTAAAGCAAAAGATGTTTTAACCGGAAATTGTAGCCGTTTAAATGGAATTGGCAGATCAGTTGGGATCATCGGTATCCTCGGTATATGACCGGCTGCTGGGCCAGTGATAATAGTCGCTACAATTAAATTTTGCTTTAACTCTTTGATAAGCAGCCTCCCGTACCCCTTCGTGACGCCTGCAACAACTTACTATGCATAGCTAATCGAGCGGAGTTTTATCTATTTTTTTAATTCGAGTTAACTTTCGAATGGAATGTTCGAATCGAATAATTCAAAAAGTAATATAAGGGTATTGAAGTAGTCTGAAATAATATATACGTTTTTTTATAAGGATTAGATAGGTACAAATAAAGAGCCTTTTCTAAAGCAGGATTTTAATTTAATTTTTAAACAATTTTATATAATGACGCTTGTTGTGAGATAACTATAATAGTTAGAGACATGCTGTCGGGGCATTTTTTTTAGATAATGATGTGTTCTATAAAATTGTAATACATAATTTTATTCTATTGTCAATAGTTTTCGCAGCGCACGCGATAAAAGGTTTTTTTTTGGTATTTCTTTAAAACCTTGGGTTACATTTTTGAAGTTTACGTAAGGATCCCTAATTTTTTTGAAAATGAAATATAGCCTATGTCACTCGGGAATAGTGTAGCATCAAAACAGTGAAAGAATTTTTTAAATCCGTCCAGTAGTTTTGGAGCCTATTCAATTCAAACAAACAAACAAACAAAAAATCAAACCTTTCCTCTTTATAATATTAGTATAGACTAGTAATGCATCTCAGTTTTACACGGGTCCTGTTAAACGATCGCTGTTCAGCCCGTACGCGTTAAGCGTAACATTATATTTCTTAGCTGTGTTGTGTTGGCTTAGAATAGCACTACCCCATTTCTACCTGTGGGTGATCGTAAGAGGCGACTAAAATTATAGGGGCTTTTTATGTGATTTTTAGGCAATGGGGTTGGAGACCATTGACCAACAACCTTAATTTAGCAATCATTTCCCAACTCAACTTCCAAAACTGGCTGAGTAATTTCTTATTCCGAAGCTCTGGCTACCCCTTATAGGGATTTATAGCCGTAAGTATATGTATCTATGCTATATTTATTCTGTAGGGTAAAGTGTTCGCTCCTAGTAAAAGATTTTTGAAATCGGTTAAGCGGTTTTAAAGCCTATTCTTCGCAAACAAACAAACACATATTTCCATATTGTAAGAAGCAAATTTTCCGAATAAAATTAGAGATTAATAGTAGGTTTGGGTTATAAGATAGGTATATGTTCCTTTCGAATATATTTTTATTATAATATGTTAATAGACTTTGAACTACTCAGTAGGGCAAAACTATATTCGTACCAAATTCGTCTATACTCGTATTTCCATATTTTTGTTTTATCTTGGGTTACGGCATAGAATATTAACCATACTTTTTTATTATTATCATTCGATTTTATATCTATCCTTCTTCTTTGGGTTCCATCTCCTATCGGAGAACGGGTATCATTTTGGCCATTTTAACCCGTGATGTTGCGGCACGGAACAATTCGATGGATTATATTTATTATCTTTGATAAATATAATCGGGCATATTATACACTGGTTAAGTTAGCCCCAAACTAAGTAGAACTTGTATTATGGGATACTAACTCAGCGATATTTTAATATTATACAATACACATATAAATAACACCCAAGACTAAGAAACAATCATTTAAGCTCATCACATAAATGTTCCTCTCAGCGGGGATTGAACCTGCAACCTCTGGACCGAGAAGCTAGTTACCTATCTACTCGGCCACGGACGACGTTTTGTCATTGTTGTTTCTAGCAACTAAGGGTTACACTGCTTTTTAAGTGATTATTTTGGCGGGGACAAATTATCCCATTAATATTATAAATGTGAAAGCTAAACTTTGTATGTTTGGATGTATGTGTGTTTGAGGCAAAAAGGCTCCTTAATTACATAATGTATATGAATGAAATTAGGCAGAATGCTAGATAAAGAAAAAATTTGGCTAATAAAATATTCACGCCTGATTGAACTAAGAGTACCGGAAAAAACGCCATAAGCTTTGTCATAAGAAAATTTGACAGTACGAAGTCTGTCGGGTCAGCTAGTCAATGAGAGGTATTCTTTTTGAGAAATAAAAAAACAACATAGTTTCCTAGAGCTCTGTAGATGGCGTTGATGTAACTACGTTACTTACTTAAATTTTTTCTTCATGGCCTCAATCGTGTTGCCTCAATAATTTCGCCAGTGTCAACTTTAAAAACATGTGTCACATCACCATAGAGTAACTTTTTGGCGAGTAAAAACAACAAAAAGAATGTTTAATATAAATACCGTCTTTGTTTATTTAGCTATCTTGGCTTAAGCTATCTTGGCTTAAACTGATATTTATTTAGACTTTCAAATCAGAACGTTTTTATGTACGTTCCGTTTTACGATATCATTACATCCAAGTGTGAAAAATGGTGTGACGTTCCGTTCCTACCAGTAACATAGCAAGTCTGGCGCCATCTATCCTGAGAACAGGGAAGAAGAAAAAAAGAAAAAAAGGAAAACCTCTCATTATACTTTATCTTTGCTATCTCGGCTGAGAAAAAATAATAGCATATTGTTTTCAAGCCACATTTAGACTACTTGAAAGCTCAATTAATCCTGCTTTTACGATCATGTAGTTTTAATCGATATTTATTCATAATAACGAAATGCTAGTAGACTAATGAAGGTAGGAGGAAAATGTTGACGATAGCACAGGATCTACTTCGCTACTCAGACGTTCACGCCTTTGATTGATGTTGATTTGCTACTAAGATAACTCGTTATGCATCGAAGTTTTGTTCGTGGACTGGCTTTAAGTATTTAAAATACCAAAATCGTAATACTATATCCATGTCGAACGTTCAGGCAGTGAAAGATGAGTATTCATTAACATATTATTAATTTTAATGTACACACATATATTCCTTTCGTGATATTTAAGGTACATTTATTTTCCTTTTAATTTAAAAGGTTGGTATGCATTTTACTCATTGTTCAGACGTAATTCGTTCTTAATAAGTATTATTATGCTTATTTGTGCCTTTTTTTACAAAAGTTTATTTTTTGATATACGACGACGACGTGATAGCTATTGAGCTATTATATATCTATACCATATACCATACCATACCCATTGGGGTAACACCGGTTAACGTGTAAGCGACTAGTGTTCAAATCCCGGGTTGGGCCTACATCGTGAGGGAAAACATCGTGAGCAAACCTACATGGCTGAGTTGTACTTAGTCATGTGACAGTGTATTCGTACAAAACGGAGATAGGCCTGCCCCCTATCACGTGAGTACACTGTCCATGCAAAACGTGGGTACTCTGAACACTAGGTGACAAAGTCACGTGATGTTCAGAAGTATTAGTACCTCGGCCAACCCCTTCGGGGGTATTCGGCGTGAACATTTATGTTTATTTTATGTTATAAAACGATACAATACAAATATGTCATTAAATAAATTATCATATTTTATCAGCATCAAAAAAAGATTTCGCTGCCATTACCTTAAATGTGCCAGAATTAATATTAAATAAGTCCAAATCCATAATACGAGTACACTAATCTTCCACATTGTGTATCCGCATTTTGCCGCAACTAAAACCTTACCAATTTAAAAACGAATTGAAATCCAGCACATCCAATCAGTGTCTAGTTTCATTCGAGTTTCCATGGTACGACATGAAAATCTCGAGTTAATTAATCTTATTCAGGTTGCTATTGGGATCGACCTCGCTATCATGTCACTCTAGTCAGCCATATTCCGAAGAAGGATGAATGGAGCAATGTTCTCATAAACAGCCTATATGCACACCGCTGGCGAACGCTTGATAAATTATGTTGACAACAACATTTTTGACTCTAATCATGTCATTAGATGACGTAAAATATATTGAGTTTGGTTTGTAGAATAGAAAACTCTTTATTGTACATCAAAAATAGAGACATTTTAAACATATTATTTATTAAATAGAAGTACGATTGGCGGTCTTCTTGCTTAAAGCAATCTCTTCCAGACAACCTTTGCATGGTGAGATCAGTACGTTAATAAAAACAATAGGTAGATGCACGAGATAAAATGGAATGGGTGTAGCACCTATTTTACATCACTTATAT
Organism: Bedellia somnulentella; assembly: GCA_963576735.1. Classification (NCBI taxonomy): domain Eukaryota; kingdom Metazoa; phylum Arthropoda; class Insecta; order Lepidoptera; family Bedelliidae; genus Bedellia; species Bedellia somnulentella. Next base: position 3,429,733 of record OY755178.1, read on the forward strand.
TAAACAAAAACTGAACCACTAAACTTATTTCTAGTGAAGAATTAATTAATTATAAAAAGTTTATAATTAACACTAAAAAATATAGTTTACACAAATTAAAAATACGTAAATATGCGTACATATTTCAATCTATATACACACATACATACATGTAATTTCTAAATGTCTACTGAGTCATGTTCACGAATTCCCGGTTATATTATCACGTAACAATTTGGAGGTTAAACAGTTCAATATAAAGTAAAGTATAGTATATGTCTGGATATGAGAGCGAGCGAACGATGACTGGCTAGCGAGCGCTGTCCGCTCCACAGTATAACTTTCTGCTTACCATGCGGTAATGTAACCCTACATAGTTATAAAATACACACATACAAATAATAAATTATTGTAATAAATACACACAACTAACTATCTTTAGGGGATATTATTGTTCGATAAATAACAACACAGGATAAAGTTAAGTCACTGTATATTATCAATTAAACCTATTTAGATTACGTCGGCGGGCACCCGAGACGCTACCGGTAAACGACTGACTAACCAAACGATACGTCGCCGCGTGTTAGACAGAAACGCTGACGCTACACTAGCCCCCCTTAAGATTTTTGGAAATTAACAACCCAAAAAACAAACATAATAAATGACAAATAAAAATAATTGACCATATTTTAACTCGGACTGTACCTTCGCTATGTTACTTATTATAACATAACAGTTGACGTATCTTATTACAATCAGCAAATTCCTAGCTAGGTGGTGCCTGCCAACTGATACATTGTATGATTATGATAAAACTTATGTTTAATATATTATAACTAACATGAATTTATTTAACACGATTATGAGACACGAGAGTACCTTATTTACTTTATCCAGTATAGACCTTCGGTATAGGAACAAAGCAAAAATTACACATATATACTTGAGAAATAACGACGTATAGGTTTAAATTAAGCAGTTACACTCTATGCCGTGAATACAACTTTATGCGGCGTTGTTGCTTGAGCGGAGCCCACGGGTTGAGCTTGGCCCGCGTATGCTTGCATCTGTTTTCCAATCCAATTCTTGGTTCTTGCATTACACCTTTGATACCCAAAATATAAGATCACCAGTAACACCACAGCTAGAGCAACACACGAAACAATAGTTAGTTGTTTAACTTGGGTCTCGAAATTGCCTGCGGCACTCGCACTCGCGTTTTGTGCGATAATAATTTCTTTACTTTGAGACTTCCCCATACTGATACTAATTGCGCTGCTTTACAAAAGTTTATGCGACAACATTGAATAAAAACAGTTTATATTATTGATTATTTGACCTACTAATTGCATTGTGCAATAACTAAATAAAGAATATCTACATTATAATGTATGCTTCCACGTGCGTGCTTATTCTGCAAATCTTACTGGTTTTTTTATAATTCTGCCGGAACGTGAGACTTTGACCGGCTGGTCTTGTTTCTTAATAATAGGCCTTAATGCTAGGGTTCTACTGTCTAATACCGAAGGCTCGCAAATAACATCATTCTTTGTTGACACAGTCTCACTTTGCGTGGGCGGCAATAGTGGTAATTGGTTCGATATCTCAGGGCTAAGTAAATACGCAGGCTTAAGTCGGTCGATGGAAACAGTGTGAGGTTTATTCGCAATTTTTAAAACATAGTACTTATCTTTCCGCTCTAGTACTGTGTATGGGCCAGTGTACGGTCTCTGCAAAGGGGCGCGGACTGCATCGTTTCTAATGAATACCTTTTTACAAGTTGCTAGATCCGGGTGCACGAACGTTGTACGTACGTACGTACTCTTCATCTTCTTTCGGTCCTTGCTTTGACGTATCAAAAAACTCACCCGGTAAAACTAGAGTACACCCGAACGTTAACTCCGCCGCGCTCACCCCGGTGTCGTTTCTAGGTGCGGCGCGTAAACCTAACAAAACTGTAGGTAGTTCATCTAACCAAGAGGTCCCTGCTAACCTTGCCATCAATGCAGCCTTCAGCGACCTATGCCATCTCTCTATCGCTCCATTGCACTGAGGATGGTAAGCTGTGGTACGGGTCTTTTTAATACCTAGGAACACCATGAGCTCCCCGAAGAGGCGGCTCTCAAACTGTCTTCCCTGGTCACTTGTTATACTTACAGTGCAACCATACCGCGAGATCCACTCACTGTAGAAAGCTTTAGCTACTGTTTTTGCGCATATATATTTTAATGGGCATGCTTCTATCCACCCGGACCTTCTGTCAATCATTGTCAGTAAGTACCTATACCCATCAGCTGTTGTAGGTAGTGGTCCCACAATATCGATGTTGACGTGCTCCATCCTATCCACCGGTTGATACGAGCCAAGCTCTGAAGTAGTGTGTGACTTTTGGCATGACATACAAGTTTTCGCCCACGCTCCTGAGTCCTTATTCATTCTTGGCCAGAAATACTTATCAGAAACTAACTTCCTGGTGGTACGCACGCCGGGATGACTGATGTTGTGAATTGCATCGAAAGCTGCGCGCCTAAATTGTGCCGGTAGATACAAACTTACCAGTCGTCGCCTCGCAAAGTATGGTTGTATCTGACCCGGGCAACTCGATCCGCTTCAACTCAAAGCTCGGATTACTTACTGATAAGAGCTGTTCGAGTTGTTGATCACACTTTTGAGCGCACGCCACTTCTTCGAAATCGAGTACATTCGGACATTGCACTGTTTCAATTCTCGATAAACAATCAGCAACGTAATTACTAGAACCGACCTGGTACCTTATGTCCGTTGTAAATTCGCTGATGTACAATAACCGTCTTGTTCGCCTTGGTGTCTCTTTCTCTGTACTTTGTTTAGCAAAGGCGTATGTTAATGGTTTGTGGTCTGTAAAAACAATCAATTCTCGTCCCTCGAACATGTTACGGAAATGCTGTAGAGAAAGATACACCGCTAATAACTCCCTGTCGTAGGTAGAGTATTTCTGTTGCGTCTCAGTCATTTTATTCGAAAAAAAACCTAAGGGGGCCCATTTGCCATTAATTTCCTGTTGCAAAACTCCACCTACACAATTATTACTGGCATCGGCCATAATGGCTAGGGGTTTACCTGATACTGGATACAAAAGTATCGCTGCACGCTGTAGCCCTACCTTACACTGCTCGAACGCATGGTTAGCCTTTTCCGTCCATACAATAGCCGTTTTGTCTTTTTTTTGCGTTATTAAAGTAAATACTGAGTTCAGACTGGTATTGTGCGGCTCTAGGTAAATGCGGGCGGTAAAAGTTGATCATCCCCAAGAACCTTCTTAATTGTTCCACTGTATGTGGTTTAGGGAAATTAACAATCGCCTGTACTTTTTCATCCAGTGGTTTGATGCCCTGTGGCGATACCTCGTAGCCTAGAAATTCCAATTTATTCTGACCGAAACTACATTTCCCTAAGTTAATTGTGAGTACATACCGCTCTAAGCTCGCGAATACTGCTTCTAGGTGTCGTTTGTGTTCCTCCTTGGACCTACTAGCGACCATTATATCGTCGATATAGCAAAAGACGAAAGATGACTCATCTCTACCAACCTCTTGCTTGGCGAATAAGTCTTGTAAAACGGTATTGTTCATAAACCTCTGGAAAGTTTGAGCTGCGTTTCGCAGTCCGAAGGTCATGCACGGAAACTCGTACAAACCAAACGGCGTAATTATAGCTGTCTTTGCTACATCGTCCGGAGCCACCTTAATAAAATGATAAGCCCTATTTATGTCGATCCGGGAAAATATCGTCTTACCAGCCAGCATGTAAGTAAAATCCTTTAGGTGCGGTATTGGGTATCTATCTGGTTTTGTGATAGCGTTCAGCGCCCGATAGTCTCCACACGGCCGAATTTTCCCGTCCTTCTTAGGGACTACGTGAAGCGGGCTCGCCCACGCACTTTTAGACGGACGACAGATTCCCATCTCCTGCATTAATAAAAATTCGTCACGCACCTTTTTGTAGCGGTCAGGCGGAAGCGTCCTTACTCGCGCATAAACCGGTGGCCCTGTTGTCTCTATATGGTGCAACACATTATGACGTGACGGTTCCTTAAAAGAAATTGGTTTCGTTAACTCTGGGTATTTACTTAGGATATCGTAATAAGGGTGTGATTCACACACGGTTTTGACGGCTTGCTCATGACCGCTTACCACTTTTGCCGCCACACCCAAGTTAGTTACAGAATCCACTAGTTTCCTAGCGTAAACGTCTACAGTTAACTTAAAATGATACAAAAAATCCGCCCCCAGAATCGGTTGGCTGACGTCACAAATTATGAATGCCCAACGAAACGCTCTTCTTAGCCCAAGATTTAGTGTTAGTGTTTTTAAACCGTAGGTCTTAATTCTCGACCCATTAGCAGCAAATAGTTCATACTTCTGTGGGGCGACATTATTACTAAGGCACTTACTACGTGGTAACACAGACACTATTGCACCAGAGTCCACGAGGAAATATAACCCACTTTCCTTGTCCTGGACGCTGAGACGGTGGTTCTGAATACTGGCGCAGTCGCCCACCGTTGCCGACTGCGTACTATCTAGTTTCCCTGATTGGTGTTGTTCTGCCAGCTGCACGGTTGAACACACTTCGACGCCCTCTCTCTGAATCGGAAATGGTAAAAACACAACCAGTTGGGGTCGTCTCGGCGCCTGCCCACCGCTGACCTTGATCCCGATCTAGAACGTCCGTCACCGCCGCGACTCCGGGGACGCGAGCGCACGTTGCTCTCCATCCGCGATAACCTCGCGCTTAACTTGGCTATCTCGGCCAAAATTTCTGAAGACCCCGACGTATTGCATTGCGGGGTAATCTCCGATATGTGTGCCGTTCTCGAGCTCTCCAGCACCTTGTCGGCGATCATGGCCAGCCTGTTTAGGTCGTTGGTCTCCGTAACGGCCAGGACACCACGAACTGACGCCGGCAGAAGGTTTTGCCATAGCACGCTCAGGGTCTCATCGTTTACCTTCCCTCTTGCCAGATCGCGCATACGCCGAAACAGCTGTGTCGGTTTTTGTTCTCCCAGCTCCATCTCCCCGATGAGTTTTTGAATCTGCCGGTTTTCTGATTCCTCATATACGTGCAACAGTCTGGCTTTTAGGTGATTGTACTTATTTTCCGCAGGTGGTTCTATAAGAATATCCGTAACCTGCTGTATTGCTTCTTTACCCAGTTTAGCCACTACTGCGTTGTATTTCGCCTGGTCGCTCGTCTTCTGTGGTTCGATGATGGCCTCGAATTGTATGAACCATACTTTCGGCTGGTCCATCCAAAATTCCGGGATCCTGGCTGATAGGGAGAGCGCCGCCAAACCTGCGTCTTCCACCTTCACCACTGACGGGGCCGTCTTATCAGTTTCCGCCATGTTTCACCGAACAACGCAACCGAAGTTACAACTTAAAAGTTCGTCGACCCGAGGCGCCTGCCAGAGTGAGTCGTTTACCACCATATATTACCTACTTATTGCAAAATAACACTTCTCACAAATAATGTTCAACTTGTCTGGGGTCACCACTTTAGGGGATATTATTGTTCGATAAATAACAACACAGGATAAAGTTAAGTCACTGTATATTATCAATTAAACCTATTTAGATTACGTCGGCGGGCACCCGAGACGCTACCGGTAAACGACTGACTAACCAAACGATACGTCGCCGCGTGTTAGGCTGCGTCCCCAGTAGGCAAACTGTTAGCCGCCGACAGAGTGAGCCGCAAATTTGCAGCGAACTGAAATTTGAGTTAGCTGCAGACTCAAATCAATTTTCGTGCGTCGCAAGCAAACTGTAAGAGTTTAGCCGACCGACTGAATTATCACTTTACTTTTGTTGTAATCAGTTTGTAGCAAACGGAGTCACTACGCCCGGCGAACAACCAATCGCCGCCGCCGACTGGAACCGGTTTTGGTGGGAGTCGGCCGCTCACTAAGGTAGTCGGCGCGCGTAACGCTGCAAACTGCGTACAGTGAGTGCAAAACTAGCAAACTGTGAACACTCCATTTGAAATATATGGAAGGGCGTACTAAACCGATACGCCGCTAACTTAGTCGGCGGCTAACAGTTTGCCTACTGGGGACGAAGCCTTAGACAGAAACGCTGACGCTACATATCCAACATTTTACTATACATCAGCTAGGCAAAGATTTATTACCAGATTTTTGAAGATAGGAAGGCTTTTGGCTTTGCGAACGTCTAAATGTTCCTCACTTTAAGGTTTTTTGTTGTCATAAATATATATAAAAATGTTATACACAGATCAAGTTAGCCCCAACGATGTATTTAATACTATATATTACACATTAAAATAACACCCAATACTAAGAAACAATAATTAATGGTCATCACATAAATGTTGCTCTCAGCGAGGATGGAACCCGCCATCTCCGGACAAAGAAGCTAGTTACCTATCCAATCGGCCACGGCTGTCTTCATGTAATGATTACATGTATTTAATCCCGAATGTAAAGTATCATTTGGGTCCATTAACTGGGATACGAGTTTCGATCACGACCCAGAGTACAAATTGTACGCCTTATCGACGTCACTTAGAAAAATTTGGTACACAAATACATACATAATTATACTTACGGCTATAAATCCCTTAACGGGGTAGCCAGAGCTTTGGAATGAGAAATTCCTCAGCCACTTTTGGAAGTTGATTGGGGAAAAGATGGTAATAATAAATGTTTTTGGTGACGGGTCTCCAACCACATCGCCCAAAAACCACTTAAAAAGCCCCTATACCCTTAGTCGCCTCTTACGATCACCCACGGGTAAAAATGGGGTAGTGTTATTCTAAGCCGACACTACACGGCACAAATGTGTTGTAATAATATCTAGATCACATGTTGTGATGTCCAGAAGTAACTTCTTAGTAATGCTGCCACGGGGATAGGCGGCGTTGAGCATGAGGACCCTTCTACAAAAATAATTTACTACTTTTTTATTTTTTTATTTATTTTAGTATAAGCACCCACGAAAAAAAATATCTCACAATTAAGAATTAGATATCCCTCAACAGTTTTTAAAAGATAAACATAACCGAAACCCCAAACACCCGAAGTCGCGAACTTACAATGGTAGAAAGAATGATAAGAAAGAAAAAATAAGTTTGTGCTCTAATTAGCCGATACTGCGTACGTAAATTAATGTACAATACATGACTGGGGAATAAATTGTAAGATAAATGTTTTTGGTTGTGGGTATTTAACCACATCGCCCAAAAATCACTTAAAAATACCTTCAGCCACATCTTACCCGCGGAAAGAAATAGGGTAGCACTATTCTTAGCTGAAAATGAACAACATATATTTAAACTAACAGAAATATTCATTTATCTGTGTAGAGTCGACTTTGTATGTTGCTATGTAATTTTGGCACAAATAATATTTGTCTGCATTATATTTCCACTACTGAAGTTCATTAAACAAGAAACTAGAATCGAGTTTTGTAAATATAGCTTACCTAAAAATAACAAACTTCGGTCGTTACGATTCGAATTATGAGATTTCGAATCACGTCTTATTCGGACTTCTAACTGTTTAACCGATATTCGATAAACCAGGCTCTATACTAGTTTCCAAGTACTATTAAATTTTATTACACTGGCCCGTGGCTTGTGGGTTTAAACATGTCGTTTTCCATTAGAGTCATTTATATGATACATGGAATAAGAGTGGAGATAAGTATTAATATTATTAGCTGAGTAGTGTTGGCTTAGAGTAGCACTACCACTACCCCTTTTCTCCCCGAGGGTGCTCGTAAAAGGCAACTAAGGGTATAGGTTTTTGTTTAAGTGATTGTTGAGCGATGCAGTTGGAGATCCATCACAAAGAACCTTTAGTTTACCATCTTTTCCCAACTCAACTTTTAAAGGTGCCTAAGGAATTTTTAATTTTGAAGCTCAGGCTGCCGTATTTTGGGTATTGAAGCGTGTTATTGCATTGTATAAGTAAGTTCATATTAATTTATCATGGTTGTTAACGGTGAGGGAAAACATCGTGAGGAAACCCACATGGCTGAGTTGTACTTAGTCATGTGACAGTGTATTCGTACAAAACGGCGATAGGCCTGCCCCCTATCACGTGAGTACACTGTCCATGCAAAACGTGGGTACTCTGAACACCAGGTGTCAAAGTCACGTGATGTTCAGAAGTATTAGTACCTCTGCCAACCCCTTCGGGGATATTCGGCGTGAACGTTTATTTTTATGTTATGTTATATTAATATTATGGTATAGGTGAATAACTAAGATGATGAAATATACAATTGGTTGTTATTAAGAAAACCAATTTTTTCAACCCTGTATCGCATTTTCTCCTAATAATGTTTCTGCGGATATTGATACCTACGTATTATAAAATTGTTATGTTACAACCGTGATAGCCCAGTGGGTAGAACACTCGGTTATTGTGCAAACGACTAGTGTTCAAATCCTGGGTCGGGCCTACACCAATTTGTCTTTTCTAAAGACATATGTGTGGTTAATTCATCATGGTTGTCAACGGTGAGGGAAAACATCGTGAGGAAACCCACATGGCTGAGTTGTACTTAGTCATGTGACAGTGTATTTGTACAAAACGGCGATAAGCCTGCCCCCTATCACGTGAGTACACTGTTCATGCAAAACGTGGGTACTCTGAACACCAGGTGATGAAGTCACGTGATGTTCAGAAGTATTAGTACCTCTGCCAACCCCTTCGGGGATATTCGGCGTGAACGTTTATGTTATGTATGTTATGTATTATAAAATATTTTGTTATAATTCTAAGAATTTAACTAACCATTATTTGTGTTATAAGCTTATACATTAATTAAGCTTAAATAAGTCCTGGTTTTAACTAATTGAATATGAAACTGCACAAACATCATCTCTATACTATAATAAGACTGTACCGAGATCAAAACTTTACATTGAAGAAAAATAAATCAAAACCGGTCGTTTAATTTTCGTTACTGAAGCCAAAATTGCGCTTTTTGAAAAAAATACTGTCTGCCTGTCTGTCTGTCGGTCTGTATGTCCGGTCATCACGTTAATTCTACCAAACAAATCTTGATCAAATTTGGTATTAATGTAGCTCATACACCTGGCCAACACATAGGATATAATTTATTCCGGATTCCGCAAAGGTTCCCACAGGAGTGTAAAAAAACATGACTTTCATATAGTTCCCTATATTTACACGATTCGCATTTTCATCGAACGACTTTATCAGACTCTATATCAATAGTCTTTTTGGTAAAAATAAGGGTTTCATCCATTTCCGTCAAAATAAAAGTCCATTTAATTGTTTGTCTATAGTATGCCTACTAGATATATAGGTTATCAAAAATTTGGACCCTACACCAACGTCTTCGTGGCGTAGTGGTATACCGTTTGGTTAGTACTAAACGAACAGAAGACCCAGGTTCTAATCCCGGGGATTCACAATCTTTTGCGTTTTTTTTTTTATTTTGTGTTAGCTTAGAATAATAGGAAGCACTAATCCTTCTTTTTTATATTAAACTATGCGAATATATATGAATAAAGATAATTAAAAGAATATTGTATGAATTTTGTGTATTCATTCAACTTTTATCTTTATGCCGTGTAAAAATATGTATATAAATATATAAATATGCCGTGTTAATGTCGCTACCCCTTTCTACCCACGGGTGTCGTAAGAGGCGACTGAGGGTATTATTATTATTATTATTATTGTTGGGCGCTAACCGCCTCAGGTTTCCGCACTTAACCCAGCTACGAGGTGGGCCATTGTACGTGGGCCATTTGGCCGTTTAAGTTTCCCAACCTAATTCAGACCAGAAGGACAAAAGCTTATCCAGGTCAGCCATTGCCTCTGATAGCGACTTTTTGGATCCGATGGTGTTATTTCGGATATCGGTTACTCCGTTGCATTCCTGGAGCACATGAGTGACCGTTTCGTCCGCCTCCATGCACGCACGGCACAGAGGGCTGTCGGTGATGCCTAGAGTGTGGAAGTGTTTGTTTAGGGCATAGTGCCCTGTGATAACACCCACTAGAGTTCGTAGATTTGGTCTGCTAAGGCGTAAGGCATATCTGGTCAGATTTTTCCTAAGAGTTGGCATTGCCTCTTTAGACTGTCTGCAGCCAGGCGTGCCTTGCCAACACGCGTTTGCTAGGGTTTGTGTGCGTTCCCTCAGCCACGTGCGCAGCTGATTGAATGGAAGAGGTATTATGGGTTCGGGTCCGTACAGAGACATAGCCGATCCCCCTCTAGCCAGCTCATCAGCCGCATCATTGCCTAAGGACCCACTATGGCCTTTTATCCATTGCAGGATAATATTGTTGTTCTGCGCCACTTCTTCTAAGGCTTGGTGACATTCCAGGACTAGACCTGAAGTGTATTCGCTTCGATTGAGGGCTTGCAGGACAGAAGTGCTGTCCGATATAATTTTTATGGTCATTTCTGAGATTTTTCTTGCTTTTATGGCCTGGGCAGCTTGGATGATTCCAAGACATTCGGCCTGGAAAACAGTATTATATTGGCCCAGGCTTTTTGATATTCTTATATTTAGATCTAGGGAGTGTGTGCCAGCCCCCGTGCCTTGATTGGTCTTAGACCCATCAGTATACACACGTAACTCCTTAGGGCCAGAGAAGTCTGACTTTTCTTCGTCAAGTATAACCCGATAGTTATGTTTGGATCTAATAGTTTTGGTGATCCTATCACACGGAGCGGCCAGTAGGGGCTGGTCTTTCAACGCTTCTGTGAGTATTTCAGTATGTAGGATTCTGGAGTCGTTACTTAGGTGTCCTGCTCTTTGTAGCCTTACAGCAGAGATGGCTGCTTCTTGCTGTATGTATAAATACAGTGGGGGGAGATTTAGTAAGGCTTGTAGTGCGGCTGTAGGCGTAGTGCACATGCAGCCCGTTATTGCTAGACAAGCCTGTCGTTGCATCTTGTCTAATTCATGTTGGGCTGTAACAAGTTTCGTTCTTGGCCACCAGATCAGAGCTCCGTAGGTTATCACCGGTCTGATGACAGTGGTATAAAGCCAGTGTGTGATTCTCGGTTTGAGTCCCCAGTTCTTACCCAAGATTCTTTTACATTGCCAAAGGGTTGCGCTGGCTTTTTTTATTACCTTTTCTAAGTGTGGTTTCCAGTTAAGTTTATCATCTAGGGTGATTCCTAGATATTTTACTGTTTTGGATAAAGTAAGTTGCGTGCCAAACAACTTAGGAGGGTCAAACGGCGGTAGTTTCCGTTTGCGAGTAAAGAGAATTAGTTCAGTCTTCTTAGGATTGACGTGTAGGTCAAAATCTTTACACCATTTTTCAACCACCCTCAAAGCGTGACCCATTTGATTGCAGAGGGTGTTCGCATGGTTTCCGTTTATGAGAATCGTGAGATCGTCTGCATAGCCAATAGTTAGGTAGCCTTGCATGTTTAGTCTTTTTATGAGTGAGTCGACCACCATGTTCCAGAGCAGTGGGGACAAAACACCTCCTTGAGGACAACCCCTTGTCACCACCGCTCTGTTGGTGTCATTAACAGTTATTTGTACCGCTCTGAGTTTCAACATGTTTACTATCCAGCCCCGCAGTGTGGGATTAACATGGAATTTTTCCAGGGCTCTATTGATACTTGGGATATTAGTTTTATCGAAGGCACCTTCAATGTCTATGAAGGTGCATAATGAGGACAACTTAGTGCTGAGAGCACATTCAATTTTGGAAACAACTCTGTGGAGAGCTGTTTCGGTTGATTTGTCCTTCGTGTAGGCATGCTGTTGAGTATGTAGGGGCTTTTTTGTTAATATCTCCTCTCTAATGAACCTGTCACAGAGTCTCTCTAGTGTTTTTAAGAGAAAAGAAGTTAGGCTAATGGGTCTAAAGGATTTGGGGTCTGTATAGTCAGATTTTCCAGGTTTGGGAATGAAGGTCACTTTAACCTCCCGCCATGGTAGGGGGGTATATCTGTGCGCAATGCACGATTGGTAAAGTTTCACCAACCACGGGGTGATGATATCTCTGGCCCACTGTAGTAGTGCCGGAATTATGCCGTCAAGTCCCGGCGATTTGAAGGGGTTGAAGGTTTTGATTGCCCATTCAACTCTATCTTGTGTGACTATTTTTTCAGCTTGGGATACATCTATGTTCGTGGGGTTGCTGATTGGTTCCTCTGGCCAGTACACTTCATCAGTGTGACGGCAGTCTGGGAAGTGGCATTCCAGTAGCAATTTGTGTGTTTCTGTATGTGTGGTAGTGTATGTTTCATCTGGTTTTTTTAACGGCCCTACGGTGAGATTATTATCTGAAGCCAGGAGTTTCCTGATTCTCGCCGCCTTATTGTTTGATTCTATTGATTCGCAGTATTTCCGCCAAGCTTTCCTTCTGCGTGATCTAGTAAGTTTTTTGTATTTTCTTAGGAATAATTTGTATTCCTCCCAGTCATCTGGTATTCTGGAGTTTTTGGCTTTGTTAAAGAGATTACGGAGTTCACCGCGCATAGATTCGAGTTCCCCATCCCACCATCTACTAGACTCTTTTCCTGGAGTTGTGGGTTTCCTAAGGGGGCAGGACGCCTCGTAAGATTTGTTGATAGCATCAGTGAGAAATTTGACATTGTCTTCAATCGCTACTGTACTATCTAGATTTGGCGCGGTTGCGGAGGTTAACTCGTCTCTCAGTAATGTACGATATTTCAGGACATTCGTTGTCCGTGGGTTACGTTTGGATGGCTGTTCGGGAAATTGGTTAGATAGATCGAAACAGATTCGCCTATGGTCGGAGCAACTTACATCTTGAGACACATGCCAATTCGTTACAAGATGAGAAGCTCCTCTACTAACTAAGGTTATATCTACTATTGTTTGCCCTCGGGATGTGACCCATGTTGGTTCAGATCCTACGTTAGCTACATTTAGGTTAGTGGAGAATAAGTATGTTGATAGTACCTCTCCTCTGGAATTTGATTTCTGACACCCCCAGACCGGGTGATGTGCGTTCGCGTCAGCCCCAATGACGATCTCTATTCGGAGCGTCTCGCAGTACCGCACAAGTTCAGCTAGCTCCTTTGGTGGGCAGTCCTCAGCATCGCCGGGCATATAGCAGGAGGCCAGCACCATCTCTGGTAGGCCCGAATCAGCTGTCTGGATCTTGACAGCGATCAGGTCCCTAGAACAGAATTGCATAAGGGACAAACCCTGCATATGATTAGGAATGAGTATGCAGGCTCTTGGTGTTTGGGATGTGGTATCATAAAACAACTTACCTCCGGTATTATTGAGACCACAAATACGGTTTCCTCTGATCCACGGCTCCTGAATCAGGGCGATGATGTTTGGGGTTTTCTCCAACACTGTGCGTAGGGTAGCCGTCGCCGCGTGACTATGTTGGAGATTTGCTTGGAGGATTTGAATGTTATTGGGGAGCATCGTGTCCGATGTCCTCCTCCTCTTCCTTTTGGGTTGGTGCGTGTGACTCAGCTGGTGATGACGATGTCATCATAGAGTCAAGCCACGGCACTGGGGAAGGGTTGTCGTTCATCAACCGGCACAGCTCGTCCATTGCTCTCTGGAGCGGTTCGACCTCCTCCTCCACTGGTTGGTGTGTGGAGGGCCCTGGTTGGTCAGGAGCCAAGGGAGCGTCCGGCTGGTCACTCGTGGATGTTGACGGAGTCGCCTCGTGGTGTTTGGCCGGCATGTCTCCAAGTTTTCCTTTTGCAAGGATAAACTTGGCGTGCACCCGACCGTAACCGAACGCCACGCTGCGATCTCGCGCCAGGAGTTTTTCAACCTGGTCACGTGGTAGCCCTAATGTGAGGAACACACCAGGATTGTCCCCCCAAACCCTCGTGGCCTTATATAAGGACCACAAGTCGAGGTCGTACCACATTCCATTTTGATACCTCAGAAGAGAGTGCAGTCTCTTCAGAGGTCCGGTGTAGTTTGGCAGGAATAGGGCTATCCGCGTTCGCGTGGGAATGTCTGACTGCAGCACCATCTGCACCTTGTCACCCGAGGGTAACAGTGTGCAATCAGCCAGTTCCTGAACCCAGTTCACTGTCCGTTCACTTTCGCACCAGAAACGGAGAGCTCCCTCAACAAGCCTGGGACAGGCTTGGAAAGCAGGCCCTAGCCTTTTCTCCAAGTCCGCCTCAGCGTAGAGCTTCTCGTTCACCTGGTCTTTAAGGTATGCGGCTTCCTCCAGGGTCAGATCCCGATTCGTTGCTGTGACTATTGCCACATCAAGATGAGCCCGATCGACTGTGGCCTCCGCATATGATTTTTTTTCCCCTTTTTTTGGCCTCTTTGCCTCCAGTTGAGCCGGCGACCTAGAGTCATCTGGTCGGTCTCTTTTCTGTCACCCGAGGGTAACAGTGTGCAATCAGCCAGTTCCTGAACCCAGTTCACTGTCCGTTCACTTTCGCACCAGAAACGGAGAGCTCCCTCAACAAGCCTGGGACAGGCTTGGAAAGCAGGCCCTAGCCTTTTCTCCAAGTCCGCCTCAGCGTAGAGCTTCTCGTTCACCTGGTCTTTAAGGTATGCGGCTTCCTCCAGGGTCAGATCCCGATTCGTTGCTGTGACTATTGCCACATCAAGATGAGCCCGATCGACTGTGGCCTCCGCATATGATTTTTTTTCCCCTTTTTTTGGCCTCTTTGCCTCCAGTTGAGCCGGCGACCTAGAGTCATCTGGTCGGTCTCTTTTCTGGGGCTCAGGGGCCTTTGAAGTACTGGTGGACGGCTGTGGATTCGGTCCAGAGAAATTGTCCCGATTTCCACGCGCTCCTTCAGTGGGACGTCTACCACCCCTGTCCGGTGCAGGACGTCCACGGTAGGCTCCCCGTCCCGGCCGCGCACCTCGCACTGGCGGACCAGCACGTGGAGGCGACCTGGGTTGGGGGCCCTGCCGCGCGGGTTTTCCCCGTCCCGCACCGGAAGTGGCGGCAGCATCACTCGCTTCCAAGACCGGAGTCCGGATATGGGCACCATGGGCACCCGTCTCCGTGGTCCGATCCGGTTGCGACTTCTGGAGGTCCACCGCTTTTTTCATTTGTCGGCGTCTGTAGGCGCCAGTTCGGTGTGGTCGGCTCGCTCTCCTACTCTTCTTGGAGCCAGACTCAGATATGGGTCCTTGTGCCTCGTGCGCTTGGCGACTTCGAGGCATCGATTTTTTTGACTCTCTGAGAGTCACGGTCTCCCAGCTGCTGCAGGGTCCCGCAAATGGTCCCGGAATTTTCGTCGGTGACCTCACCTTCTCTCCCACATTCGGCGTAACTGTGCCCCCCCCAGAATACGAGGGGCAGCCTGGATCCTGCAAGCAGGACCCAGGGAGGGATTCTCGACCGCTGATGCAGGCCGTACCCTCCTGGGGTAGTACTTCTTTTTTCTGTTGCGCCATGTTGGAAAATTTTGACTTTTTAGAGATAGTCTAACTCGTGTAGATTTATTATATATAAATTTATCTATATATATATATATATGTGTATAGAAAAAGGTATGAGATGCTGGTGATTATATATACATAAGGCTGTAGTTTACTGAAATAGACTATTTTACATATGTAGATACGGGATTATAGATTGAACCTAAATAAATGCGTACTTGCAATTAAATATGGAATGGGGGATTAGGGACGGGTGGGGAAATCCCTCCGCAATTAGCTACTTTCGCCACAGGGTTTGTTGGTATTAAGCGGTCCTGTTAATGGCTCGGTATTACCAGGGTGCACGACGTGGACGTTTGCGGTAGGGCATTTGGTGGGTGTGCTGGATAGCTCTTCCGCTTACTGAGCATACACTGGACCGAAATCCCCCACCTTGCTACCCTTACGACTGAGGGTATTAGGGCTTTTTATTGGATTTTTGGGCAATGCGGTTGGAGACCCATTACTAAAAACCTTTATTTTTACCATCTTTTCCCCACTCAACTTCCAAAAGTGGCTGAGGAATGTATAATTCCTTAGCTCTGGCTACCCTTTCTAGGGAAATACAGCCGTAAGTTTATGTATGTATGTATGTTTTATTTTATAAGTATGTTTAAACTAATATTCTCAAAGACGCGTATTATGCTATACTTAAGGTGCCGTTGGTGCAGCGAACAGAGTTTTTGAAACATTATAATGCGTATGTTTATAACAATATGGTTTTGAAAAAAATACATCAAAATCTTGAGGCTTTTCTGCTGTGGAATTGGCGATTCGAAACATGATTAATACATTTTCGCTCGATAGAAAAAAATCGCCAACATACCTCTAATAACACTCTTTAAAATGGTTTTATATTTTATTTATTTTACCTACTTACATATAACTTGCATCATAATTTGAGCATTTGTATTTCTAATAATAATTGGCGATTAGTTTTCTTTTTTAATAAATTCAATAAAACAAATATTTTAAAAACATCGATATTCGCAGTCCTACTCGTGCCCGAGCGCCGCCTGCCGCCCGCTCAGTGCTCGGCGAGCTGCTTTAGGGGATGGACCTATGTCGCAATTTACGCGCGTGCGGCGCCGTTAGTGTGCGAGTAAACTATCTGTATACGATGCGCGTCAATGTAGGCGTGAGAGTGACCGTGCGTACGGTTAGCATTAGCAAATATAAAAGAATTAATTCAATTCATAGATTGCACTCATTTTTAACCGACTTCAAAAAAAGGAGTGTTCTCAATTCGACCGTATATTTTTTTTTTTTTATGTTTGTTCGCTGATTACTTTGCCATTTACGAACCGACTTTGATTTTTATTATTTATATTTAATTGTTTTAATATTATTGATATTGATTATTATTTTTTCATTGGAAAGAAGATACTCCCGGATTGGTACCATGATGAGGATATCAGGGTCTGATGATGGGATCCTGGAGAAATCGAGGGGAACCCTGAAATTTTATAGGCAAATGTACCGCGTTTTACATATTTTCTGAATTTATATTGGCATTTGCTTCTGAAAATCATATTGTTATGCTGCTGAGCTGATGATGGAAGGTGTGGGTCCTTAATCACTAGGAGTTAGGAAACAGTTCTTCCAACATTCTATATAGATTTATACTCCTCTTCGTAGCTTTTATGAAGAGAAGTACAGGTTCACTAAACATTTCTTTTGTTAAGTTATTGTTACCGAGGAAGTACCATGAGACCAGGATAAATATGATCATGGCATCCCAGGAAATCGAGGGGACTGTCGAAACTCACAATCATGTGACAGTGTATTTGTTCAAAACGCCGATAGGCCTGACCTGTATAACGTGAGAACACTGTCCAAGCAAATCGTGGGTACTCTGAACAACAGGTGACAATGTCACGTGATATTCAGAAGTATTACTACCTCTGCTAACCCCTTCGGGGATATTCAGCGTGAACGATTGAGTCGTTCTTGAAATGTAGAATTGTAGACCATCACCTTTTGAGGGATTTCAAGAACAATGTAAAGTTACATATGGTTGAGCCCATTTAATATCGTACAGTAATAGAAATACCGGAAATGCGAAGAATAATACAGTAACCGTCGCTTCCTCATCCGAGAGATGCATCTTTGCCAGGTCTACCCATCTCTAAAACTCGTAAAATAAAATAATTTTTAACAAAAAGAAAACCGACTTCATAGTTGGAAAAACAACCGAAAATAAACAATCTAGTACTAAAAAGTACGAAATAAGTGTTTTAGTTGAATATGAGTACTGTGATTAATACCTTAGCAATTTCTTTATTCCACACGCGTCAGTTCAACCTAACTAAATATTAAAATTCTCTTAAATTAATTTTTGAGTCGGTGCCAGTCAAACAAAAGTAAATTCACCCTACTATCTATCTCTGATTATTACAATCTAAACAATATATATCTATCGCCTTACGTTTTAAATGGTAATACGTACAAAAATCAATTTACCCTACAACTACAAGGTATCCTACATTGTACATGTATATGAAGTGCGAAATACACACTTATTATTATCAATCATCATCACGCAGGCTGGCACCGGCTCACAAATTAATTTAGGAGAATTTTAATATTTAGGTAGGTTGAACTGACGCGTGTGGAATAAAGAAATTGCTAAGGTATTAATCACAGTACTCATATTCAACTAAAATACTTATTTCGTACTTTTTAGTACTAGATTGTTTATTTTCGGTTGTTTTTCCAACTATGAAGTCGGTT
>OY755178.1:3448060-3705082 GCA_963576735.1 Bedellia somnulentella
ATTTCGAATGCTAATTGGGTTCATGACTCCTCTGACTTGGGAGCCGTATTGACGGATACTACGGGCACGGAAAAGCTCATTAACTTGACCTCTGATTTTACAAGTTACTCGAATATAAAGCAGTACAACTTAGTACGCAATAGTACTAATAGAATACTTGACCTAGTTTTTTGTAATTTCTCATGTTTGGTGACTGCTTGCAATCACCCCCTTACAACACAAGACCCATATCACAAATCATTGTTGATAGACCTGTTTGTCAATTCTTACGAATTCCTAAAACCTAAAACCTTTTTATCCAAACTATTTCATCATGCTAATTTTACTGAAATTCGCTCCTGTTTGTCATCAATCGACTGGTGTAGCAATTTTGATTCAAATGCTGACGTTGAAGCAGTAGTACATTATTTTTATAAAATTATTGACTCTACTATAGTACAGTATGTACCAACTCGAAAGAAGCAGTACTCAACACGATATCCACCTTGTATAGCCTGCCGCTAATCAAAATTACTAAAGAAAAGAAAAAACTCATGCTAAATGGAAAAAATACGGTAACCCGCTAGACTATCATACTTTTTCAATATTGCGTAAGAGAGAACGCCAACAACAAAAACTGGACTATGATAAATATATATTAATTAGTGAAGAAAAAAAACATAAATGTCCCAAACTTTTCTGGTCGTTTGTAAAATCCAAACAATCCAAAAGTCAGATTCCACTAAATATGCAATATAAAGGTAAATTATACACCTCAGGCGATGACATCTGTAATATTTTTATGAATACTTCAATTCTGTTTTTGTTCAACCCCAAAATCCTACACAAAATATTTTACACAATATCGACCTATATCTAAACTAAATATCTTTGCAAAGATATTTGAACGGATTGTCTCCCAGCAAATTATGAATGCTTTACATAATCATATCTCTTCTTCTCAACATGGTTTTTGTAAGGGGCGTTCGGTCGAATCAAACATGCTATTTTTTACTAACTACCTTATTGATGCCATGGATAAAGAGCTACAAGTTGATGTTGTGTACACCAATTTTTCTAAAGCGTTTGATAAAATATCACATGACTTCATGGCCATAAAATTATTAAATACAGGAATACATGGTGATCTGCTTCGATGGATCATTTCTTATTTGAAGAACCGTTCACAAGCAGTATCATCTAAAGGCTACATATCAACATATTTGGATATCCCATCAGGAGTACCTCAACGGTCTTATTTAGGGCCCTTATTGTTTATAATTTATATGAACGATATAGATAACTCATGGATTTTTCAAATTGTTTGCTATATGCCGATGATGCCAAGTTTTTAAAATTATCCATAACTCAAGTGACTGTAGTAAATTACAATCTGATCTTCAAAATCTTTCCAACTATTGCTCTTCTAACCAACTCTTTCTTAATTATGACAAATGCTCAGTAATAACATTTACAAGAAAACATAGCTTTATTGAACATGAATACAGTTTGAATGGTTTACAAATCAAGAGAGTAACATCAATACGGGACTTGGGAATTGTAATGGATTCTAAATTATCTTTTGTTCTTCATATCGACTATATAGTTAAAAAAGCATTTAAAACAACTTGGGTTTATTTTGCGTATATCAAAACCGTTCAAAAAACTGCTTAACGTTAAATTTTTTATACTTTAGTTATGTGCGCTCAATATTGGACTTTGCTAGTATTATCTGGAGTCCCTTTTACGCCTGCCATATATCACGAATAGAAAGAGTTCAGAAAAAGTTCTTAAAAACATTGGAATATAGATGTAATAATGACTACAGCAATTATCTGAATTCCCTCTCAAATCATAAACTAACCACTCTTCAAGATAGACGTAAGCAATTTGACTTACGTTTCCTGTGTAAATTATTAAATAGTAAAGTTGACTCCCCAGAACTTTTAGAAAAAATATCGTTTAGGATACCTAGACATGGCTCTCGCAATAAACAGTTATTTGTCCCTCCACATTATAAAACTATATATACTTGTAACAATTTTTGTAGGCGAAGTGTTGATTTGTATAACCTAGAATTTTGTGAAATTGATCTGTTTTGTAACAGTTTAAACTCTTTTGTAACTAAATTAAGAAATTAGTTTTTAACTTAATTTGATTTATCTCTTTTGTTTGTTCATATGTTATGTAAATGTTTATAAAAGTTTCATGTTATCTCTCTAAACCAATTTCCTCCACATTATAAAACTATATATACTTGTAAAAATTTTTTTAGGCGAAGTGTTGATTTGTATAACCTAGAATTTTGTGATATTGATCTGTCTTGTTATAAACTCTTTTGTAACTAAATTAAGATATTCGTTTTTAACTTAATTTCATTTATCTCTTTTGTTTGTTCATATGTTATGTAAATGTTTATAAAAGTTTCATGTTATTTCTCTAAACCAATTTTCTACTTAGGTTAATTGTACTTGATAAACCCTGATGTATAAAAATAAAAACAATACTGATGTATCTACCTGCCGCACACAAAAGTGTAAAATATTAATTTATGTAGCTGTAGGTCTAATTGTTTCTTTTATAACTGTGTACATTTGTAATGTAAACGGCTGTTTGTTTCCTAAATAAATAAAAATAAAAAATAAAAATAAAAATATTATTTCTGTAAGCCTCTTTCTTGCCCGGAAGCCTGTGACGCGATGAGTTAAGTTAGAAATTTGGTTCAGGTGTCGTTTTGTACAGTTTGCGGCCGTGGTGTGCACAATATTCAGACATCTGATGTAACTGGATTAAGTTAATTGTTACAGAATTTCAAAGTTTCGATTTTGACCCATAGACTTTGCTTGAGTATCATAAGCGCGCGCAAACTTTAGTCGATCAGAGATGCGCTGTGATTGGTCGGAATTTTTTCAAACCCGCCAATCAGAAAAATTCTCTAAAAATTCAAAAGAGCTGCGCTGTGATTGGTCGAAAAATTTCAAAATAAACTCATTTTAAAGGACGCGACGTAGTCGCGCCAGGGTTACCCACTAGTATTGATTAATTTACGACGACGACGTCCGTGGTCGAGTGGATAGGTGACTAGTTTCTCGATCTGGAGGTTGCGGGTTCGATCCCTGCTGAGGGCAACATTTATGTGATGAGCATAAAAAATTGCTTCTTAGTAATAACATAAACATAAACGTTCACGCCGAATATCCCCGAAGGGGTTTGCAGAGGTGCTAATACTTTTGAATTACACATAACATTGTCACCTGGTATTCAGAGTACCTACGTTTTGCATGGACAGTGTACTCACGTGATAGGGGGAAGGCCTATCGCCGTTTTGTACGAATACACAGTCATATGACTAAGTACAACTCAGCCATGTGGGTTTCCTCACGCTGTTTTCCCTCACCGTTAACAACCGTGATAAATTAACCACACATATGTCTTTAGAAAAGACAAATTGGTGTAGGCCCGACCCGGGATTAGAATACTAGTCATTTCCACGATAACCGGTCTTCTACCTATTGATCTATCACGTCGTCATCGGAATGGGATGAGTGTATTCATATTTGTGAACTAATTTGCCTTTTCTTCCTTTATTACTACGTAATAATTGTTTAAAGTAAATAAACATAACATAACATAAACGTTCACGCCGTTTTTTCCCCGAAAGGGTTGGCAGAGGTACCAATACTCCTGAACTCACATGGCAAGTGCCATCTAGTTTCCAGAGAAGGTACCCACGTTTTGCTTAGACAGTGTACTCACGTGATAGGGGGCAGGCCTATCGCCGTTAGGTACGAATACACTGTCACATGACTAAGTACAACTCAGCCATGTGGGTTTCCTCACGATGTTTTCCCTCACCGTTAAATTATTATTTATTAAAGTAATTACCGTTATTGTTTAAAGTAATGTCGACGAATATTGCTCCAGTCATTATTTATAATGAGTGTTATTTTGAAGCTATCTTTGGAAACATACTCATGTAACAGTGGTCGAATTCTAATAAAGTAACTTATATATACATTCATACATACATATGCTCACTGCTATAAATCTCTAAAAGGGGTGGCCAGAGCTTTGGAAAAAGAAAATTTCCGCTAAACCACTTTTGGAAGTTGAGAAGTGCAATGATGGTAATAATAAATACGAGGGGCATGCCAATAGAAGTAAGATACCTACTATTTTCTCATTTACTTGACACTGCCAAGCTATACACCATCTTATATGCTGGTTTTTTATTGACATATTTGAATACAGAACACACTTCTTTTATTTACTTTTTATTTGAATGAGCATCATTTTTTCGAGAATCTGGCGGGAATTCACTTGCAACAATGGAGCTCAGTCGACGTAATTTTCGCGCTATGATTTATTATGACTTTAAAAAAGGTTTAAAGCCTCAAGAATGTTTTGAACTTTTGGCTTCTACTTTTGGTGAGTCTGCTTGTTCCCGAGCAACAGTGTCAATTCTACCTCACCCGCCATATTCCCCTGACCTAGCGCCTTGTGATTTTTACTTGTTTCCAAAAATCAAAGAAAAACTAAAGGGAAAGAGGTTTGAAAGCAAAGAAGATGCGCTGGTTGCCTATAATTTCGAGGTTTCTGAGGTATCTAAAGAAGAGTGGTCACAGGTATTTTCCAATTATTGGTTCAGACGTATGGAAAAGTGTATATGTGCTCTTGAAAAGATAGATACTTGTAATGAAGAATAAATTTTATAATTTTTGAGTATCTAATTTGTTTTGGCATGCTCCTCGTAATTGTTGTTGTCGGGTCTCCAACCACATTTCTCAAAATTCACTAGAGAACCTCTTATACCGTTAGTGTCCTCTCACGAACACCCACGGGTAGGAATAGGTGAGTGCTTATTCTAAACCGACACTACCCAGTTAATATTATACTAATACAAACTCAAACTTTACAAAAATAACATAGCTATTTTTCCATAGTGTCAATTTAAAGGTAAATCCCAAATAAAGGCTATATACCCAAAAAAGGTAGCCAAAACTTTAGAATTAAAAATTGTTTAGCCACTTTCGGAAGTTGAGTGGGGAAAGGATGGTAAAATAAAGGTTGTTGGTTATGGGTCTCACACCCCATCGCCAGAAAATCATTTTAAAAGCCCTAATACCCTTACAAACATTCACTTATTATGAAATAAGGGTGTATTTATAATAAAAAATATACAAAATTCTCTGAAAGATGTCTCTCAGAGCCGATGTGTACTGAATTGAATTGACGTCTCTCATACTCAAGTGCATTTCTATTGAATGGGTTCCTGTTTCGGGTTGAGTTTCTTATTGTTTTCGAATTTCAAATATTTCGTCTTACTACAATATCTAAAATATAATTTTTATTCTTATTTGTGTTTTTCTAGAATTGCCATTTTGAATAATTCTTAGTTACCATGTTTTAAATAGAACTGAAGTTTTAGATGTGTAAAATTAGGTTTTGAAATGAAATGTTTGCGAGCAAAATATTAAGATGCAAATATTAAAAGTAACCGTGGGAAGCAATGCGGAAGTGCTATTTTAAGTCAACAAAACATAGTTGAAAAGACAATTATGGGTCACAAAATCCAATGTTAATCAACCATTCTTAAATACCGCAGTAAAAATAGGATTACACTTTGAGTACAAACTTCTGTACTCAAATCGAATGGAGCTCAAGATCGGTACCTATCTATTGAGCAACATAGTGAGGAAGTCAGAAATGCAGTCGCATTCACATTCAAATGTGAACGTCGAGTATTCCGAATATAAAATGAGTGTTATCGACAATTGAACTGTGTCGAGTGTCATCTAACGATGTCACTGCGGGTATATACTGTTGCCAACTGCTCTCTGGCCTCGAGTTTGTGTGGTGGATAATTTGCCTCAGTTATAGTGGTGGCTTTAGAGAGTAATTGAGTGTATAGTGCAGTAATTTTTGAAGGAAAATGGTATTTTAGTAGTTGGTATCAGTTTCTTTTAGAAGCAATCAAATCATGTCAGTAAAGAACAGATTAAGAAAACATACATACATATACTATATATATATATATTGCTATATATATTGTTTTGTGCATCTACCCAAATAATTAATTTATCGATCTCACCTTCCAAAGGTTGTCTGGAAGAGATCGCTCTTAGCGATAAGACCGCCAATTGTACCTCACTGTAAACTGTTTGATTATATTTGTAAATTTGTGTTTGATGTGCAATAAAGTGTTATTCTATTCTATTCTATTCTATACTCACGGCTATCAATCCCATAGTGGGGTAACCAGAGCTTCGGAATAAGAAATATATCGGCCACTTTTGGTATTTGATCAGGGAAAAGATGGTAAAATTTAATAAATATGAATACATATTTTTGTGTATTTCATAGGTAGTGCCACATAAATGATCGGGCGTAAAAAAAATATCAGGGAATGTATAGTTGCAGGGAAAAAGTCAAACAAAATAAAGTTATAAATAATATATTAAAGACACATACAGAGAATATAAGATGAAGGAGAAAATTCAAATTAAACTAATATGCACATAATAAAATAATGCTTTCAATGGTTTGCTAGGATGCGGCAAAATGGCGTCTCTGCCAAAAAAAAACCATAGCGTGTGTAATATATTTATAGTTGTGTCCTCAAAGTATAAAAAAATGTCTTTGTTATCCATTTAACGAGAAGTAATAAACGATATTTCCAGCGCTAACCCATATGCCTAATGATGCTGACACGTGCTCGGGAAATCACACATCCATTATGATACGTAAAAATGCTGCGTAATTATGTAATGTTAACGTACATTTATCATTTATAAGGATATTCTCTATCATTTATTATCATCACAGTTATGAAAAGTGTATTTTTATTGATATATACATACATACATACATATACTCACGGCTATAATTCCCTAAATGGGGTAGCCAGAGATTTGGAATGAGAAATTCCTCAGCCACTTTTGGAAGTTGAGTGGGGAAAAGATGGTAATAATAAATGTTTTTGGTGATGGGTCTCCAACCACATCGCCCAAAAATCACTTGAAAAGCCCCTATACCCTTAGTCGCCTCTTACGATCACCCACGGGTAGAAATGGGGTAGTGTTATTCTAAGCCGACACTACACAGCTTTTATTGATAAAGCAGCAAAATTGACAGTTATTATATACAAACTCAAACGTTAACGCCGTATATTCTTGAAGGGGTAGTCAAAAGTAATAATACTTATGAACATCACGTGATAGTGTCACCTAGTGTTCACAGTACCCACGTTTTGCTTGGAAAGTTTACTCACGTGATAGGGGGCAGGCCTATCGTCGTTTTGTATGAATACACTGTAAATTGACAAAGTTCAACTTAGCCATGTGGGTTTGCTCATGATGTTTTCCCTCACCGTTAACAACCATGATAAATTAACCACACATATGATTTTCGATAAAATTAATTGGGGTAGGCCCGCCCCGGGATTTGAACCCGGGATTTTCATGATAAACGGTGTCCTACCCACTGAGCTATCGCGGTTGCTATAATAATTGAATACAAATATGTCTAATATACTATAAAGTGAATCTAATAAAGATAAATTTTATTATTGCTGTCAATGTAGAAGGTTTAGTTTGAAATATCATACTCAAAACATCTCGTAATAAAATTATGATGACACAGTTCTTGAAAATCCTCATCTATGTTTTGTACATTTTATTTGTAAAACTCTCATTCAGTCAATTTCCCATATATTATTTTAATTGCTTAGCATAAAATATTGTTTGGCAATATAAAAATCTTAAGATGTATAATAATTAATTAGTCATTGCCTGAAGCGGAAACAAATTCCGTAAAAATATAATCATTCTTTTTAATGTAAAAAGAAAACATCAGGAAAATATGTCTAAGATTTGAGAGACAAACATTATCTCCTGACATCGTATTAGAAGCCGCTTAAATCTGTCCTTCTTATAATACAATTGTTCTGTTTTTGCTTGTATTTACTTTGGTTTTTGTAGACAAAGCTGTTGGCTTTATCTGTTAATCATTTAGACTTAGATAAGTTGCTACGGTCGGGTTTTAACAGTTAAAACTGAGATGATTAATTCAAGAGATTAGACAAAATCATATTAGGTTTTCCATCGTCACTAGAACTTCTGAGTCAGCAATTATTACTATTTCTGTGATAAGATATTTAAACTTATGAATTGGAATATGATAATAGTACGATTATAGTTATTCGTGATAAATCTTTGTGGATGAATGCTTATTTTTGCCTTAATTACTGTCTTTATGCGTCCTGCAATGGTGTATATCTGTTGTTCATATATAGTATATAAATAAATACATAGTTTATTTTAAAATTAATACTGGAAAAACATCCGTATTTCCATAATTTAATTTACATTCATAATAACTGGTAAAAAGCTCGAAAAGGTAAAACTAATAAAACCCAAAAAAACTCTTAATCAAGAAATTCTGCTACAGCCTGCCTGAATATTTCCGTATTGTCTGTCGAACCGAATGATTGAACACTATCGTTCCGAAACGCTAAGATTAATGTCTTGGCTGTATTGATTAATATCGCGCAGTGACTGATGAGTGCCATCTGTATCTATTCAGTAATTTGGTGGCTACGACCTGGATTTATAAAGATATGACCCTATTTTATTATGTATGAATGAATGAATGAAGTTAATAGTGATGAGATCTGTAAGAAAGAATAATAATAAGTATTATATTGGATACCTGATTGAATTGAAAAATAGTATGTTTCATGAACGGTGCGGAGTAAAAGGATAGATGGAAAAGTGTAGGTTTGGAATACTTTCTTACTTACTTATACTCACGCCCATTATTCCCATTGGGGTAGGCAGAGACTATCGATCGTCACTTATTACGATCTTGACAAACCCCTCTTGCTTCCCTTACATTCATTTTTCTTCTCATACATGCTCTTTTATTCTTCTCACTTCGGACCCCGCCTTAGGCTTTGAATGTTTCATGAAAGGTGCAGTGTAAAAGATAGAATAGATGTTTACATGGTTTTAAAACATAGAGAGGATGGTAAATTGCTTTAGACCGTGACCACGGCATCAGTAGGTGGGTCGAAACGTCGGACAAACATATCACGTAAGTGATTTAAAAATATTGTTGCTTAATTCTGATTATTATGTATAATGTCTACAAACTGCAAGAGTTTAAAAAGTGTTTTAATATTATATTTATCTTAATTTCCGTTTTCTTAGAAATAAATAACTTATTGATTGTATCAATTTAAATGTACAATATTTCTTGGTCTTCCTTTATCAGAAACACTTAATAGTATATTAGGTACATTTGTAACTAGTAATGGTAAATTTTGCCACTTTAACAATAAGAATGCACTTTTCATAACTGTGATGATAATAAATGATAGAGAATATCTTAATATTTGATCAATCTACGTTAACATTACATTATTACGTTTCGACCCACCTACTGATGCCGTGGTCACGGTCTAAAGCAATTTACCATCCTCTCTATGTTCTGAAACCATCTAAACATGTATTCTATCTATCGCCGTGTAGTGTCAGCTTAGAATAACACTACGGAATTGAGAACTACTAGAACAACGGTATTGGGGATTTTTGGGCGATGCGGTTGGAGACCCATCACCAACAACCTTTATTCCACCATCTTTTCTCCACGCAACTTCCAAAAGTGGCTGAGGAATTTCTGATTCCTTAGCTCTGGCTACCCCTTCGAGGGATTCATAGCCGTAAGTATATGTATGTATGTAATTACGCAGCATTTTTACGTATCATAATAGATGTGTGATTTCCCCAGCACGTGTAAGCATCATTAGGCAACTGGGTGAGCGCTGGAGATATCGTTTATTATTTCTTGTTAAATGGATAACAAAGTATTTTTTTTATACTTTGATGAAGCTAGAAACATTTTACTCACGTTATTATTTTCTATTGAAATAGTAGCCCGTTTTGTTACTTGTAGGATCAATAGAAACTTCTGCAACTATATTTCTAATAGACCGTTTTTTATTTAATCAGATTTAGGTCCTACCACTACTACTCTACTAATATACCTATCGGCAAGGCACTAGAAACTTCTATTTTCCTTTATTTTCTATTCTTTTAAGGGCGTCCTCGGAAAAATAGGTTGATATTGATTGTTTTGTAATTCTATAAAGTCTGATTTGATGATATTGATATGACATGAATAAAACATATGTTGGTGATTAGTTCATGGTGTTAAAATTTGATGTTTAACATTTTAATAATTTGTTGAAAAATATGACGAAAAAAATTGAATTGGAACATGCTTTGTTTTCATAAAAACCGTATAGGTTCCTCTGCCATAACATACATGTAAACTCATTATGTGTCTATATACGCGTAGCTTTAAGATCTGTAACTTTGATGTTTAACTTTTCATTTAAACATTATAGTTATTCAATAAAACTAAATAAACTACATTTATCCTGCGCGTGCGTTTTTTCCGTCCCTGTCACTCTCAGTAAATTTGACGTAAGAGTGAGCGCAATAGCTGCAAAATGCGGGGAGGCCCTTAGGTACTACGAGTGTAGAGGTAGTAGTGAGTAGAGGTAAGGTAGGACGAGTGACGTCACGAACTTAAAGTTATACGTTTACGCTGCAGCAGTTTAAATCTTTTATTATTGTTAATGTTACAAACCTAGTACCGTAAAGTGAAGTGTTGCGTTCGTTGTGTTTCAACTCGCCTTAACTATTGTTTGTGAGACTGTATCTCGTGTTTTTTTGGTTTTCTATGTCTTTAAATAATTTGGTAAAATTAGTAAATGTTGAATTGTTTTTTTATACACCCACAGTATAAATTATTAAAAATTTTGTTTAGTAGCTCCATCTCTCCGCACGTTACAAAACTACTAAACTCAGTCATTGATTAAATAATTGAACAATCGATAACTATTTACAATGCCGATGTGTGCAGGATGCCAGAAGTTGACACAAGTGCGTACAGATGGCGCTGTTTGTAGCAAATGCGAACTTTATTATCATCGCGCGTGTGTTGGTATTCACCCGAAGCAGACGGCCCCGACTAATTGGTTGTGCCCGGAATGTACCCGTTCAATGCCGCGGGACAATAAGGCCGACACCCCAGTTAAAGGGTTTATGACGGAGCTGCAACGAGTCGCCACAACTTCTTTAGTAGCCGAGATAGGGGAAGATGATCATGGACGTTCATCAGAACAGTGGTCTTCGTCAGCTGAATTTAGTGTGTTTAGGAACGAGATTCGGTCAGTACGAGTCGAACTCGTGACATTCCGCACTGAGTTCTATGTCTTTCGCGAAGCAATTGCAACTGCTACAGATAGGTTGGATAGAATCGATAAACGGGTTGATGACATGGAACGCCAACTTGCTGAAAGTACCAGGACGGGTGGCACGAAATTTCTAGAAGAAGCTGTAGAAAAACTACAACTCCAGCTTCAAGACAGGGACCAGGATGCACTATGCAACGACATCCAATTGTCTAACTTGCCAGAGAACAAGGGTGAGAACACTATTCACCTCGTCACTCTGGTGGGCACTAAGCTCGGGGTCACCATAGACGACAGGGACGTGGTGAGCGCGGAACGGATGGGAGCGCCGCGTGACGGCGGTGTGCGGCCGATCGTGGTGCGGCTGGCGCGGCGCGCGACGCGGGACGAGCTGCTGCGCGCGGCGCGGGTGTGGCGCGGCGTCACCACCGCCGACATGGGACTCAGTGGATCGGCAACCAAGTTTTATGTCAACGAGCGGTTGACCCGACTCAACCGGTCGTTATTCAATAAAACCCGAGAGCGAGCTCGCGCATCTGGCTGGCGATATGTTTGGACGCGGGACGGTCGAGTGTGCGTCCGCCAAAAGGATGGGGCGTCAGTTTCCAAAATACGTCGTGAGGAAGACATTGAACATATTTTTGGTCAAAATGTTGTTTGACTATTTTGATGTTTGGCACGTAATTTATAATATAATTGTAAAAACAGTCGGAAAAAAAAAAATATTTTAATTTTTGTGTGTCTCTGCTTGGTCTTTATTATTTTTTTAATTGTTTCTGATCTTATGTATAATTTCTTTTTGTATTTCTGCTTGGTGTCCTATTTTATATTACTTTATTCTGATTTTGTTCCTAAAACTTACATAATCAGTTTAGTTTCGAAGTTGATAGTTAACTACACTCTACTTAAGTATATTTTTTATAGTTCTCTCTTTACCAAATACTCAACTCAAATATGCGTAACATGTATTTTTAAAGTTGTTTACTGGTTTAGGTTTTACGATTTTATAACAGTGCAATTTATTCATGCGTATCAAATGGTATGTAATGATAATACTAATTATATATTGTATATTAGTGTATTTTATCTAGTATATAAATTTATTACGGATTTGTGTAATATATCAATATTTTCCTTACAATATTTACATATACACGTATATATTTCAACTTTTTCAGTACTTACTTATCATATTTTAATTTACCTAATATCCATATATTTAAGCAATTTGAATGATTATGATAACGTATTTATATTTTATGATTTACATGTATTTATATTTATGTTTTGTCCAATAATTAAATTATTTAAAAAATATAATTATAATATCTTATTTATATTTTCATGCAATATTTGTATACAGTATGTGTCATTTACTTATACCTATAGCTATTTTTTTTTTGTCCTATAGACATATATATGTGGTGTTATTTACATAGGACTGTATTTCGATGACTCGTATTAAGCATCTGCAGTTAGCATTGTTTAACGCAGGATCACTGAATACGGGACATGACGAACTTATTTCTGTTATACTTGACTTGACACCCGACATTATTGCGATTAATGAGACTTGGCTACGCACAGGACAGGAGAACTTAGCCCCGGTGGTGCCGGGCTACCGACTTAGACATATACCGAGACAGGCTTCTAGTGGCCGCACGAGGGGGGGTGGAGTGGCGTTCTATTTGCGTGAGGGTTTAAATGCCCGTATGTATACCCATCCACACTCTCCGACTGTAGAACAAATGTGGATTCGCCTGTGCATAAACGGTATTAGATTTCTAATCGGCACTGCATATCGTCCGCCGTGGCAGGATGCTGACATTTTCTTTGACGCCATTACTGAGACTATCTCATCTTGTAAGAACTATGACAAACTAGTAGTATTAGGCGACTTTAACATTAATTTTTGTGACACAAATGACCGGTACTATCGATGTTTATCTGACTTTCTTACATCGGTAAATTTGACTCAGGTGGTTATGGAACCGACTCATTTTACAGACCATAGCGAAACGACTATTGACTTGATATGTACTGACGTCCCTGTCCGTCATGTAAATACACACCACATTCCTGATCTGGGTCGTCATGCTTTTATTTCAGTGCAACTTGACATAAAGAAACCTAGACTCATACCAAGGACGATAACTTACAGACCTTTCACTGACATAAATATAGATGACTTTAATAAGGATGTTGAAAACACAGACTGGGACGTAATTAAAATATATGAAGACGTTGACGACATGCTTACAGCTTTCAATGATTGCGTCATCTGATTATTTGACAAACATGCACCGGTGAAAACAGTTGTGGTCAAAGACGCGCCAAAACCATGCCTAACTTACAATGTTAGATTGATGATGCATCTCCGAAACGAAGCGCATCTTAAGGCAAAAAAAGATAAAACAGAATCAAGCAAACAATACTACAAAGACCTTAAGCATCAAGTTATCACAGAAGTCCATAACGAAAAAAAAGCATTTTATGAACATGTCATCAATAGTAGTGTGGATGACTCGCGAACACTTTGGAAGAATCTCAAACGAACTGTTCTTCCAAACAAACGGAATATAGAATTACCTGCACACTTCAATGACCCGGATGACATAAATCGTTACTTTGGTCAAGTTCCCGGTAGTAATGATGTAAGCATTTCAGACTTGACATACTTTGAATTTAACCGACATGGACCTGCTACCTTTACTCTTAACACAGTTACACTGGATCAAGTTGCTAAAGTGGTGACTGGGATCAAAACTAAAGCAAAGGGTATCGACGAAATTGACATTGATATGCTTTTACTTACTTTTCCGACTACTCTTGACGTACTGACATGCATTGTTAATAGAAGCATTGCAACAAGCAAATTCCCTTCTGTATGGAAAATTGCTAGAATTGCACCATTACCCAAAAAACCAAATCCCGTCTTAGTTTCCGACCTTCGAGCAATAAGTATTCTTCCATGTGCATTGAAGATAGTAGAGAGGGTGGTATGCGATCAGCTTACGAAATATCTGGAGAACAACAACATTTTGCCCGTATACCAATCAGGATTCCGCAAGGGACATTCAACAGCGACAGCCCTCCTTGATGTTATTGATAATATACTTCATGATTTAGAAAACGGAAAGAGTACAATATTGGCACTGTTGGATTTCTCCAGAGCTTTCGATTGCTTGTGCAAGCCTTTGCTGCTATCCAAGTTGTCGTATTACGGATTTGATGTATCAGTGATCCAATGGTTTAATAGTTATCTGACGGGGAGAGCACAGTTTGTCGAGATACGTAGTAGAGATGGTATATCTCACACTTCATCGGTTAGTGAACTAGAAAGAGGTGTACCATAAGGTTCAATTTTGGGCCCCTTACTGTTCATACTATATATTGCAGACCTAGTTCAGAATATAGAAAACTGTAAATACCATATGTACGCCGATGACTTGCAATTATACATTTCTGGTATACCGACAAATGGTGCCCTCACTGCTGACAAACTAAACGCAGATTTGGATCAAATTGTTTCCTGGTCCAAGAAAAATTGCCTTATTTTAAATCCTGATAAGTCAAAGTTCATGGTACTTGGAACCAAATCGCAAATACGTAATACGTTGGGAGCTCTCGCGAACAAGGATGTAACTGTTAGGGGCCAACCACTGGAGAGGGTGGAAGAAGCGCGAAACCTTGGTCTGTTGATGGATGGGGAACTTAAGTTCGAAAACCACATCCAGGCTGTGGTTAGCAATTGTTTTTACCGTCTCAAAGTACTTTACAATATTCGTGATTATCTGAGTGTGGATTTGCGTGTTCACCTTTGCGAATCGCTGATATTGTCAAGGTTAAACTACGGTGATGTGGTTTATGGCAGTTGCATACTTGGTCGTACACAGAGGCTGATACAGCGTGTGCAAAACGCATGTGCACGTTATTGCTTTCATGTCCCACCACGTTCCCACATCACTCCACATTTGAACGATGCAAAACTACTTAATATGCAGGCTCGTAGATGGCTACACCTTGCGACAATGATGTTTGGTGTTGTCAGACTGGAATCACCAGCATATTTGTATAATAAAATAAAATGGTCATCTATGAAATATCAGTACAAAACAAGAGCAATCCTGCCGAAACACAGAACAGCGGCATTTCGAGGCTCTTTTAAATTTGCAGCGTCCAAATGTTGGAATGATCTCCCTCCCCCAATCCGTGAAGTGTCAAGTAAAGGTACCTTTAAGCGTAAGCTAAAAGTATACCTACTTGCTCAACAAAATCCGCCTCTCTAAATGTCCGTTCCTGTCCTGTCTATTTTCTATATGCATTAATAATATTCATATTATTTTTAAATATGTATTATTTAATTTAAACAATCTATTTCCTGCAACTGTTATTGTAAGTAGTTTATGTTGTTTTCTTTTCATTAATTATTTTAATTGTATAGTATACATGTATTAAGTATAAATATACCTACTAATTCATATTATAAGTTGTATTTTTGTGTACAGATATATAACGAACGTATTTGTTATTTAAGTTATTATTGATTTGCTATATATGATTTGTATTCTTATTCAGTATGTAAGTACTAAAATATCTTATTTGTATACTTTTATATTTATCACTTATTATATTTGTGTATGTATTTATGTAATCAGCACATTTTAGCACTGATCAATTTTTAATAAAAATTTTTTTTAATATTGTTTTTTTTTGTTATGTTTTACAATAAATTGGCTGTAGTGATTTAAATTTATGTAAGGTCCCTATGTCACTACAAGTCTGGCGCTGACTGAAAATCAGTGTTGTGAGGTAAAACTCACAACGACAACGCTGAGTCAGACGCCATTTTGTTGTTTTCGCGCATTATGTGAGATGAACACTGTTTTTATTGTTAAATTTTTTTTTTTTTTTTTACCTTTATTTATTTTGTAAAAATATTTACATGTTCATGTGCGACTGACAGCAAATAAACGTTTTTTCTTCTTCTTCTTCTTCTTCTTCTTCTACTCGACGCCGGTTATGAATAACATATTTCTCTTTCCCGATACAATTTTCATGCTTGATCTATTATATGGCATTCCCTATGCACAATAGTAGGGATGTATTGATATTTAGTAAGAGTTTTGTATTGTAGCTATTCAGTCTCTTATCTGGTTTTTACCCGACTAGGGCAAAATTAAAAGGAAGGCTAATTAGTTCTAGTCAGTTAGGAGTCCGGAATCAAGATAACAGATTTTTTTGTTTTTATTAATTTATTTTTACTTACTTGGGTAATAGTTTTGAGACAATTTAATTCATTCTTATAAATGAATAATACACTAAATTCATAAATTTGATGATGTTTACAATTATGTATGACTTTCAAAAGATATTTGATGAAACTGTTAAATTAACAGATTGGAGAAAAATAAATACCTTTTAAAATAAAATCAAGCGATTTCAAAACAAGGAGCTAAGTAATTTGACTGTATGTTTTTTTGGTATGTATGTTACGCGATTATTCCGTCAAAGGTTTCCATGGTTTTTTCGTTCTGTAGGATATATATGCTTCCAAAGTGGTCTCAATTTGTTTGCATGATGTTTGATAACGTGTTTAAAAAATATAGCTAAGAAAATAAAAAAACTACGTAGATTGTATGACTATAAAGGCGTTCCGTCACATTTCTATTGAAATATATAATCTTAGAAGGTGGTAAGTATTTTTTGGTAACTGTAATTATTGGCAATCATTTTCAATATCAAATCAAATCAAAATCTAATTCAAAATAATAAAATTTTATCAAAATTTAGCATCGAAGAGAATTAACGGTCCCCACACTAGCTTAAATCCTGGGTTGCAGGATTAGCAGGAGACCTTACATTATTGGCTTAAAACGATTATAAATAACAGATAGAAAATTAGAATTATAAATTAAAATGCAACAACTGTTTGTGTATTGTGTGAGTGTGTAGGTGTGGGTGTTTGTGTGTGGGTGAATAACTTCTTTGAGTATGTTATGAAATTATTCTATCATATATCAATATCATACATAATTATTAAATTAAATATATAGTCACGTTATTATGTCCCAAAGGGAAGAGGAAGAGACTATCGATTGCCACTCTGTACGACCTTGGCAAACCTTTCCAGTTTCATCTTGATTCATCAAATAGTTTGACTGTTTTTGTAACATAATACTTCTGAAACAAGAAACAAACCTTTAATTTTGCACCGTACACACAATTACTCTCTAAAGCCACCACTATAACTGAGGGAAATTATCCGCCACACAAACTCGAGGCCAGAGAGCAGTTGGCAACAGCATATACCCGTAGTGACATCGTTAGATGACACTCGACACAGTTCAATTGTCGATAACACTCATTTTATATTCGGAATACTCGACGTTCACATTTGAATGTGAATGCGACTGCATTTCTGACTTCCTCACTATGTTGCCTGAATAGATAGATACCGATCTTGAGCTCAGGCCGCTTTGAGTAAAGAAGTTCGTACTGAAAGTTTTGTCCTACTTTTACTGCGGTATTTCAGAACATTTGATTAACATTCTATTTTGTTACCTTATAATAGCCCTAATTTTTTTTTTTTGAAACATACATATACTCACGGTTATAAATCCCTAGATGGGGTAGCCAGAGCTCAGGAATTTGAAATTCTTCAGCCACTTTTGGAAAGCTTAGTGGGGAATAGATGGTAAAATAAAGGTTGTTGGTGATGGGTCTCCAACCTCATCGCCCAAAAATCCCTTAAAAGCCCCAATACCGTTAGTCGCCTCTTACGTACACCCACTGGAAGAAAAGGGGTAGTGCTATTCTAAGCCGACACTAAACAGCAGTTTTTTAAACAGGTGTCGTAAACGGCGACTTAAGGTATGGGTTTCAAGGTAGTTGTTGGGCGATGCCGTTCGAGACCCATCACCAACAATACTTCATTTTACCGTCTTTTCGCCACTCAACTTCCAAATGTGGTTATTGCTTAAAATTTAAATATTTTTTTTTGTATAAATTTGGTAGAATGATTTTGTATAGATGTTTATTTTTTTTTGCGGCCGTTCACATTTGCACATATATGCTATCATGCAATTATTTACATCAAAATGATAGTAGGGGGCAGGCTTATACCTGTTTTGCACTCGCCGTTGTCACATGGCAAACTAATCTCAGACATCTAGATTTACTTACGAATGTTTGTTTACTATATTTTGCCATCTTTAATTTCATTTCTAAAATCATTGGTCATATCTATGCATAACGCGAAGTGTCTTTTCTGCAATATTTATTACAAATTAACCGAACACGCACATAGACTCATACACTCACAAACACACACATAATACGAGTTCTGATCTGTTATGGCAATTAATTATGAGATAATGAACTATTTTATTCTCTTTTTAAAAACTTTTTTCTTTTTTTTTAATTCTACATAAACAAAAAATATATATTTGTATCATTGTACTTGAAGCAAAATTAAAAATGGCAGTCAGCACATAACTGTTATGTTACTTAGTTATTTAAAAGAGCCTGTTTGCTGCGTCACAGGGAAACCTACTGCGGTAAACACCGAAACCAATTCATTGTGAACTACTTAATTTTGTGAAATAAAAGCCTTTTTTTTGATATTTTTCATTTGAGCCCACAGAATTCTCTGAATTGCTTGAAGGCGCTATACGTGCACTGTATTTTGCATAAGAGTTAATTGGTTTAAAACTCCATACGATATATTGAAAGTATACTTATTCAAATTCAAAACCAAATACTATAACATCAAATAAAACATACGCAATTATTGTGACTTCAGATTTCAGAAAAAAAAAAAGTTTGCAAATCCATAATAAGCAATATCATAACATTTTATTACGAAACCTGACTTTACATATCTGTAACTTCAGTTCTATGTAAAACGTGTTGACTTAAAACAAAGTCTAAATGGCAACTCTAGAAAAACACAAATAAAAATAAAAATCATATTTTAGATATTGTAGAAAGAAGAAATATTTGAAATTCAAAAACAATAAGAAACTCAACCCGAAACAGAAAATCCATTGAATAGAAATGCACTTGAGTACGAGAGCCGCCAATTCAATTCAGTACACCTCGGCTTTGAGAGACATCTTTCAGAGAATTTTGTAAAATCATTATTATACAGATGCACACACGTTTGTTTGTTAAACACTCAAAGGCAGTAGTAACCTACAGTAAAAGGCACGAAGGTAAATTATACATCCCAAAAAGATGACTAGAATTATTTCCCCGCAATTGCTATTCTATGGCAATCACAATATTCAATAAGTTACCTGCAAGTTTCAATGAATTACCACTAACAAAATTATAATTATCTCTACATAATTTTGTCTTTTCTAAAGACATATGTGTGGTTAATATATCATGGTTGTTAACGGTGAGGGAAAACATCGTGAGGAAACCCACATGACTTAGTTGTACTTAGTCATGTGACAGTGTATTCGTACAAAACGGCGATAGGCCTGCCCCCTATCACGTGAGTACACTGTCCATGCAAAACGTGGGTACTCTGAACACCAGGTGACAAAGTCACGTGATGTTTAGAAGTATTAGTACCTCTGCCAACCCCTTCGGGGATATTCGGCGTGAACGTTTATGTTATGTTATGTAATTTCTTTAGTAATAAAATTTACTACAGTGTCAGTGGTTATTTATGTGATAAACGCTTTAATGTCGATATTGTTGACACGTAAGGTGTTTATAGGATTGAAAGGTATTGACTAAATTATATTATAAAGTTTGACATTGTTAATAATTTACTAAGGAACACTATATAATTATATTTCAATGTTACATCTTCAAGATTTAAGAATACCATGTAGTCCGATTCAGGATATACTGCATGGTCACACCATTTTAAGGAGTGAAGAATTGTGATGTTCATAATTGTTCCGTTCAAAATTCGGTCTCTCGTGCTCCAGTCCCGTCCCTCTGCTCGATCCTTCATTTTTTATTGTGCTGCATTGGAAACACGTCTCGTCTCCGTAAAATAAAAATTATTAAATATTTTTTCAAATGGCTGTTGGACCCACCTTCCTGCCCACATTGGGGTGGTATTTTTGAAAGTGTTGTTAAGGTCGCTAAAACTCATTTGCGTCGCGTAATTGGTGATACTGTACTTGCTTATGAGGAACTTGATACTGTATTTTGTAAAATTGAGGCAGTCCTCAATTCACGGCCTTTGTGCCCGCTCTCTTCGGATCCAAATGACTTAGAAGTGTTGACTCCAGGACATTTCTTGATCAGACAACCACTTAACGCCTCGCCTGAGTACCCTTTTGTTGATTGTAGCCCGAACCGAGTTTCGCGATTTGAAGCCCTCCAGAGGATGACCCAGACTTTCTGGCATCGTTGGTCTCTAGAATATTTGCATATACTCCAGCAACGGGTTAAGTGGACTGATAAGATGAATCCACGAGCTGCTGGTGACCTTGTTTTAGTGAAAGATACTAACCTTCCGCCCTTACTGTGGCGCAAGGGGCGTATTCTTAAGTGGTTTCCGGGTACAGATGGTACTCCTAGAGTTGTTGTGGTCCTGGTGGGTGATTCTATTTTGAAAAGAGCGGTCTATCTATCTAAGAGCAACTCTATCCCGACTCCCGATTGATTAAAGCGGGCCGATTGTAGCGGCCCGGGGCGCTATGTTCGCGCCAGATTATTGAGTGCTTGTTTTATGGCAGTATGCGCTTAGCCTTAGCCTATTCTATATTGAGTGAGTGATTGATAGAAAAAAAGACTGTATGACTTCTTGACTTGACCTTTAATTTTTGATGGCGGATTTTTGTATTGTAATTTAATTTTGTATAAATTTTGAGTATTGTGATAATAATAGAAAGAGGCAGTTAATAATTTTGATTGTTTATATTGGGAATCGGTGGAATTGTGGACAATATAAAAGTGATCTCGGTTGAAACAAAACTTTGATGTGCGTTGCGAGCGGTGCACGCGTTGAATCAGAAATCATCTGAGGAAGATATTCGTAGAATACGAAAAAAAGCAAGGAAAGATTTACTAGAGACGATATCCCTTGGCCAGGGAATCGTATTTTTATCAAAGACTGGATGCATTCAGATCTGATCAAATAGTGAGAAGAAAGAAACCTCTTGAGCAATTCTGGGAGATCGAATAGCAAAAGACGGAGCAACTCACCAGGAAATCACGTAAGTGGATAAAATAATTATATAAATCATTAAAAACACATGGTAGCAGAGAAAAATACGAACACTGTTTTTGTCATCATTTTCATCGTTTTAAGCATATTATTTTTGTAAGTTTGTAGACATTTAAGGCTAGAGAACCCCGAATTATCCCTAGAATAGCCGGTCCGTTGCTACCCTTATCCATTACTTTTTCGATTAGATTACTTCATCCAAATCGTCATATAAGGTAAGAAGAAATTAATTGGATCAAATTAACGAATTTTTCTTCTCGACAACTAAAATATTCAAGAGTTACTGATTTTAATTGTGATTGCGACCTTGCCCTCTTTTATTTTCAGTAGCACCTTTAGCAAAAGACGGTTTCATGCTATACTCCTTCTGGCACAAAAAAATAATAAATATATGTGCCTTTTCAAATTAATAGCTGTGTAGTGTTGGCTTAGAATAGCACTACCCCATTTCTAACAATCCTTACCCCACTTAACTTTTAAAAGTGGCTAAAGTATTTTAATTCCGGAGTTCTGGCAACCCCTTACTGAGCCCTTTTTATACCAACCCCTTATTCATAAGCGTGGGTATATAAAGAAAAAGAAAATGATTTTCGGATATTTAATTGCGCGTTTTTACGTGGTTTTTGAATCTCGACGTTTCGAGAACTTTTCAGTTATCATGATCACGGGAAGACGGTTGTTATATTTTACTGGGTTCCACCAACAGCTTAACCCGTGTCGACTTCAGACTTCAAGAATGGAGGAGATT
This sequence comes from Bedellia somnulentella, assembly GCA_963576735.1. NCBI lineage: Eukaryota > Metazoa > Arthropoda > Insecta > Lepidoptera > Bedelliidae > Bedellia > Bedellia somnulentella. Next base: position 3,470,246 of record OY755178.1, read on the forward strand.
CTCAATTCATCGAGATGTTTTTTCTGTCCATGCTAGAATGGTTTTTTATTGGCTGGATGGTATTTTAATATGAAACTGTTCTAAGAAATAAGATGTGAGGTGACCCTATAATATCTGTGAAACTCTTTATTAATGTAATCGGTAAAGTCGTTCGAGTCCTGCTGGTGACGATATTTTTTTCTTTCCCTAATTTATTAGTAATAATCCCCACATGAGGTTTTCATGAACATAACATTCTTAAACCTAATCATTATTAAGGAGTGTCAATAATAATATAGGGCCTACTAATTAATTAATGATTAGGAGGATTAGACTGATTTGGATAATTCGGTATGCAAAGTTTTACTAAAGTGATGCCGATTACAAAACCATTTCGAGATATTATGGTTGTAAACAATATTTTCTTGAAATTATGTCAATTGAAGCTAAGATGACTGTTATTTTATCAAAAAACTGTAATAATGTTTGACCTTCAATGTTGTTTCAAAGACATACGGTTTTGCAGTTTATTAATAAAATATCGAAAATCATAGGTTTGTTTAGTATAATATCGTAATCATTTCATTTGACATCACAAATTCTTGATATGTTTTGCAATCAGCAACATTTTTATAAAACATTTCGCTTCATTTGCATGTCGCTACGTGATTTTATCGATCGATGACGTTATTAAGTACAAAAGTTGAACAATCTTTAAAAAATCATAACTTTACAATTACTCATTTTAAATGGAAAATATTCAAATTAGTGTTTTATTTTCGTGTTAACTATCGAATAAAAATATTTAATAAATACCAAAAAAAAACTTTGCATACCGAATTCATAACATCAGCAGGCGGTCGAGCGATGCGAGGCGGAAGAGATGGACTAGCCGCTGTAGGCCTCTCAAGGAAAAGACGCTGCTGGCTCGCCAAGTTTAAATTTTAAATGCTTATTGCTTCTAATGATGCATTAAAAATGAATATTCTGATTGATATACTATAAAAACAAATTTAATGAAAATTAAATGTAAGCTAACTAACATATTTTATTATTCATTTCGATTACGAGGATTATAACTAAAAGTAATGTAAAAGATAAAAGACTGTCGACTTGCGGAATACATACCAGTTCAGAATACAAAAATGTAAAAGATGATTGCTATGAAAATTACAAAATTAGTCTAGTTGTTTTAGAGATAAGCCGAAATAAACAGACAAATAGACAGTATTTATACCGTTTGTACATCCACATACATTAAGGTAAAAGCGGTTTTCTATTTTATTTTAAACATTCAAATTATACTACCTGTATTATATTCTTATGTAGGATCATTAGCTGTAAAACAATAAAAACGACCTAAAGCTAATAAAAATAAATTTCCAATGAAAATATTAACCATTTACAACTAAAATTCAGAACACTAAGTGAATCTAAAACTACAAGTCCAATCCAAAACGCCATTTGCACCCAGTCAGTTACCAGATATTTAACTAGTGACGCTGAACTTCGGTAAAGTGAAATTAGGCCCAGCGGTAAAACTAAGTTTGGCTGTCAGAAATGTATTGCTCGGCTATCAACTTGGTATGTGAAACGGTTGAAACAAATTTAATGTTGTATTAGTTCCTTATATGGTTGGATATTATTAAACTTTATTTAATGATGAACCATACACACATACATATACCAAATTATTATATATTCAGTATATCAATAAAATTAATATGCGTATTTTCATTTTACTATATTAAATTTTTCATGTGTTTATATTATCATTACATTTACATAAATCATGGTTAATATTTTATGAATATTTTATGTAAATCTTAATTTTTCAACTTGTGACTTTTTTATATTTTATATACTTTAAATTTATATAAACTGTTACAATATACAGCACGACTCTGTTATATAGTTCTTCAAGAAGAAGTCGCTTTTAGTGATATGACCGCCCTTTCTACTTCATTATATTATTTTTTTGTTTGTGAATATTATCTCTTTAAGATGTGCAATAAAGAGTTTTCTATTCTATTCCATATACTCAAAAATTTAGATCACAAAATCTTTAAGCATGAACCAGAATAAACGATGATGGGATAAGACGAGATCGAGTGTAATAATACATATATTTGAATCATCAGTCAGTGTGTATCAGTGTATTACGCCAAACAAAGATTACATCAAACGAAATAAAATACAAAGTCCGCGTCATTTACAATACAAGTATACGTATGAATATTTCAATAAAGTCACGGAAAATGGAATATTGCAACAAAGCGAGGGTAGTTTTAGCTACCAATTCTTCGCTTCCCAGAAACGTCAATACATGTTATTCCCAAGAAAGCCTCGAATATTGAAGTGCGCACCTGTCGTATTGTACATATTGATGCCATTATGTTACTTAACCGGTGCCAAAGTATTGACGATTTCGAAGTTATTCTTTCTGAATGGAAATTGGTAGAACTTGTCCTGTAATCGAAATTCGACTGTTTTTTTTTATAAACTATAATATATATTATCTTACTTGCTATAGACAAATAATTTTGGGATAAACAATCATTTATTGTTAAAACGAATTGGATTTATTTGAATTATCTAATTGTTAAGTTAGTGATGTCACAGTTATATTCTACAATAAGGTGATAGACTTGCCCCCTATCATGGGACGACACCGACAACATGGGTTTTCTGTACAAAAATCTCACGTGATATTTAGGAAATCAGTATCTTGTGTTCAGTCTTGAGTCGGTTGATTTACGTGATGCATAAATTTGAGGTACATTTCGTATATATTGGACTGGTGGGACGTAAACAGTTTTGCACACTTATGGTTTATATGCTAAAGAGCTTATTCCATTTGTCTGAATGAAGACGTCTGAGAGCCACAGAATCTGAATTCAGACTAGTGGAATAACTTTCAGAACGCTACGCTTCTAAAAGTAGACAAATTTGTGTAGTGGAATAACAAGCGTCTGCGGCAGTAACTTCGAAGGACGTCTGAATTCAGAAACGACAAAGTGTAATGGAATAAGCTCTTAAAGAAGTGTATGATGTGTTTTTTTGTATTCTGACATATACAGCCAATGTGGATTGAGTTATTAGTAATGGACGGCCGCGCAAGAAGTTAAAAAACCAATACGAAATCGTTCTTGCAAAAGGCGAGTGTCCGAAAAGAAATAAAATAATGAATGTGAGAGAAGTAAGTGAGATTTGTCAGGATCGGGAAAAGTGGAGATAGATAGTGTCTGCCTACCCCAATGGGAATAATAATTGCCGAGTGGTTGAACTTGACTTGAGTGTTGACTTAGAACGTCACTACCCCTTTGTACCCACGGGTGTCGTCAGAGGAGTCTAAGGGTATGGAGCTTTTTTAAGTTGTTTTAAAGACCCATGACCAACGATACTTTATTTCTACCATCTTGTACCTTATCAACTTCCAAATGCGACAGCAGAATTTCTTATTCGGAATTTCGTGGCTGAGGAGTTTCTAGCTATAAAGCTCTGGCTTCCCATTTTTAGTATTTTTGGGCGTAAGTATATGTATGTAGATATAAGTGAGTAAGTTTGTACCTATTTAAAAATTTTACCTATTTATTTAAAATACACTAAATCTGTCAAAAATGCATTGCACAGATGCAAATGCACACACTACCATGTATATTTCATAAAAAAATGCATTATCTGTAACATGACCTAAACGTTCACGGCGTTTTTCCCCGAAGGGGTTGGTAGAGGTACTAATACAATATATACTACTTAATAATAAGTGACAGCGCCACCTAGTGTCTAAAGTAGGTACCGACGTTATGCTTAGACAATGCACTCACGTGATAGGGGGCAGGTCTATCGCCGTTTTGTACGAATGGCTGTCACATGACTAAGTACAACTCAGCCATGTGGGTTTCTTCACTATGTTTACCCTCACCACCGTTAACAACTATGATAAATTAACTACACATATGACTAGAAAAGACAAATTAGTGTAGGCCCGACCCGGGATTTGAACTCACGTATGTCTGTTTACGGGCGGGTGTTCTACCTAGTTTAGTTAGCACTACCCCATTTCTTCCGGTGGGTGTACGTAAGAGGCGGCTAACGGTATTGCAGCTCTTTAATTTCGCGCTGGCAACCATTGACACGGTAGCTCAATTGGCAGAGCGACGGGGGCGTATACCCGAGGTCGCGGGTTCGTTTACCGCCTGTGTCGAAATTTTTCTTTCCTTTATTTATTAGTAATAATCCCCACATGAGGTTTTCATGAACAAAAAGATTTAAATTACGTAGAACAATCCTTAATTGAAATGCAAAATGAATAAAATGCAGTTCTAATAAGCTTTAACTTTGTAAGATTCTGGCAAATCTCTTTCGCTTACGATGCATTCGTCATTCTTCATAAATGATATTTGGTTCTAACTATCGAAGAAATAGGTTAGGTTTTGGTTTTGCTGTGTAGTGTCGACTTAGAATAGCACTACCCCATTTCTTCCGGTGGGTGTACGTAAGAGGCGACTAACGGTATTGGGGCTTTTAAGGGACTTTGATGCGGTTGGAGACCCATCACCAACAACCTTTATTTTACCATCCTTTCCCCACGCAACTTCCAAAAGTGGCTGAGGAATTTATAATTCCTTAGCTCTGGCTACCCCTTGAAGAGATTTATAGCCGTGAGTATATGTAGGTATGTATGTACAATCCCATATTACCAATTTTCCTCGACAGTATATTAATAATATAATCTATAAACACCTTACTGGAAGTAGTCTCAGTTGATATATAGTTTTTCGTTAAACAACCGCATCGCCCAAAAATCCCTTAAAAGCCCCAATACCGTTAGTCGCCTCTTACGTACACCCACCGGAGGAATGGGGTAGTGCTATTCTAAGCCGACACAACATAGCAAATTGTTGTTAAATAAATTATTTATTTATAATTACTGACCACCAGACAAACCCTATACAAGACGCTAGTAGTGATAATATTGTGTCTAGTGTTGGCTTCGAATAGCACTAACCTAGTTATTTTCATAGGTGCAGTGAAAGGCGATCAATGGCATCGTGGCATTTTTAAGAAATTTTGATCTATTCATTACCGGCCAGCCTTTATTTTACTTACTTTTCTCCGCTCAACTTCAAAATATGGCAAAGAAATATCATATTCTGAAGCCCTTACTACCCTGTTTTTGGATTTATAGCCGCGATTATATGTGTCTATTTATCTTAATAATATTCTTAGTTCACAAGAAAATCTTTATTGACTTATATTGACGTATAAAACAAATCCTTTATTTTCCCGCTCAGACAAAAGTCTTCGCTAATGGACCGCATTTAACCTGAATAGCTATTTTCTATTAATCAGACAGGTAACCAGACGCGTCAATATAAATCCCTTTCCAAGGAGTTCTGAGGCTTACTGTATCCTCATCTTGGCTGGACAAATAAAATGGGTTTCCTTTGCGCTTCAAAGGAAGAAAAAACAAAAAGTAATTTGGATCGCGGTGCTACTAAGGTATCGACCTTTTTGCTTCAGCCTTTTTGATAGATAGCGTATAATATTCACAGTAACGGGTGTAGTCAAGAAAATATGTTGGTGTTTGTTTAGATATGTTTTAGGTTCAAAGAGATTGGATCAAGTTTTTTATATATAGCCTTATATTAGACATTTAGTCTAAGTATGTAAGTAATTAGAGTAACCGTGGGAGAACACCGCTTATCGTGCAAACGTTGAGGGTTCAAATCTCGGACCGGATCTACATAAATTTATCTTTTCTAAGCTCATATGTGTGGATAATTTGTCATAGTTGTTATCGGTGAGGGAAAACATCATGATGAAACTCACATGACTGAAGTTTTAGATAAGTGCATTCGTACAAAATGGTGATAGGTTTGCCCCCTATCACGACAGAGAGTGGACATTCCAAACTAAACGTGGGTACTCTGACTGAACACCAGTGGTGACTATGTCACGTGATGTTCAGTAGTTATCATAAGGTTATTTTAAGTAAGTTTAAATTTACCTTTACAATTGTCAATTAGTATCGACCAATAACATAGGAACTTGCAACGTGTCAAACTGTAATATTGATTATAACTAAACAAAAAAATATAAGTTCCTCAAATAAACTTTCATTAATTTGTAAAGAAGATAAAATAATAATATTTCAAGGAAATGGCATGACCGGAAATAATAACTTCGAACATAAAACAAAGGGAATGTAATGAACGACCATTCTTTTAGTAATATCGGAAAATATTCCGCAGTGGGCTAGTCTCGCCTCGGTAACTGCCTCGTTCGTCACTGTTCTTATATTAACAGGAAAGCGGCGATTTTTAATTGGGAGGTTTGCAAACTATTTGCATCTTTCATTTCTGATGTTGGGTATTTTTGTGAGCATAGGGCTAACTTAATCTGTTTAATATAGACTTATATCATTGATTAATTATTTTACAACACTTATACTAATAACACCTTTTTCTTAAACGAAAAATTTTGGGCCATACCGCCTCAATACTGATTCGTAGGAATAACCTCTCAAATGATTTACACGAATTCAATAAAATAGCTATTTCTAACAAATTTCCAAGTAATATGCATGTCAATCTACTACTAGTTGAAAATAAATAAACCGGTAAAGAATATTAAAATCTGTAAATCGCAAGAAATAATGATTCGTAAAAAGCCCTTGAATGCTTTATACAAATGAAATAAGAATCTCCCGAGGTGTGGCCGACTCAAGTAATAATTCTTAAGCCATGACCTGAATTCGACTGCGGCTTAATTAAATTATCTGATCATTTGACTTTTATCAGCCGCAGTATTCGATTGTTTATTGCCGGAAGTCATTGTATAATAGCAGGCATTAGAATAAAATTGAGGGACTTTCTAAAATTGTAGAATGGACTTGAAAATTGAGAATAAAAGGGCGTGTACGAAAAGATTTATGAAGGTACTTACATTTTGAGAGGTTTGCTAGAAATGTAACAAGTGGTGATCGATAGTTTTTGCCTGCCCAAACGGAAATTAAAGGCGTGAGTGTATGTACGTATGTACGTTTAAGGACTGAAATAATTTACTTATTTTCAAATTATAAGACAAAGAATGAAAAATTTCAGCAATTGTATATTTCCTCTACGATCACCTTGTAAAAACTCTTGATGCCTATGGACTTTGATTGTATACACACTAAAGATACAACACGAAAAACGGCCCGGCCGGGCGATTCTACGCCGACGCTGTTGCAACATACTTACAAGAAATAAAGAAGTTTATCTACGCTACCACTTCCATTACAATAACCAAGAGAATGATGCGCCTACTAGTTGATATCTGAGTATTGTTTGGGCCATTCAACCGATGGAGCTAGCTAGCTAGCTGGAGTATAACATTAGGTTAATAAACTACAAAGGCCAATTAACCTGTCAATATGATATTACAAACCATAATTGTAGCACAATTTTTATAGATATTTACCATTGCGGTATTATTTTCAGGTCTACGTGTAAAAAGGGAGAATAACCCTAGTCTATCCGCAAGAGGCTTAGGGGTTAAAGGTCATAGTTCTCGGGAACAATGCTACAATTATACACAATATAATAATAATATGCCTATTAATAACTCTAACAGAGTTGGCTTGAATTTTAATCTGATCGACGCTTTGATAAGAATATTTTTTCCACTAATGTAGGGAATTAGAAATACCTTAGCCACTTTTGGAAGTTGTGTTTGGAAAAGATGATGAAATAAATGTTGTTGGTGATGGGTCTACAACCGCATCGCTCAAAAATCCCTTAAAAGCCCCGATACGGTTAGTCGCCTCTTATGTACACCCACCGGAAGAAATGGGGTACTGCCATTCTAAGCCGGTACAACACAGCTAATTATTTCATTCGAAATTTCCTTATGCACTTCTTCCGTGTATAAGTAGGTGAAATTGTATACTCCTTCGTCCGTCAAGGGTACTTATACTTCTGATAATCACGTGACATTATTGTCATCTGGTGTTCAGAGTACCTACATCCTGCTTTCTGCATCCTGCTGCACATAAAATGCATTCAAATGATAGGGGACAGGCCTATTGCCGTTTAGTAATTTTATCTCGTATATGTAGGTTTCTCCACAATGCTTATTCCAGTGGTAAATCTCTTAATAAATTAAGCACCGTTATAAAAAGAGATTTGCCGTGTAGTATCGGTTTATAATAAGACTACCCCATTTCTACCTTTGAGTGATCGTAAGAGGCGACTTAGGGTATAGGGGCTTTTTAAGTGATTTTTGGGCGATGTCGTTGGAGACCCGTCACCAAAAACGTTTGTTATTGTCATCTTTTCCCCAATCAACTTCCAAAAGTAATTGAGAAATTTATCATTCCAAAGCTCTACCTACCCCGTTAAGGGATTTACAGCCGTAAGTATATGTGTGTATGTATAAAAAGACACAGTGCCCAAATCAGAAATTGAACTCACATCTCCTGCATGAAAAGCGGCTTTTCTTCAACTACACCATCGAGGTTTTCCAAGGTTACCGACACTTACTATATATAATACTAGCAGCCCGTCCCGGCTTCGCTCGGGCATAAATTATCATTAACATTTTGTTTTTTCATTAACATTGGTTGTTAACGGTGAGGGAAAACATCGTGAGGAAACCCACATGGCTGAGTTGTACTTAGTCATGTGACAGTGTATTCGTACAAAACGGCGATAGGCCTGCCCCCTATCACGTGAGTACACTGTCCATGCAAAACGTGGGTACTCTGAACACCAGGTGACAAAGTCACGTGATGTTCAGAAGTATTAGTACCTCTGCCGACCCCTTCGGGGATATTCGGCGTGAACGTTTATGTATGTTTATGTTATATTTTGTTTTTTTATTTTATTACATGTATAATTGTTTTAATATATTTTTTAAGTTTTAAGCTATGTTATATTTTTTTGCTGTGTAGTTTCGGCTTAGAATAGCACTACCCCATTTCTTCCGGTGGGTGTACGTAAGAGGTGACTAACGGTTTTGGGGCTTTTGAGGGATTTTTGGGCGATGCGGTTGGTGACCCATCACCAACAACCTTTATTTCACCATCTTTTCCCCACACAACTTCCAAAAGTGGCTGAGGAATTTCTGATTCCTTAGCTCTGGCTACCCCTTCTAGGGATTTATAGCCGTGAGTATATGTATGTATGTATGTATGTTATATTTTTTTGTATTTATATTTAGATATATTTTTTTATTTTTTTTATTTTTCATAATGAGTAATTACATCAAAAGCCATTCAATTTATAGAGTTAGAGCTTCCCTGTAAACAATATTTGACGTTGTTGTATTTTGGGGCAGCAAAATAAATTGATGTTCAGGAGCTCCCACCCGCGACAGGCCAACGTACAGTTGACCGTGAGTAAAACAATTCTTTCGCAGGTCAATCCCTACTAATTTGAAGGTTTGGCCTTGGGACATATTAATTGTTAAAGCAAAAGATGTTTTAACCGGAAATTGTAGCCGTTTAAATGGAATTGGCAGATCAGTTGGGATCATCGGTATATGAGCTAATTGACCGGCTGCTGGGCCAGTGATAATAGTCGCTACAATTAAATTTTGATTTAACTCTTTGATAAGCAGCCTCCCGTACCCCTTCGTGACGCCTGCAACAACTTACTATGCATAGCTAATCGAGCGGAGTTTTATCTATTTTTTTAATTCGAGATAACTTTCGAATGGAATGTTCGAATCGAATAATTCAAAAAGTAATATAAGGGTATTGAAGTAGTCTGAAATAATATATACGTTTTTTATAAGGATTAGATAGGTCCATATAAAGAGCCTTTTCTAAAGCAGGATTTTAATTAAATTTTTAAATAATTTTATATTATGACGCTTGTTGTGAGATAACTATAATAGTTAGAGACGGGGCATTTTTTTTAGATAATGATGTGTTCTATAAAATTGTAGTACATAATTTTATTCTATTGTCAATAGTTTTCGCAGCGCACGCGATAAAAGGATTTTTTTTTGGTACTTCTTTAACACCTTGGGTTACATTTTTGAAGTTTACGTAAGGATCCCTAATTTTTTTGAAAATGAGATATAGCCTATGTCACTCGGGAATAGTGTAGCATCAAAACAGTGAAAGAATTTTTCAAATCCGTCCAGTAGTTTTGGAGCCTATTCAATTCAAACAAACAAACAAACAAAAAATCAAACCTTTCCTCTTTATAATATTAGTATAGATAAAATATATTTATTTCAAAAACCAGATGTTACAGTCCAAATTTCTGCTGGGGCCTTCTATTAAGTAATAGTACCTGTATCAGAAGACCCCGCTCCCTCACGTCCGTGACTGATTAACTAACAACTTTAAGGCGCTAGTTTTACAAAAATAAATCGAAATATAAATTAAAAATAACTTTAATAACTTTAAGTAAAACAAAATAAAAGATAGATTTTTTTTATAACGAAACAAATTTGAGAATGAAAACCAAAGAAAAAACACTCGTAATATACGCAAAAATGCAAAGTGATTCTGTGTGTGGTGTGTGTTTGTTTGGTGTGTGTGTGTGTGTGTGTGTGTGTTGATGTTAGACCAGCATTGTTATACCACTTAGCTGTATGGGTTCGGTAATTTTATACCAATATAATAAGTACTTACTACAAACACTTGATACAATTAGGTACCTAAACCTAAGTGTTTGTACTTATAAGCAATTCTATCTCGTCATAGTTTAATGTCTTTAGCCAATTAGTTAAAAGTTTTTTAACTTCATACTGTTGTTTGGGGAAGATGTCTAGAGTTTTATTTAGTGTATTATATAAACGGGCTGATTGTGTTTCGAATTGTTTCATAGCAAACTTAGACTTCCTGGCTTTAATTATAACTAGTGGGTAACCCTGGAGGGACTACGTCGCGTCCAATAAAATGAGTTTATTTTGAAATTTTCCGACCAATCACAGCGCAGCTTTTTTGAATTTCTAGTTATTTTTTCTGATTGGCCGGTTTGGAAAAAATCCGACCAATCACAGCGCATCTCTGATCGACTAAAGTTTGCGCGCGCTTATGACACTCAAGCAAAGTCTATGGGCCAAAATCGAAACTTTGAAATTTTGTAACAATTAACTTAATCCAGTTACATCAGATGTCTTTTGAGAATTTTGTGCACACCACGGCCGTGAACTGTACAAAACGATAACTGAACCAAATTTCTAGCTTAACTCATCGCGTCACACGTCGCGTGGCTTCCGGGCAAGAAAGAGGCTTACAGAAATAATATATAAAGATTGTATTGTGAGTTCTCCTTTTTTCGCGTATTTTAGGATCAAAACGTAGACTTTTTTGTACTCTTAGAGTAGCTTTTAATATGAATAGCTTTCTTACTGTTAACATTTGAAATAGTGAGTATAGGTCCACAGTCGGAAATCTAAATGGCTTGAAATACATGACTTTTAACAGTGCTCGTTTTGACCTCTCTACTTCGATTAATTTAGTTTTGGCAGATCCCCCCCAGATGGTGATACAATAACATAGAACTGATTGACCCAGGGCAACATATCTTTGATTGAGCAATAAAGGTGGAGCCACATTTCGTGGGGTTTTGAAGACCCAGATAAGTTTTCTCATTCTAGCGCTAAGTAGTTCAATTTGTGCAAACTACTATGTATCCTACACTTTTCAGGTAGCACATGATCATGGAGTATTTATCCAATCCCATTGGAAACTGATTCGATAAATTTGGCATATCATATTTTCGCGGTTCTAGATAAGAAGGTTTATTTAATAATGTAAGTATATGTTTTTTTAACCTTTAACTGCCGACCTAGTCTAAACGTAGCACTTACGCCGACGTGACGACTGAGAGACGTCAAAATTCAAGCAATAAAATAAGCAGTGTCTTTGCGTGCTATATTTTTCTATTTTTATTTATTGAAAAGATAGTTTTTTGGGGTATCTAAGTTAAGAGATTTTAAAAATATTCGCGTAATTTTGAAGGTAAAATGAACATTTATTTGTGAGATCACAATTATTTGGCACACAATTTTAAGGACTTACTTCTGTCTTTTTTTTCAAAAATTTAGTAATTAACAACTAACTGAACTGAAAATATGTTATCTTCTATAATCAATTATCGAAATAAAATATAATCTTACTTCTAATTTAAAAAGTAAAAATAAATGTCAGCATTTGAATTTTTGGTACATTCACTACGTACGTTCTTCGGAAGCATGAATAATTCGAACCCTTTTTGTCCAGCTCATCCACCCTACCATAGACTTTTTAGATGCAGAATCAGAAATATTGATATGGAGCACAGAAGATAATAATACATACATACATACATATTCTCACGCCGTTAGTTCCCATTGGGGTAGGCAGAGACTATCGATCGCCACTTTGTACGATCCTGGCAAACCTCTCTAGCTTCATTCACATCCATCAGTCTTTTCATACATGCTCTTTTATTCTTCGTACTACGGACACCTGCCTTTTTGAGTACATTTTCTATTTGATCCAAATGTGTCCTCTAAATATGATATTTATAAATATGACAATAATAATATATCTTTTTTTAAGCTTAGACACGTAAGACAGAATAGTATAGTCTTAAGTGAAAACTTGCAACAAAGAACCAACCACTTTACGTTTTGGAGGCTAAAAGTCTGGTGGGATCTCCCTCTTTATAGTACCCAAGTAAGTAAATCCACGATATTGTTCTGTTTTCTAATGTCTAAGCGTTTATCATCTCGCACTTCTCTTTCATGTTCTTTATCTTCGTAATTAAGATTGATTTCTCCGTGGTAAACTCCTTCAACATGGGGACAGGTGACCTAAACGTCAGCCTCATCGTATTGTATGGATTACTTATTGTGATTGCTTTAGAAATTACTGATTGTGGGCCCAATTTAGCGAAACCATTTCTTTAAATTATGTCATTGAATACTGTATGTGTGTGCCAAATATAAAAAAAAAAATTCAAAAAATTCAAAAAATAAAGTAAACTCAGGATTGCGTACATCGTTCCAAAATCGCTACAGTTGTCATCACTCTCGTCTATGAGATTATCAAATATCTCTTCATCTTTTAAACATTGATTCTGTTCTAGGAGTTTCGTACACTTAGCGGAATCTGAACCGTCATCATTTGCAGGGTTTTTCTGCTCACTAGACGCGATGTTTCTTCTTTGAAGCATTCATCAATTGATAGTACACTTTTAAAACCAATGTGACATTATTCAGACACTATAAGCTAACTCACATTAATACCGAGGTGACGATCAAGAGACGTACAAATTTGCATACATAAACTACGTACTTACGTCTGTAAGACGTCGATTGCTTCGATACGAGGATGTGTGCTAATACCAAGGACGCGGTGTCGACTGATGGCTTGTGACGCGGAGGGAGGAAGGTAGTGGAGGGTTCAGCGCCGAAGGTGGCGTAACTTTTGAAATACTTTAAAATTAAAATTTGTTATGTCTGTGAGACGTATAGGTCGGTAGTTAAAGGTTAATAAGATATATTAAAATTATATTATGTGTAATTTTCGATACTAAATCAAAAAGTCAATAACAAATACCTCATTAAATCGTATTTATATCCAATATTCGAAAACCTTTTAGATTTTTAGAAGGATGACATTTTAATTTTACCGTCCTTCGTAAACTGAAACGCGGGGTGAACGCACCGAACACCAATGATCCCTTATAAATATTTTGGTTTAGGATTCTGCTGGGAAAATATATATTTAATAATTATAAAAAATCCTTAAATATTTAATTAATACAATGAATTAAGGCAAAAGTCCATTGCACGGGTTATAATTTGCAATAAGCTTAGTCACCAAAATGGTCAGGGTTTGCTGGCAACTATCTGAAACCTATTGTGTCAATCATTTGTTTTGGAATTAGGATCCAAAAGATATTTACTTTACAGATAAGAGGTTAGATGCTAGTTTTATCAAGCAAAATGATGACAAAGTAATACCTCATCATAACTTTAACTGAGAGAACAAAAGAACCGTATCTAAAACATATTTTATCGTTATTAAAAACGCCTTACAACTGTAAAAAATGTCTTATGAAATACTTCGATTAATTTTAATTAAAAAAACCTACGGAACTCCCCAAACAATAAAATCTAAAACAAAATAAAAAGTAATTAACGCTGGAGGCGGGCCATAGCCGCGTGACACAGCACACCCTTCGGTGACAGACAGACGACTCGGCGCACACAAAAAATACAAGATTCAACAAAAAACTTATTTCGAACAACTTTACTGTGGCGTTAATCGTGATTTCTTACAAATGTTAAAGAGAGTGCGAGGTGACTGGCTTCTTAATTTTTTAAGCCATTAAAGTTTGGTTACTTTTAAAGTTGCGAAGCATAGACATATCATTTAATGTATATACAGGTAGAATCGAAGTGTATATTTCGTCTTTTAGTACTTTCTTTCGAACATATTCAAGATTCTAAAACAGATATTAGTCGTTTGGGCGTGATTTGCTTTTACCTTTGCATAGATTTTTGTTTTTAACTTTATACTACATACATACACACATACATACTTTATAATACATAGTCTCATGTCTAGTCAATCGGTGTCCGAAAAGGCCCGGATGGCTGTGCATGATGCCGTTCTTGTTCCTACGCTTATGTATGGCAGTGAATGCTGGGTGTGGCAGAAGAAGCATGAAAGCAGAGTGAATGCAGTGGAGATAAGGTACCTCAGAAAAAAAAAAAATGTTAGATTATGTGATCGTGTGAGGAATGAAGTGATTCGGGAAAGGTGTGGTGTAAAAGATTATATTGTAAGAAAGATAGAAAAAGGAATGTTGAGATGGTTTGGGCATATAGAGAGGATGGATGACAGTAAATTGGTGAAAGAGATCTATAGAGCCAATGTGGAAGGTATGTTAGTAGAGGACGACCTCGGAGGACACATTTGGATCAAAAAGAAAATGTTCTCAAAAAGGCAGGTGTCCGAAGTACGAAGAACAAAAGAGCATGTATGAAAAGATTGATTGATGTGAATGAAGCTAGAGAGGTTTGCCAGGATCGTACAAAGTGGCGATCGATAGTCTCTGCTTACCCCAATGGGAACTAACGGCGTGAGAATATGTATGTATGTATGTACTACAACAGATCTGAACTGGTAAAATCCTTGATATCACCACCAGAAACGTGACTTTAAATTGACGGGCCTAAACCTATGCGTCCTTTATCAGTGAGGAAAAACCTCCTGAGGGAACCCACTTGCGCGAGTTTGACTGAGTCATGTGAAAATCGATTCGTAAAAAACGACGGATCTCTTTTCATAGGCATACTCTGAACATCGGGTGTCATTTTATTTTTCATGGTGTTAAGGATATAGTCTGTTACTTATATATGATGTTGTATAGGTTATTGATTTTGTTACATAAGTTATGTTTTAAAAAAAACCTCTTAACGTTAACAAATGGTTTCTTTTTTCTTTATGCATTATTACGTCTGCCACCCCTTCGGGAATATATGGCAACGTTATTAAAACAAAGGAATGAAATGTTAGCTAGAATATAACATATACATACATACATATTCTCACGCCGTTAGTTCCCATTGGGGTAGGCAGAGACTATCGATCGCCACTTTGTACGATCCTGGCAAACCTCTCTGGCTTCGTTTACATCCATCAATCTTTTCATACATGTTCTTTTATTCTTCATATGGCGGACACCTGCCTTTTTGAGCACATTTTCTATTCGATCCAAATGTGTCCTCCGAGGTCAAATGTTGGGTGTGACAGAAGAAGCATGAAAGTAGAGTGAATGCAGTAGAAATGAGATCCCTCAGAAAAGTTTGTAATGTAAGGTTATGTGATCGCGTGAGGAATGATGTGATTCGTGAAAGGTGTGGTGTGAAAGATGATATTGTAAGAAAGATAGAAAAAGGAATGTTGAGATGGTTTGGGCACATAGAGAGGACGGATGACAGTAAATTGGTGAAAGAGATATATAGATCCAATGTGGAAGGTAATGTTAGTAGAGGACGACCTCGGAGGACACAATTAGAATATAAATTAAAAGTAAAATGGAAGTAGTGAAAGTAAAATTGTTGATCCGGAAAACAGGTGCAGTAATTAACGTAATTTAAACTTTCAGTTATTTCCTCTTACTACTCGTCAAATAAAATAAATGAGTTTGAAATTAAGCAAACTAAGCTCTAACGAAATGATTTAAAAATAACATAACATAAACATAAACGTTCACGCCGAATATCCCCGAGGGGTTTGGCAGAGGTACTAATACTTCTGAACATCACGTGACTTTGTCACCTGGTGTTCAGAGTACCCACGTTTTGCATGGACAGTGTACTCACGTGATAGGCGGCAGGCCTATCGCCGTTTCGTACGAATACACTGTCACATGACTAACTACAACTCAGCCATGTGGGTTTCCTCACGATGTTTTCCCCCACCGTTAACAACCATGATAAATTAACCACACGTATGTCTTTAGAAAAGACAAATTGGTGTAGGCCCGACCCGGGATTTGAACACTAGTCACTTGCACGTCAACCGGTGTTCTAACCACTGAGCTATCACGTCGTCATCGATTTAAAAATGTAATAACTTAATCTCTGAGAAACTAAACTTCTACTTTCTATTGTATTATCAAGAGATTTATATTGCAATAATTTAATATAACTAATGGTTTCATATCGAACAAAACTAATTGCGGCTTATTAGAGTGTTAAGTTCACGTAACCGGATAAGCTTTTAAGCTATACACACGGCTATAAATCCCTAGAAGGGGTAGCCAGAGCTAAAGAATAAGAAATTTTTCAGCCACTTTTGGAAAATTGTGTGGGTAAAAGATGGTGGAATAAAGGTTGTTGGTGATGGGTCTCCAACCGCATCGCCCAAAAATCCCTTAAAAGCCCCCAATACCGTTAGTGGCCTCTTACGTACACCCACCGGAAGAAATGGGGTAGTGCTATTCTAAGCCGGCACTACACAGCATAATATATTTTAAGCTATCTTGGCTGCAATATATATACTTGTAATACTCATCATCACACATGCATACTCACTGCTATAAACACCAAAAGAGTAGAGGCTTGGCCATTTCGCTACATTCACATCGGCGTAAGGTGAAAAATCAATTCACTGTTCATTCCTTTTGTGTTATACAATAGTTCTTGTCGGCCAAACCACATATTTTGACTAAGGTGTAGAGTTTGTGAAGTTAGGCCTTGTAGAGTTAGGGCGTGTAGTGTTAGGAGCTTGGCTCTACATGAGATCTGATAACTTTTTGACAGTGCGAGGCGTATGGGCTCGTCTTGGCAACA
Organism: Bedellia somnulentella; assembly: GCA_963576735.1. Classification (NCBI taxonomy): domain Eukaryota; kingdom Metazoa; phylum Arthropoda; class Insecta; order Lepidoptera; family Bedelliidae; genus Bedellia; species Bedellia somnulentella. Next base: position 3,487,526 of record OY755178.1, read on the forward strand.
TTTTACATGAAAATGTTTTTGGTGGGATTTCATTTCTTTTTGTAAGTTGTTTGTTACATTTTTTTTCATAACAAGGAGTACCTATACATATGTGGAAACAGCAAAGATATACTGGCCAGTACACCCTGCTGTGTACCAACTTATAATTTGTATCTATGCTTAACTCGAAAAACATTTACACTCCGCGATGTAGGAATATGAGTGAGACGCTGCTATGTGCGTTTGAGTCCGCAGTAGTGTGCGCTCTAACATGACTCCCACAGTACTCCCCTCCTAGTCGATACGACGATATCAAAGCTAGGAGGTACCTATTACCAATTACCAAATTTAGTGTGAGCAGTGAGGCCGGTGATTGCATGCCTGTAGATGCTCTGCTGAATGAATGGTGTGGTGAGGTAAGCGAGGAATAGAAGTTGCGGGTAGATCGAGAAATGTAGTAGAAAGAAGCGTGTGTTCTTATCGAGGGGTCACCACTGTGGAAACAGCAAAGATATACTGGCCAGTACACCCTGCTGTGTACCAACTTATAATTTGTATCTATGCTTAACTCGAAAAACATTTACACTCCGCGATGTAGGAATATGAGTGAGACGCTGCTATGTGCGTTTGAGTCCGCAGTAGTGTGCGCTCTAACATGACTCCCACACATATATATATCTGAGAGCACCAACTTTTAGATTATTATTAGATTAGACCTCTAGCGTCATCAAAATTTAATCATTTAAAATTACAGGTCTCATACAAACTCCCATCCCCTAGTTTAAGAGGTTGGAGGATGAAAGTTACAAGTTTTATAATTTTTGTTGTTGTTTGTGTGCTAATACTAGCTTACATACAAAATTTCAGCTTTCTAGGACATTAGGAAATACCTTAATAATGTTGATGATCATCAGTGAGTCAGTGACGAAATCAGCGTTTTTAGATATAAATAAAATCTGAAGTATAAAAGCTAATGTAATTAAAACTTAATATGTTCAATAAGTCCGCTATTGACAATATATTCCGAAAATTTTGTTGATCTAGCATAATCCAAACCCAAGTTATGAGGGTTCAAAAAAACGACGAAGCGCTTCGAGAAAAGGTAGGTAGTGCCCGTGCGCTTCGCTTGGCTCGTCTTGGCGGGGGCACTACCGTGCCTCCAGATTATTCAGCCACTTTAAGAAGCTAAATGATGAAAGGATTAAAAATTAAAGTCAACCAACACCTAAAAAGCCTTAAACCTCTAAGTTTCCCCTTTTTTTACATACAACGCCCTCACAATAAAGTATTTTAGTGCTATTCTAAACCATTACACATCTTTTTTCGATTACATTGACCCTTATTCTTATCTTCAAATATACCTACCAAAGGAGTCTTATTTTTATAACAGACAAAACCCAATTCTTGTCAGTACATACACCGCCTCTGACCTCAGATATACTACAACAATGTAAGTGTGTCAATATTCTGAATACACCCCACTTGAGTTCAATTAACTTAATTTCTGTGGCTGTTCACTTTACGGGGATTGTTCCTTTTTCATTTTACTTATAAATAGACGGGTTTTCTCGAGTGCAACCCACACAATGTAAGCAAAGCACTTAAATATATTTGGCTAAAGAGCTTATTCCATTTGTCTTCAACGTCTGAGAGCCACAGAATCTGAATTCAGACTAGTGGAATAACGTTCAGAACGCTAGGCTTCTGAAAAGTAGACAAATTTGTGTAGTGGAATAACAAGCGTTTGCGGCAGTAACTTCGAAGGGCGTCTGAATTCAGAACCGACAAAGTGTAATGGAATAAGCTCTTAAGAGAACATTTGGAAGCCAAGAAATGACGAGGCAAAAACTTTGTGTTGTGTGTTGTTTCGTGTAGTATTATTTTTGATTGAGGGATATAAGTTTTTTTTTAAATTAAATTCCAAGATTTAAAACATCAAGCTTTAACCTACTTGAATGGGGTTAGCAGAGACTACTGATTTTCATTAAGTTATATCCTGAAAAAACAATATTTTACTCATCTGTCTTTTATTCTTAAATTATAAGTACAAAAAAACGCGTAGGACTTCTGAAGTAATTAAAGCAACTTGTATTTCATCATCACTAGTTATATTATAATCACTGAAATCTTATTGTTAAGAAAACTCATTAATCCAATTAAAGTACTTCACATATTCCTGTTGTTTTCGCTTGACAGATTCGCACGTTTTGCTTAACATTTGGATCCCGTTCATAAAAAAAATCTTTAGTCAAAAAGCTAACGCTATTCAGAGCACTCTTCTTGCTTCGACCGAGGTTGGGACGTGGGACGGCACTGAAAGCTACCGCACATGCACACATATATAGAACGTTCTTCTATTCAGACATCAATTTCAAACGTTCATGCCGTATATAAGAGAAGGAGTTAGTAGAGGTGCTAATAACTTGAAGTTCAGAGTACCCACGTTTTGCTTAGACAGTGTTAACGTGAAAGGGGGTAAACCTCTCGCGAATACACATATCTAATATCTTATTTATGAATACACTTTCACATGTCTAAATGAAACTTAGCCATGTGGGTTTCCTAACGATGTTTTCCCTCACTGTTAACAACCTTGATAAATTAACCACACCTATGTATTTAGAAAAGACAAATTGGTGTAGGCCCAACGCGGGATGTAAAGCCTGTCGTCTGCACGATAAACGGTGTTCTCACCTACTGAGCTTATCGAACATAGTCATTCATCAAAGAAAAAAGAAGATTTATAGATAAGTTTAGAATAGCTCTGATCCGATTCTTTCCATGGGTCATAAATGCTGGCTTAGAGTTTTGGGTCTTTTTAAAATATTTTTTCACGTTGTGGCGCGGTGAGAAATAACTATTTCTCTTATTTCCTTCCTTCACTCCTTCACTCCCTTAACCTTATTTTACGCTTTTTAGGGGATTTTTGGGCGATGCGGTTGGAGGCCCATCACCAACAGTCTTTATTTTACCATCATTTTCCCACTCAACTTTCCAAAAGTGGCTGAGGAATTTTTAATTCCTTAGCTCTGGCTACCCCTTTTAGGGATTAATAGCCGTGAGTATATGTATATATGTATGTTTTTACCCAACTGAACTTCCGAAATTGGCGGAGTGGCTTATAATTTTCCGGCCTTTTTGGTATTTAAAACTATACGTGTATGTATGTATCTATGTTCACATAAACTATATTGTGCGTCGCTTTGTGAGTTAACAGTTATATTTATATAGTAAATTCAATAAGACACTACGTTAAATATTTATTATTTGTAATACGATAAGCATCTCAACAATGAAGAAAAGCTAAATTCTATACCAGTGAATTCTCCTTTATTCCGAATAGAAATCACCTATCTTCGGTGAATAATGCTCGATCCATCTATCTTCTTTATGGCGCAAGCCTTTATGCATCATTTTCCACGTTGACCACAATAAAGCGATGGAAAATAGAATTATTTTTATTAAAAGATTGCTTTTTGCCGCGTCTCGTTTTAATGGATGTGTTAGTTCGTGAAAAGAATAAGACATCTCGTCCTTCTGATGAAAAGGTTTTCTGAAGTCGCGAACAACAAAGGTAATTCGAGTGTTTTATAGGTATTGTGTCGTCTAAATATAAAATTTGTAAAAGGGTTTTAATTTTCAGCCTCGTACTTATTTTTCTACATAATACAAGGAAATAAAAGTTTATTTGTATTCAGTTGCACACGTACATGTAAAAATGTTGCATTAACGCAGCCATAAAATACAACAAAATAAAAATACATACATACATATACTCACGGCTAAAAATCCCTAGAAAGGGTAGCCAGAGCTAAGGAATTAGAAATTCCTCAGCCACATTTGGAAAATTGAGTGGGGAAAGGATGGTAAAGTAAAGTTTGTTGGTGATGGGTCTCCAGCCGCATCGCCCAAAAATCCCTTAAAAGCCCCAATACCGTTAGTCGCCTCTTACGTACACCCGTCGGTAGAAACGGGGTAGTGCTATTCTAAGCCGACACTACAGGGTGGTTTACTAAAATAAAAATAATTCAAAATAAACCAGCGGTAACTAACATTGTACGCGAAAGCAAAAAACTGTGTGATTTTAAAATGCGAAGTTCATTGCTGTTTGCAACCGTGATAGCTCGATGGGTAGAACACAGCTTATCTAGCAGACGATGAGAGTTCAAATCCCGGTTCGGGCCTAAACCAATTTGTCTTTTCTTAAATCATATGTGTGGTTAATTTATCATGGTTCTTCACGGTGAGGCAAAACATCGTGGGGAAACTCAAATTGCTAAGTAGTACTTAGCCATATGACTGTGTATGCGTATAAAAACGGTGTTTAAAATCTCTAAAACATCACCTCTGTTCAGCGAAGCTAGATAAATAAAGTGATTTTATTGGTGGTTAAAAAAAACATAAGCCTCAAACATCTTTAAATGATTCAGGCCTTATGGATGCTAAAAATTTGTATAGTATAGTTCTATTTTCCTAAACGTGATGTAAAAAAATTTTCATTGCAAATTATTGTTTTTCATATTTACGAACACTGGTTAATTACATACATACATACATATACTCACGGCTATAAATTCCTAGAAGGGGTAGCCAGAGCTAACGAATTAGAAATTCCTCAGCCACTTTTGGAAGTTGCGTGGGGAAAAGATGGTAAAATAAAGGTTGTTGGTGATGGGTCTCCAACCGCATCGCCCAAAAATCCCTTAAAAAGCCCCAATACCGTTAGTCGCCTCTTACGTACACCCACCGGAAGAAAAGGGGTAGTGTTATTTTAAGCCGATACTACACAGCAAACTGATTATGTTAAATAAGCAACTGGTTAATTATTAATTGTAATAGTTAAGTAGTAAAAAATAATGTAAATCTCCAACATGCTATCATAGCAAACCCTTTTTCTTTGTTAAAACCAAATGTTTCAGTACCATAATGAAAACCAAGATTTCGCCGCTTCCTCTACAACCATATCAGCATACGCAAACGTAAAACTTTGCTAAGTAATATTTAATGAGTTTTAGTTTGCAAAACAAAATAAAACCGCTTGAAATTCTCCCGTTACTTAACTTAATCGTATGAGTGAAATTTAATATTTAATCATCTCACTATATTTTTTGTTCACCCAGGTATTTTACGCCCGAGTGTTTTATGATAAGCGTCCGAATGCAAAAGATTCATTGCGTCATTACTCATGACGTATATGGAGTCATTTGTAAAAGAAATAAAAAATTGCCTAGCGTTAGACTAGTGCCGTTCTTCTAGCCCGAAATTTCTTTATACCACTTGGTATGAAATTTAGATTAAATATTTATTTATTGCAATCGCGCCCTATATTTCCGCAAAGAGCTGACAAAGGCGCTAACACTTCTGAACATCGGGTTACATGTTAAATAGATAGTGTTAAATTTCGAGAACACACATGTTTTGCTTGAACAGTGCTATCACATGATAGGAGCAGGCATAGGCCAATGTGTGAATACACTTTTAGCAGATGAAGTTAAACACCGTTAACATACATACATATTCTCACGCCAATAGTTCCCATTGGGGTAGGCAGAGACTATCGATCGCCACTTTCTACGATCCTGGCAAACCTCTCTGGCTTTGTTTACATCCATCAATCCTTTCATACATGCTCTTTTATTCTTCATACTGCGGACTCCATTTTTTACACCACACCTTTCACGAATCACATCATTCCTCACACGATCACATAACCTTACATTACAACTTTTCTGAGGGATCTCATTTCTACTGCATTTACTCTACTTTCATGCTCTTTCTGCCACACCTAACATTCACTGCCATACATAAGCGTAGGAACGAGGACAGCATAATGCACAGCCATTCGGGCCTTTCCAGACACCGACTAACTAGACATTAAGCTATCCAGTGCTCCATTTACCAGCCCTCAGAATTTCAGTGTTTGTCCTGACATACCCTGCCGCTTTCCCTAGTTTCATACTTTTCTTTGCTTTCATTTTCATTCTTCACTGCATCATCTGTTACTCTCGCATCCATTCGTTTACTAGTTTTAATCGCTTGTAAATCTAACCAAGCCCTCTTCTTATCTCCAACTGCTTCTTTCACATCTTTATCTCACCAACTTGTTGGTGGTCTATTTGTTCTTTTACTCAATCCACATACTTCCATCGCACATTCAACCATTGACAATTTGAGAACATCCCATACTTCTTCTATTTCCAATTCATCCTTCATGTTTACGCAACTTGGCCTGTCGTCCAATTTCTTCATATATTCGTCTCTAATATTTTCATCCTCTTCCAATTTCTCCACTTTTAGTCTCGCAAATTCGGTTGTCGACACTTCGACCCTGTGACGCCAACGCGTGCACAGTCCCCTCAATCGTGATATCACGAGAAAGTGGTCTATGCCAACGTTAATGCCCCTATGGACTCTGGTGTCAACAACCTTTGCCCTTAACCTTTCATCCACTATGACAAAATCTATCATACTTCTATCGCTTCCTCTCTGTCTAGTATACATATGGATAACTTTGTGCTCAAACAACGTGTTCGTAACACAAAGATTCCTCTCCAAACATACATCAATCACTTTCTCACCATTCTCGTTCACTCTTCTATCACCAAACTTTCCTAAAACTGTTTCACAACCGTTGCGTGACACACCAACCCGACCATTAAAATCTCCTAACATAAATATTTTCTCATTTTGATCACACCCATTCGCAATATCGTCTAACAGATTCCAAAACTCCTCCCTCTTGGATAGTCCGGAGCATACACGCAAATTATGCGCATCTGGACAAGCCCTACCTTCACCTTTATCCATAGGAGCCTTGGACTCACACACGCATAATCTTGCATGCACTTAGCCATCCTTTCAGATACCAGAAGTCCCACGCCATGGGAAGCTCTGTCACTGTCAGCTGTAAATTGGCAAAGTTGTGAAACCTCTTTTTCCTTGCGCTTCATTTCATTTACTCACAGAAAATATAGTTTTCTTTCTTCTATGATCAAACATACTTCATCAAATTTTTCATGCACCCATCCACACACATTCATCGTACTAAAGCGGGTCTCTTTAGCCCACTTTTCGCCCCGTGAGGAACCGTTAACAATCTTGATAAAAGAACCACTTATGAGAATTAAAGACGCATTGGTATAGTCCCCCATAGAGCCATCATAATTTGAACAAAAGTTCCCTGTATTGAAAGCAGTGGTATTCCTACTAAGTTATACCACTTTATCTTTTCTTATGTAACTACCCGGCAAATGAAAAAACAAAACAATCCGTCAAAACACTTAAAAGAGAACTGTTTATCGAAGTAAAAGCGTTATGGTTAATTTGTCAAACAACTATCTACAAAAGCACATCAAAGGAAATCATTTCTCAAGCACAGTCGAAGGAAACTCATCAAAAACAAAGGGAAAAAACATTCCCTTTTCTATTTGTCTTACATAACCCGACTAAGGAGTGACGGATTGGCTCCTCTTTTTTTATCGCGGTAATGACGTATCTTATTTGTTAGCTCATTACGTATTTTATCTCTCATTTCTCAAAGATATCACTTACAAAAGGGTGCTTTTGGAATGGATCCTTGTTTGACAGAAATAAAACCACGAATAATGCTTTATGGTTTTATTACTGGTGGATTAAACTTTCTTTAGTGTTTCAAATTAAACCGTAACAACCAAAATAGTTCAGTGGGAGAATTCCCTTTACATACATACATACACTCACGGCCATTAATCCCAAAAAAGGGTAGCCAGAGCTTCAGTACTAGAAACTCCTCAGCCACATTTGGAAGTTGGGGAGAAGATGCTATAAATAAAGTATCTTTGAGAATGGGTCTCATCGCCTAAAAAAGCACTTAAGAAGGCTGATAATTTACCTTGCCCTTGCCATACCCCTTAGTCGCCTCTTAAGAAACCCGTAAGTAGAAAGGGGTAACGACATTCTAAGCCGGCACTACATGGCATAAAAATAAAACCACGAATAATTCTTTTCTAGCCGTGAATAAATATTTCTTAAGGCTTTAAAGTTAAACCGTAGCAACAAAAATTTGTTAATTTTAAAGAGCTTATTCCATTTGTCTGAATGAAGACGTCTGAGAGCCACAGAATCTGAATTCAGACTAGTGGAATAACGTTCAGAACGCTAGGCTTCTGAAAAGTAGACAAATTTGTGTAGTGGAATAACAAGCGTCTGCGGCAGTAACTTCGAAGGACGTCTGAATTCAGAAACGACAAAGTGTAATAGAATAAGCTCTTAAGTAAGAACTGGCTGATATTCGGCGCTATTGTCGATAATTGCGTCAGTATGATAATTGAAAGTACCGAGCCAGGTACCTTTTCACCAAATGAGGGCACATGTCTTCAAGTTTTGTTTTTGTAATTAAATTTCTGTGTTTTTAATTTCATGTGGCTTTGATTTTTGTATATTATTATTTTCAGTTTGTGTCCTCACGAGGAAAATGAAGCATTATCTTTCCTTCTTCTTTCATTTAACAATAAAAAGTGTATTTCTAAAACTCATATGTTTCAAGGAGGAGACTTCTATAGCTGAGTTGTGCTTAGTCTGTCACATGACTGTCTATTGTTAGTTTCATACCTATAGAAAAATAAAGAAATGCAAAATATAATTTAATTGTTATTTACTGCAACTAAAATCAGAAATTTCAAATAAATATCGCAAGAAATCTGATCACACTCACGTAATCTACCTTCATAAAGATATTTTTTTTCAGCTTTTTCAACAAAAACAGGATATCATCGAAGCCACATAAAATATTTTACGGCTACCACCGCCGCACCGTATGGTTTCCTAAACAGAAACGAAATAATATAGTCTGTAATAAATATTGTCTTGTAAAAAGTTTCAAAAAAAGATATAAAATGACATGATATTCTCACGATGTTTTCCCTCACTACATAAAGACTGTGTTTATAAATGAATGTATATTTTAATTTATTTATGTGCATGTATGTGTAGAGTCAGCTAAGAATAGCTTTAACTGATTTCATTCCGCAGTTGTCGTAAGATGCAATTTAAGGATTTAGGGCTCTCTGACTGAATGTTCGGCAATGTGGCTGCAAACAAATCACCAATAGTTCTTTATTTTAAACATCCTTTTGCCTAATACATACATTTATACATATACTCACGGCTATAAATCCCTTAACGGGGAAGCCAGAGCTTTGGAATGAGGAATTCCTTAGCGACTTTTGGAAGTTGATTGGGGGAAAGATGGTAATAATAAATGTTTTTGGTGACGGGTCTCCAACCACATCGCCCAAAAATCACTTGACTAATACTTTACAAAAATAGCTCAGCAATTTCCAACTTTTACACTCTGGCTACATATTTTTGGAAATCATAGCTGTGACTATATGTGAATATGATTCATATATTTTTCGACCACAAACGGAGACGATCATGGCCCAATTAATAATTGCATAGGCAAGATCTTCCATTGCTGTAATCACGTCGATATAAGGGAAAAAGTAAATGATTATCTTTCCTTATCGGATTTTTCCGGTGTAGGCCTTAACTGAAAACCAGTGTTTTTTCTTTTGGCAATATCTAGCGCTGAATTATAATCTATTTTGGGGTACCATAGCCCTAATTTTTACTCCAAAAATGATGTTTTTCCTATTTGTGTACCATTGTTTTGTTGTATGGTGTTGTTATCTATCTAGCTATCTAAGCTCACCAACCAACAATTACTATACTGGTCTAAACAAGTACAAGTTCTACTTAGTTTGGGGCTAACTTGATCTGTGTAATATGTCCATATATATTTATATTATTATTATTAAACATATGATGTATCCAACTATTGCAGTCAATTGATGCATTAAGATAATCATTAATTGTCAACCATGTAATTTAATAGTCACTCAACTGCCACCCGTTCGGATAATTTAATTGCTACCTGTTTGCAATCAGTATTTGCGTTAACAATTTCCGGACATATCAATTTGGCTTTGTGCTATCAATAAAATAATTGCTCTGTATTTATTTAGGGTGGTTTGCACTCTTTGTTTAAGTAGTGTATTGATACAAGGTGCTTCTGGTAGCTATTGGAACTAGAATTTAGTGATACCTTATTGCAGCTGTAATATTCAAGAATTTAACGATCGCAAATGGAACTTAAAATTTTGTGAAAGTAGTTAGTATTAATAATTAATAGTACTGTATAATGACAAATAACACCTCAGTTTTCCCGTGACTATGATAACTAAAAAGTTTTGGAAACGTCGGGCTTTAAAAATAATGTTATAGCACGCAATTAAAATATCCGAAAATCAATAGTTGTTTCAATTATAATATTCCAGAATTTTAATAAAGGTTATTTTTATTCCAATAACCCTTTATTATTTATAATTTCCCAATTTCCTAAACTATCTCAATTTCGATAAATATTTGAATTAATCAATATTTTTAATATCATCAGGTTTTGGCTTACATCCATAATCGTTTCGTTATGATTCTTCATCTGCTTTGCAAGCAATTATTATATTCCACTTACATAGTCGATAATATGATAAAGGTGATCGCGGTAGCATATTTTCTGTTTATAATATACAGGATTTCAAGACCATATGTATGTATATATACCTCTTAAATTCGGTATATATTATATTTAATTTGAATGTCCAAACTATTGTTATTAGTTCTCATATTTATAAGATGCATCTAAACTATATTGAAGTCTCGTACAATGTCCTGACAGAGTCGGTTCATCAGGTCTCGTTATCGCGTCCGTTTCCAGTTGAGCTGTTTTCACTGCGTAGTTGAATCAGAGCTTATCAAAAGTTCTCTTACAAGATCAGCAATGGATGCCGTGGTTTTACGTTTGACAGATGATCGATGATGCATCATTTAGAGCAGCAAAGTTATGCTTTTTGGTTAATTATTTTTATTTCGGTTTACCTGCATATTTTACATGGAATTCTTGAAGGTGGGTGCCTAGCTATATTGCCCAACAGTAATTATTAGATTTTCCCGAATACGCGAAATGAAATACAAAACAATGCATTTGCATTTTAAAGTATTGCATATAATATTTGCGAGAGACTTGTTAATTTCGAACATAAATCGGTGTAACATACAATCAAGCAGACCAATGGCGAATCATTTTAGGGTTTAGTTTTTATCCGTTAAATTGAAAAAACCTTAAATGCGTGTACAGAGGTAAAAATAATATTCATCGTGTTGTAGAACATCATTCCATTTTTCTGTGGCGGTTGAATCGGTATATCTGTCACACTGAATGCTGCTCACATATTATGTAAATAATTCAAATTATTAAGTAAATTTTTTTTTGTAATATATACATATTTAGCTATAATTTAATTTTTAATTTTTATACTATCAATGTAAATAATTTTTATTTGAATTTCATTTAATAAATCAGTAACAACTAAATAAACAAATTCGTAATATGGTATGAAATGGTTTATGATATTCAATTTATTTATTCAGTTTCATAATAAAGGGTTAAAATTTTGAATTCACATATTTTAGACTTGTATTGATAATCATTTTTGCTGAGTCGTAGTGGTAAGCATACATACACTAATGTACAGTCATGTATTATCACCATTTGCAAGTGCAGTTACAATTATAATTAAATTGATTTGATTTCATATTTTATCTCTACCAGACTCGGCACAAGTCTTTTAGGTCTTATGCGGTGGCTTATTCCTCGTCATGCCACTGAAAAACTCTATGCACTGAAAAGCACTGAAAAGATGGTAAGAGCAATATGGGCATACTAGTGGGTAACCCTGGCGCGACTACGTCGCGTCCTATAAAATGAGTTTATTTTGAAATTTTCCGACCAATCACAGCGCAGCTCTTTTGAATTTCTAAATAATTTTTCTGATTGGCCGGTTTCAAAAAATTCCGACCAATCACAGCGCATCTCTGATCGACTAAAGTTTGCGCGCGCTTATGACACTCAAGCAAAGTCTATGGACAAAATCGAAACTTTGAAATTCTGTAACAATTAACTTAATCCAGTTACATCAGATGTCTGAATTTTGTGCACACTACGGCCGTGAACTGTACTGTAGTTTAACAAATTTTATTTAGAGCATATTAGTTTTAGGGGCCAATCACAATTCATCCCTAATATTACCGTCTTTTACTCCTTTAACTTCCAAAACTGGCTGAAGAGTATCCATTTCTGAAGCTCTGAAATACCCTTCACAGAATTTATGGGCTATTCCACATATCCCCCCTGAGCTATCCCCCCTGGGGGGGAAGAAAGGATTTTTTTTCTAATTATCATTTGTAATTGATGATACTCATCTACTCATTTGTTGTTTTTTTTTCATCAGGAGGGATAGACGGAAAAGTATCCCCCCTGGTAGCACTATGTGGAAAAAAATTCCTTTCTTCCCCCCCAGGGGGGATAGCTCAGGGGGGATATGTGGAATAGCCCGAATTTATAGTCTCAAGACTATCTCAATAACGTGCTATAATGTCACGGAGGAGTAGATAAATGAATATGATAAACAGTCAAATAATATGACTTCCCCTCTTTCCGCATCCGTTATTTCTATAAATAAGAAACGCTACTCATAATCAAGCAGTCATACTTAGCATCTGTGTTTCATATTGAAACCTATTTTCGTAGTCTTGTCTCGTGTCACATCCACTCCGGAGCAAATAATGCTCAACTTGTATTGCTGTGAGTAAAGTTTTAATGGCCGTTTCTATTTGAGATTGTTTGTGCATAATAAATATGTTGAATAAAAGTTAGCATTTTTGTTCCTAGATAGTGCACGTCATAACAGCTGCCTAAAGTTTAACTGGTTTTAATATTAGATTCTGTCTAAAAGCGTTGCAAATTTCTTCAATCTCCACATGACAAATATAGCCGTATATCCCATAAAGGGGTAGCCAGAGCTTTAGAGAAAGAAACTCCTCGCCACATTTAGAAGTTGATAGGGGACAAGATGGTAGAAATAAAGTATTATTGGTGATGGGTCTCACGCCCCATAGCCCAAAAACCACTTAATAAAGCCCCATACCCTTACTAATACATACATACATACAAACTCTCGGCTGTAAAGCCCTTAACGGGGTAGCCAGAGCTTTGGAATGAAAAATTCCTCAGCCACTTTTGGAAGTTGATTGGGGAAAAGAAGGTAATAATAAATGTTTGTGGTGACGGGTCTGCAACCACATCGCCCAAAAATCACTTAATAAGACCCTATACCCTTAGTCGCCTCTTACGATCACCCACGGGTAGAAATGGGGTAGTGTTATTCTAAGCCGACACTACACGGCTAATATGGCTGTTACTAATACCTGCGTTCATATTCATATCATTTATCTCCTATTGAGTATTGCCTCTCATTTAAATACTTGAAATGATTCTTCACTTCACTGTAAATGATGTTAAATTGTGGAATGCACTTCCTGTAAACTGGCTAAATCTCTACCTGTTTTCAAGAACGTAAGTAGAAACGCTGTAATACTGTTGCTTATAAAACTATATGTATTAAGTATAACAATGTATGTACGTGTGTTTTTTTTATTTATTAACTTTCATTTTAAAATTATTAACTTATTTGCTTTGTTTTTTTGATTACTTTTGAACCTTTTATAGTACTTCTCCCGATTTACCTAAAATTTATTGACCCTTATTGTTCCGTGTAATGCTAGCTTGGATTGTCACTACCCCTTTCTACCCACGGGTGTCGTTAGCGGCAAATAAGGGTACAAACATAGACTCACGGCTACAAAACAAATCCCTTAACGGGGTAGCCAGAGCTTTGGAATAAGAAATTCCTCAGCCATTTTTGGGCGGTGTGGTTAGAGACCCGTCACTGAAAACATTTATTTATTATCACCATCTTTTCCCCAATCGTCTTCCAAATCTGACTGAGGAGTTTCTAGCTCTGAGGCTCTGGCTATCCCTTTTTAGGATTTATATTTATATCTATTAGTAATAAAACTAGTAAGTAGTAGAACAAATACAAATGATTTTATACCGATTTATGTTAGGAAATGGAAGATAGCTAATGAAACACATGAGAACTGCGAGAGACAAAAGTCTCAAGTCGTAACAAAAGCGTTATAGTTTCTACTTACCTTCGATGGAAACTAATGGTTTAAATATAGGTTAATATTATACATTTATGTATATAACGGGAAATTGAGTTTTAAAAATACATCTTTAAATTTAAGTGCTCATCCGCAGTAACTTATCCTGATTTAATCTTAAATCGTTCCTCAGCTTTAGTTCTGAATTCAATTTCAACTTAAACTGTTAACTGGACTTAGCCAGGATTTTCACACCGATCTAATGCCTTAGGTTAGACCATTAAGGACTCAATATCAGTACCCTATTTCATAGAGATCTTTGAAATTGGAACATTTAGAATATGACTTGATATCACTCATATCTGAATTTGTGATTATATAACAACTAGCAGTCCGCTTTGTCTTCGCAAGGGAAGTGTTATGTTTCCGTAAATCCTGTGTTTCTTCTTTAATTCGTAGGTTTTTTACTATTAAAATATTTTGAAGGGGTAAAAAGTATTAAATTTTCGTCTTCTCGCGGTGGTCAGGCAATCTCCTCAGATATATTAAAAAGTTGATAAATATATGTATATAGAGAACTCATTTATTCATGTTAACGTAACACCATAGAACAAAAGCAATAGTACACAAATATGAGCAACATTTAAAAAAACAGGTATGTGCTATGATATTTATTTGCCGTGTAGTGCCGGCTTAGAATGTCGCGACCCCTTTCTACCCACGGGTGTCGTAAGAGGCGACTAAGGGTATTGGGGCTTTTTATTGGATTTTCGGGCGACGCGGTTGGAGACCCATCACCAAAAACCTTTATTTTACCGCCTTTTCCCCACTCAACTTCCAAAAGTGGCTGAGGAATTTATAATTCCTTGGCTCTGGCTACCCCTTCTAGGAATTTACAGCCGTGAGTATATGTATGTATGGTATAAAAGCTAATTAAATTTAACTGTTACCTTGCATTTAATTATATAAAATTCTCGTATTTGCTTATTTATTTCACAGTGTTTGTCACCAAACATACATACATACATATACTCACGGCTATAAATCCCTTAATGGAGTAGCCAGAGCTTTGGAATGAGAAATTCCTCAGCCACTTTTGGAAGTCGATTGGGGAAAAGATGGTAATAATAAATGTTTTTCGTGACGGGTCTCCAACCGCATCGCCCAAAAATCACTTAAAAAGCCATTATACCCTTAGTCGCCTCTTACGATCACCCACGGGTAGAAATGGGGTAGTGTTATTCTAAGCCGACACTACACGGCACTCTTCTGAAATGGCTGAACCAATTCAAATTTTGCATACACATTCGATAGGTCTGAGAATAGGTTTATAGCTATTTTTATACTCCTAAGTGATAAGGGTTGTACACCCTAACTTACTTAGAAATTCCCTATAAATAATTTATATGGCAAAACAACGTTTGCCGGTTCAGCTAGTTTAATTATAAAGAAAACGGAGTTTTAGATAAATTTAACCATACCCTAAGTACATTGTGATAAGATAAAGACTTGCGAAGAAGAAAATTGACTTTGGGAGCGACTAATTACATACGCGAGTAACGAAATAAAGGCTTATTAAGAGAATTAGTAATACACGAAGTTATTCAACTTTCTCCCCTTTGCAAATCCTCTTCATCCAATTCATCCTCTTTTACTTTGAACTTTCATGAATTTGTTGTTTTACGTCTCTGTTTAATTGTCTGCGATGTAATATAATGTAGAACCATAAAAGCAAAAAATTACAAATTTCTATTGATTGATTAGGGACCCAATGTGGCAGTGATACGTTGATGAAAGCCAGCTACTTGCACAGAAAACTGAATCATTCGAAAACGAGAACGAATCAATAAGTTCAATAATCTACAGAAAACATGATCGGTGTAAGCATTTTAGTATAAGCATTTCGTAAACTTAGTTTTGTAAAATTTCCGATCCTGTAAAGATATCATAATTAGTTAGAAAATCCCAATATGAATACAGCTAATGAAGGTTCAGAGATAGCTATATCAGAATTAACGACACCGTGGCCGATTAGAGAGGTGACAGGTTTCTCAGTCTGGAGGTTGCGGGTTCGATCCTCGCTGAGCGCAACATTTATTTGATGAGCAACAATGATTGTTTCTAAGTCTTTGATGTTATTTATACGTGTACTATATCGTTGAGTTAGTATCCCATAATTCAAGTTATAGTTGAATTGAGGCTAACTTGATCTGTGTATATGTACTTATATATTTTAGTTTCTCTCCCATGGCCGAAAAATGAAATATAAATTTTAAATGGCAGAGGCGGTACTCCCCATCAAAAGAACAGTCGGTCGGGATCAACTGACTCAGGTTCAAGAACCGACGGACAATCTGAGTCGTAGCGAGCAGCACCGCCTTCTGCATTATTTTGTGCTGGACATCATTGACCTACACAACAATTGGGATAATTATTATTAATTTGAAACATGGATTTTGTCTTTAGAATCACCAAAAACCAATACATTTTAAGGAAAGTCTACTTACCCCAATCAAAACTAGCTGCATGAATATTACTGCATCACAGATGACGTGGTGCGGGTCAGTTGCGTCTCGAGAATGAGCCAAAACAATACGATAATATGATTGGATATAAAATAGTGATGCTAGACACATTTGGTAGATTAGATAAATGTAACATGCAGTGTAGTCTTAGTAGAAAAATAGGAGGAGCCTAATGGTATTGGAGCTTTTTAAATGATTTTGGGCGATGCGGTTAGAGACCCATCACCAAAAATATTAACTTAGAATTTCTTCCCCAATCAACTTCCAAAAGCGGCTGCGTATTTTCTCATTCCGAAGTTCTGGCTTCCCTTTTGAAGGATCCACAGCCGTGAGTATGTCAAATTCAGACAGACACAGATGAAAGTATATTTTTTTATATAAAAAAACAGCGATTTGGGACATGGCGTTGGTTGCCTATTGAGGTGACTAGATTCTGGGTTGGGTGGCCCGGGTTTGAACATGTTGGGGGTAACATTTGCATGATAAAGATGAATGATTGCTTCTTAGTCTTGGATTTATTTTTCATACGTCTTATATAGGTATAGTATTAATTTATCATTCAGTACTATACCTTAGTTAGTATCTCATGCCATAAGTCATTAAATTGTAATTCGGGACTATTTGGACACGTACTATGTCATAACATTTTTTATATAATGTCAAAACACACTTACAGATGTATCAAATACCATGAACAGCGTAGTGGAGTATTGTGATTTCAATACCTATTAAAAAGCAACAGAGATATTGGAATCCACTCGCTTTTGTTATTTTATCTGATAGTTAAATTTTCGCAATTGGCTATTAAATAATAATAATTATTATTATTTCGGAAAACATTTTTGTTTCTCGTCTCTCCCATGGCCGAAAATGAAAATATAAATTTTAAATGAGAGAGGCGGTACTCCCCGACAAAAGCAATTTATTTATTATTATTATTTCGGGAACACTTTTAGCTTCTCGCCTCTCCCATGGCCGAAACAGAAAATTAGAATTTTAAATGGGAGAGGCGGTACTCCCCGACAAGAGCACAGTCGGTCGGGGTCAGGGAGTCAGGTTCAAGAACCGACGGACGATCCGAGCCGTATCGAGCAGCACCGCTTTCTGCATTTGTGCTGGAACCGACACGCCACAGAAATCCAACCGCCTCAAGTTGGTCGCGAGGCTGGTTGGAATTAACCCGTTCGCGGACAAAACAATTGGGATAATTTCTGTCGAGGTCACACCCCACATGTCGGTGATCTCGTGAGCCAGGTCGAGATACTTCCGACGCTTCTCGGTGTCGGCTTTCACGAGACCCTCGTCATGAGGGATAGTGACATCCACTAGAAATACCCTCGACTGCGACCGATCCCATACCACGATATCAGGCTTATTCGCTAGAATAGTCCTGTCCGTGATAACGGATCGGTCCCAATAGATTTTGGCTCGGTCGTTTTCTAGGATTGGCTCCGGCAGATACTTGTAATACGGCAGCCTCTGTTGCAAGAGTCCGTATTTTAGAGCGAGCTCCTGATGCAGGATTTTGGCTGCTTGGTTGTGTCTGTGCAAGTACTCAGTGTTAGCAAGAGCCGAACAACCGGAAATAACATGCCTAAGTGACTCTCCGGGACGGCCACATGCTCGACAGATGTCTGTGGTACCGTCCTTTAGGATGTATTTCCGATAGTTCCGCGTCTTGATAACCTGGTCTTGTATTGCACAGACAAAACCTTCGGTTTCCCCAAAGAGGTCCCCGAAACGCAGCCAATGCAGGGAGGCTTTACGGTCCACGAAAGGTTCGTGAAGTACCTTGTAAAACCTCCCGTGCAGCTCCTTCTCTTTCCATACGGACTCCCGACCAGAGGTGCTAAGTACCTCCGGGGTTCGCCAATCCTGTGAGGCCAACGATAAGGGAGTCAGTCCTTTATCACTAGCGACCACCTCTCCCCGAATACTATCATCCGTCATCGCCAAAAAATAGTTTCTGAGGTTGCATACCTCGCGGTTGTGCATGGTTTTGGCACTCAAGAGGCCTCGACCACCACACTTCCGCGGGATATACAATCTCATAACCGACGATCTCGGATGATGCATTCGATGAGAGGTCATCGTCGTGCGGACTCGTCTGTCCAGAGCGTCTAGTTCGGACTGAGTCCATCTGAGCACGCCAAACGTGTACATCAGTACAGGCATGACCCAGGAGTTAATGGCTCGGATCTTATTAACGCCTGACAAGTAGCTATTAAGCACACTTTTCAGGCGTTCATAAAACTCCTCGCAAACACCCTGTTGCACGTCTGCCACCTTCACACCGATGGTTTGTGACATGCCCAGATACCGGTATGTTTCAGCCTCGGAGAGTGCCCTCAAATGATTGGTGCCGACATCGACACCATCAGAGTGCACGACATGCCCCTTCTCGACATGAATGACCGCACACTTATCGACCCCGAGCTCCATCTTGACGGAACCACTGAAATCGTTAGTGATCGTCAGTAGCTCCGCCAATCTGTCAGCCGTGGGGGCGTAAAGCTTCAGGTCATCCATGTAAAGGAGATGAGGCAAGCGTGGTCCGCCTCTCCGAAACTGAAAGCCCGTCCCTGAATTCTCCAAGAGTGTACTTAGAGGATTCAGGGCCAAGCAAAACCAAACTGGACTCAGGCAATCGCCCTGGAAAATCCCTCGCCTTATATCAATTTGGTCATCCGCGTCCGTCATCCGCTGACCGTCTAAACTCAGGATCGTTCTCCAGCACCCCATACACTGCCCGAGGAAGTGTCGAACTGTACTTTCAATTTTGTACAGCTCGAGGACCCTCATGAGCCATGAATGAGGTACCGAATCGAACGCCTTCCTGTAGTCTATCCAGCCAGCGGAAAAGTTCCGACGGTTGCGTTTGACCAGTTGGCCTACGACCGCATCGATGAGGAGCAGCTCCTTGCTACCGCGACTACCGCCCCTACATCCGTTCTGAGCTCCAGAGATCACATTGTTATCAACAATGTGTTGAGTAATCTTGGAGCTCAGAACGGATGTCAAGGTCTTGTAAATTGTACAAAGACAAGTAATGGGGCGGTATTGTGATGGATCCGCGGTAGCATCGCTCTTTGGAGCTAAATGAGTGACCCCAGTAGTTAAGAAGTTCGGGAGCGTCCCACTCTCGAGGGCGCTTTGGAACTGACGGGCGAGAGTAGCGTGACAGCGCGTGAACCCCTTCAACCAGTAATGGTGCAATCCGTCCGGCCCCGGACTTTTCCAGTTCGGAGCCTTACGGATCGCAGCCACCACATCCTCCTCGGATATGTTGACGGGGTTCATGGGCGCTATAGGCTCGCATGCTCCCTCGACCGCCTCGAACCATCGGCCCTCTTCGTGATCAACAGGCAGCGACCAAAGCCCACGCCAAAAGGCAACTACATCGGCTTTTTCCGGTCGCTGACCCGTCGAAACCACATCGGGACGCTCCAAAGTTCTGTAGAACTTCTTCTGGTCACTCATGAAGAGACGATTCTGTTGGTACCTCTTTACCCTTTCAGAATATCGCCTAATTCGCTTACCCCAAGCAGCGATCTTCTGCTTCAGATCATCGATGCGCTCCACCAGTCTACAGGCAAACTCTGGTGAGTTGTCAAAGACATTCTCACCAGGGAATGCCTCCCTGACGAAGCGCACCACCCTCGGCCTATTGTTGCCTGATCTGAAGCTGGTCAGTTTGCCGATGAGGACCCTGGCCCTTGTGATACGGCTTTCAATCCGCCTCATCCAGGCTGGTCTAGTTCTAGTCCTGGGACTAGTACTGCCAGCCTGGCGGGAGCCACCAGCTCTTGCTGGCGGCATCCTGACGCCGACAAGTCGACAAACTGTCATTGCGGCGCCAAAGAGAATTGAATCCGTATCCCAAAGGTCCATGCTGCTCTCTAAAAATGAGGGCAGCATGTTATTGACGGCCTCAACGACATCCCGAACCTTGATGCTGAGAGGAACTCGGGGCAGCCTTGGCCTCCTTTCGAGAGGCACTTGGCGATATTCCAGGATCGTCTCTTCGAGTGCGCTCCTCACCAAATCCAAATCCAGGGAGACTGTTCCCCAATCGCTTTCCGCACCACCCACATCCGGCAGGTTAGCAATTGGCTCCCTCCGTACTTCCCGTTCAGGGACTGGAGGGAGAACCTGCACAGGTGGCTCTTCGTCTAGCGGGGGAACAGCCTCGCGTCGCAATTGTTCGAGTTCGGTAGTGCTAAAAAGTTCTGAGCGCTGTATATACCGAACTCGATCCGCCAGGTTTTGTTCTGTGACGGTCAAATTGGGCTCCAGCCGCAGAAATTCGCGGTACATTGCTGCCCGATAACCCGTCCGTCCAGTTCTTGAACCCGAGGCCCTAATATAGGCCCGCATGGCATTCCTATTCATTTCGACCGTCCATGCCATGCGGCGCCTTGTTCCACCAGCGGCGGGCACCGATTGCTGGGACTGAGTTGCCCCAGTCCCAACCGTTGCCAAGCCATCTGGTGGCTGAGGTGGTCGAGCAGACCGACCAGGTGGTCGGGCCGGTCTGCTGCGGCTGGGGGACCGCATGCTGCCACGTCCAGCCCCAGCTCCAGACGCGCCCCAGCGATAACCCCTGGGGAGCGGCCCTATACGCTCATCATTATTTCCTGTGTCCATTATGATGAGCGAAGATTCACCCGGGTTTTCGCTCACTTGCCCCGGGGAGACCGTTATTGCTCTATTTTGCGCTGAGACCAGTTTGTAGACACGGTCAACACCTACAAACTCAAGCGCTGACTATTTGCATTGCTGGAATGGCAAGCTGGTAAACATTTCATCCTGCCATTCCAACAATGGGCGGTGGGGTCGTCACATCCCTACGCCTAATTATTATTATTATTATTATTTATTTATTAAATCAGACAACAAGGGTCCAAAGTATTAGTAACATTATTATCTTAGCCTATGTTAGTGTACAATATAATCTATTTATTATTATTAATCAGTATCACAATCAGTCAATTAGCACCCGCGCAAGGTGCTGCATTATTAGGGAGTCGTAGCGCCCTGCTATGGTCCTCAGGATAGAGTTAGGGCTGCACCGCACCCTGCAGAGCAACGAAGCGGCTTTTTTGCGCATAATGGCATAAAAGTCGTCTGTATGGTTCTGCGCAAACATGCCCGAAGCACTGCAGAAGTGGGGCAGCCCCAACAATATTCTGAAACCATTATTGTATTGGACTCGCAGAGCAGTGATGGCCCGCTGCGTATATCTGGTCCATAGGGTGCACGTATAAAATACCTGACAGTAGGCTTTAAATAATAATGATCAGAAACAAAAATTTGGCTAGCTTATACAATATAATCCATAATGTTACAAAATCATGACTCAACGAAAAATAACGCTCGTTTGAAAAGTGAAATTTGACACGAAAAACCCTTTTCAAGTCAGAATATAACACGTCGGCTCTACAAAATAAGTAATTACACAATTAATTATCCTTTACGTGACTTCAATCGCAAATAAATACCGTTAAGAAACGTTTACTCTTACTTACGGTTGCGGAATTTTTGAATTAAAATCTATTATGAAAGTATTTTGTATGTTCTTCATTTCGGTTAGAGCCGTGTAATATCAGCTGAAAATATTTATTATCGTGAATAAAATTGAATAGTATATTACATTAATATATTACATACATACATACATATACTCACGGCTAAATAAATAAATATAAATCTCTAAAAGAGGTAGCCAGAGCTTAGAAATTAGGAATTCCTCAGCCACTTTTGGAAGTTGAATGGGGAAAAGATGGTAGAATAAGGGTTGTTGGTGATGGGTCTCCAACCGCATCGCCCAAAAATCCCTTAAAAATCCCAAGTACCGTTAGTCGCCTCTTACGTACACCCACCGGTAGAAATGGGGTAGTGCTATTAAATTGTAGTAGTTATAGTAGGGTAGTAAATTGAATAGTAGTAGTAGGCTTTTAATTAATTTTCGGGCAGTTTAGTTGGAGACCATAACTATTCTTCATTTTGCAATCTTTTCCAATAAAAAGTATCTGAAGAATTTCAGGAAACTAAAAATACACAATTATGT
This sequence comes from Bedellia somnulentella, assembly GCA_963576735.1. NCBI lineage: Eukaryota > Metazoa > Arthropoda > Insecta > Lepidoptera > Bedelliidae > Bedellia > Bedellia somnulentella. The sequence goes on from OY755178.1 coordinate 3,510,140, forward strand.
TTGTTTATTTGCAAATGCCAGGTATTTCTTAATCATTCCCTAGTTATCTTTTACAATAATGACGAAAATAGGATTAGATTGGTACAATTCTGATCCAACACGATACAGCCTACATAATATTCAGAAAAATTAATCATGTTTTGTTTTTGAAAATGCCCTCAACAAATAATTTTAAATATATTCAAACAGTCGTAAATTAATCAAACTAACAGGCCCGATCACGCAATACAAAAATAAAATATTGAGGAATTTGATTCTTCGCCTTGCGCTGCGCAGATTTCATCCCTATTCCGTGAAACTCATCTGAAATGCGCCAGTCGTTCAACTGATGTTGCGGGACGAAGACGCACGACCAAACCTATCGATACTCACTAAATTTAGTTACGTATGATTAACTGTATCCAAAATAATTTACATAGTGACTAAATTGTAAACTCGTGAGTTCTGTGCAAAATAAGTATAGTGAAGTGTTTAATAATGCATTGGGTTAACATCCAGGATTTGTAAACGAAGTAAGATTTATTCAATTTTGTAAATAGGATTATGTTTCAGTTTCTCCCGGTTACTTTGTTCAGTTAGGATATTGTTTTAATAATCATTAATTACGTTTGGAATTATTGGATTAGGGCTTTTGTTCGTGCGAAGTTAAATAGACTGGAAGTTGATAGGCGGCCCTTTGAATTTCAGCTTAATATTCGTTGTACATATTTTTTTCATTCATGTACAGGGTTTATGAATGTTTATAAAAAAATATTTATACGGAAACACTCAACAAATTTTATTGTTCTGTTTGTTTTGTAATAACAATCAAATTGAAATAATTAAACAGAATTTCGTATTTTGTTTGAATTTTCAAATAAAATTAGTTTAGTCAGTTTTTTGAAGACTAGGTAAACACGAAATTAAATTGATATAAATTAGTTTTTTCTTCTCATTAACATTGAATAAGTGAAGTTGGAAGTGGTGATTGAATTCTAAAAATATTTTGTAGAAAAGTTACATTAACTAGCAACAGGCTTGACTTTGTGATGGCACACAGCATAGATGTATTAATATATGGCACATGGTATTAAAAAAAGTGGTCTGGTCTCTAAGTGAAAGTGTTAGATAGTGTTAGCTTAGAATAACGCTAACCCAATTTTTTCATAAGTGGGTGGCGTTTTGGGGCTTTTAAGTGAGCCATCACCATTCATCTTCTATTTTAAAATCTATTTTCCGCTATATTCAAAAAGTGGCTGAATTATTTCTAATTTTTAAGCACTGGTTTCCCCTTTTTTGTTTTACTCAACAGGACAAAAGTAGAAAGAAAATTGTGGTCAAATTAAACCATTTTTGTCTCAACGTGTGATCACTTCTACCAAATAGATTTGTTAAGTTTAGAATATCTCTTAGGTATTGTGTGTACTTGGCGGTACATAATACACACAAATACATGATATTTTTTTCATGAAAAAAGATTACCAAAAAAAAGCTTGATCCGTAGAATTAGAAATATCTCAGCCACTTTTAGAGGTTGAGTGAGGAAAGGATACCACATCGCCCAACAATCAGTTTAATACCCTAAAAGCCTATGCACCTTTTACTCAAAATTGAAAAGAAACGGCTTACTGCAATTCCAAGCCGACACTAAACGGCATAAAAGGGTAGCTAATATTATTCATCAAAAAAATAATAATATGCTCTTCTAATAATCTTTACATAAATTACAAAGTTATGTTTGAATACATATTTGTGGCTTGACTGTACATGACAACGGAATGTTAATTCAAAACCTTCCCTTGTCCAAGGATAATATTATTTTTCCTCGTTTATTCAGAGTTGATTACTGCAATAACATACCCTGTAAAAATTGAGGCGTGGGTTATTGTTCTCATTACTAAGTCAAGTATTATTCATAGGCATTTTTTCATGAATATTTTCGCTGTATTTTGATCGCTCGCTTACAAGAAATGAGGACGGTATCGTATAAAATGATATAACTATTTACATACATATATTTTCTCACAGCTTGAAAGAACATTTAATGTCAGTTGCCATTGCAATAAGAATAGAAAAAATTTAACTGCACATCACAATAGAACACTAAAGGAACTCATTTGTTAAACCTATGGATGATAAGAGCAATAAGTTATGGTCATCTTAGGTTCAAAAACATGGTGAAAGAAATAGTTTTGCATTAATTTTTACAATATTACTTTAGGTTAAATTTAAAATTTAGTAACAAAACTAAATATTATAAAATATTAACATACGTGTACAATATGTATCCTAAAAATATGAACAGGAAGTAATTACCGGCAAATTAAAATTATACTTTAGCAGTGTAGTGTCGGCTTAGAATAGCACTACCCCATTTCTTCCGGTGGGTATACGTAAGAGGCGACTAACGGTATTAGAGCTTTTTAGGGATTTTTGGGCGATGCGGTCACCAAAAACCTTTATTTTACCATCTTTTCCCCATTCAACTTTCTAAAAGTGGCTGAAGAATTTCTTATTGAATTTCTTATTCCAAAGCTCTGGCTACCACGTTAAGGGATTTACAGCCGTGAGTATATGTATGTGGCTATGAATTAGTGTGTAGTAAAGTTAATAAGGCAGTGTAGTTTTGGCTTAGAATAGCACTAACCCATTTCTTCCCGCGTGTGTCATTAGACATGAGTCGGTGTTTTAGGGCTGGAGATGCGGTTCCTCCTCACGAACCATCCTTAATTTAACCGTCTTTTCTCTAGCCAAATTCCAATAACATACATACATACTCACGGCTATATATCCCTAAACGGGGTAGCCAGAGCTGTGGAAAAAAAAATCCTTAGCCACTTTTTGAAGTTATGGGGGAAGAGATGGTAATAATAATAATTATTGGTGACGGGTCTCCAACCACATCGCCCAAAAGATACTTAAAAAGCCCCTAACCCTTAGTCGCCTCTTACGATCACCCATGGGTAGAAATGGGGTAGTGCTATTCTAAGCCGACACTACACAGCTATTCAAATTCCAATAAGTTGCTTAATAATCTGTAATTACATACATACATACATATGCTCACGGCTATAAATCCCTAGAAGGGGTAGCCAGAGCTAAGGAATTAGAAATTCCTGAGCCACGTTTGGAAATTTTAGTGGGGAAAAGATGGTAAAATAAAGGTTTTCGGTGATGGGTCCCAACTACATCGCCCAAAAATCCCTTAAAAGCTCCAAATCCTTTAGTCGCCTCTTACGCACACCCACCGGAAGAAATGGGGTAGTGTTATTTTATGCCGACACTACACAGCATTCTGAAGCTTTTACTATTCTTCTTGGGAATTAAAAGCTGTGAATATAAATAGGTAGGTAAAATGGATTAGTTTAATTGTTAATGAAATTATTTATGCAATGTATCCCCCAAAGAGTTGCAGATGTTTTAAACATTATGTGCGACATTAATTCGATTAGTTTATTGACACTTTTTGGCTGAACAGTGTGCTCGAATGATAGTTGATAGGCTTTTAGCCACTTATCGTAGCATACACACCGTCGTATTACTTTATGAAGTATTGTACGCTGACGCCCGATTTCTGAATTGAGTATTCCTGCTGAGAACTACTAAAGTAGCATTCTGTCTCATTTAGTAGTTAAGATTTCAATGCGACAGAACGATACTTAAGTTGTTCTCAGCTGGAATACTCAATTCAGAAATCGGGCGTGAGTCATTAGGATTTTCTTAATCGCTTATAAACTTTTATGATATCGCAGTATACATTGAGATCAAATAGAGAATATTGTGAAAAACAGATACATAAAGTGTAAAAAATAAAGGTGATGATTATGAATGAAGATCGAAATGTTTGCTACGATAGCGCTAAGTTGCTATAAATCAATCCCTACTACGTTAGAAACTTATATTTTGATATGTAATTGCTGTGTAGTGTCGGCATAGAATAACACTACCCCATTTCTTCCGGTGGGTGTACGTAAGAGGCGACTATCGGATTGGGAGCTTTTAAGGGATTTTTGGGCGATGTGGTGGGAGACCCATCACCGAAAACCTTTAATTTTACCATCTTTTCCCCACTAAAATTTCCAAACGTGGCTGAGGAATTTCCAATTCCTTAGCTCTGGCTACCCCTTCTAGGGATTTATAGCCGTGAGCATATGTATGTATGTATGATTGTTATGTAATAAATGTCATGTATGGCTTAGAATGTCACCACTCTTTTCTACCTACGGGTGTCGTAAGAGGCGACTAAGGGTATGGGGCTTTTTAAGTGGTTATTGGGCGATTTTCTCTTTTTCAAACCTCAAATAATATCAAAAATATCAGTTATGATTACCTAACATTGCTTAGACATTAATATTCAGAGTATTGACTCTCCTTTCATCCATAATGACTGATGTAATTACTGCAAATATGCTTATTGAGATGATCTACGGATTCTCCACTTGGAGGCAAGCCAGATGCAAATTAAAAAGAGAACGCTAAAGTTGATATTGAACGAACTCTGTAGTCATTGTTCGAAACCATTTTACAAACAAAGTCGGCAAATATTATAAGTATAAACTTAATTTATGTCATATAATAGACTAGAATAGAATATCTCTTTATTGCACATCAAACATAAATTTACAAAAGAAATTACCATACAGTTTACAGTGAGGTACAATTGGCGGTCTTATCGCTAAAAGCGATCTCTTCCAGACAACCTGTGGAAGTGGAAGGTGAGATCGGTAAATTAGTTATCTGGGTAGATGCACAAAACAAAATATATAGAAATAGAAAAATAATAATGTAGTTCTAGCTGAAGTGCAGTAATTACTTGTGGTTTAGGTAATTAATTGCTGTGTAGTGTCGACATAGAAAAACACTACCCCGTTTCTTACGGTGGGTGTACGTAAGAGGCGACTAACGGTTGGAGACTCATCACTGAAAACCTTTAGTTTACCATCTTTTCCCCACTAAAATTTCCAAACGTGGCTGAGGAATTTCCAATTCCTTAGCTCTGGCTACCCCTTCTAGGGATTTATAGCCGTGATCATATGTATGTATGTATGTATGTATTATACCTAAGAAGTAAACATCCATAATCACCAATAAATTTATACTGAAAAAAGTACCATTAAATATTTCTTATTAATAACACGTATCGCAAGTAATATAAGATTTAAATAAATTGATATGGTATTGAATTGCATGATATGATTATTTTAAAATAGGGACAGAATATTTGTAATAGTACAATAAAAGCAAGAACATTAAAATTGTAACATTTTGAGTACATTAACTATTAAAATTGTTTGCCATTTTGAAATCAAATGATGCAGTTACTAAGAAAACACCCTGACTGTACCTTTATCAATCATTTTATGATGATGACACGTGAGTGGTTTTGTCAGCTTCTTTCTATTTTTTCATGACGTTGTCATGCCAAAATTATCGCCTGTGAACCAACATTCTAGAAATTTTATTACCATCTAGACCTTTACGTAATTGTTTTATAGTATATCCGATGTCTCACCATCATTAGTGGACAGAAATGAATATTCGCTCAAAATAAAGAACTTTAAACTTATCTGGTTCCAAGAGTTAGCTGAATGCCTACTAAAAATACTATAAAATGTAACCAAAAAAGCATTTACTTTCCAAAATGTACATGTTCACAATAAGTTGTTCCGGTGTTTACCGTAGTAGGTTTCCTTGTGAAACGCAGTTATTTCAAATTACTAAGTGATCGTACAGTTATGGGTTGATGGGCATAATTGTTTCATTATAGAAACAGAAACAGGTGTAAAAATATTAAAGCTATATGAGGCCAATATTGTTAACTTACTTAAAGATGAACGGTATTATTGTCATCTATCACAGAAACTTTAATAGCTCAGCTATTTCTACAAAAATGTAAGCTTCTTTAGATGTTCATTTGATGTTCCTTTACTTAAAAACTTCAGTAATAAAACCATAATTTAATTCTGCCCCTGCGTAGTGTTTACACCTGTATTTAAACGTAGTTGTGAATGAGACTTGGTAACCTATATGGCTGGTCGTCACTGTACAAAGAAATAATATCAGCTGTGGATATCACTTACATATTTTAATCGCCCAGGTTCTGTATGAGGTGACTAAGGGTATTGGGACTTTGTATGTGATTGTTTTTTTAATAGTTTTCTGTCTCAACTTCTTATTCTGAATTTCTGCCTTCCTTTTTTGCCATTTATAGCCGAGTATAAGTATGCAGGTAGTTAAGATAAAGGCGATAGGCCTGCCCCCTATCACGTGAGTACACTGTGCGAGCAAAACTTTGGTACTCTGAACACCAGGTGACAATAGCACGTCATAATTAGAAGTATTAATAACTCTGCGAACCCCTTCGAGGATATACAGCGTAAACGTTTCAGTCTAGATAAAGATAATCACAATACAAAACACCATATTTCAATATTCCACGACTTAACCAAGATTCCAAAGTAATAAAACAAAACCGCTCTCCTCCCGTCGCATCTTCGCAATATCATTCAGTTATATTTCAACCTACGCTGAAATGAACAAAACAATTCTTTGCTATATAATGACCCAGTTTAATGAAATCATAAAACAATACCTAATGCTGTGGTATTAAAAAGGGTGGAGCAGCTCTTTGATTTAAGATCTTGCTCGTTAGGGAAAAGGCGGAAACGTGATACTGTGTAGGCCTTTGTGTTTCGTGTTCTTGAAAGGTTGGTAGCTATTGAAAGATGAGTGCGTTTTCACATAAAAATATACCCGATCATATAGACCTGAGGAAGGAAATATATTAACACGGAAAAAAAACTGAGTAAAATGTATTCAGGTTGCGTTTTATTTTCTTGCACTGTTCTGTTTAATGAGTTCATCTTGGCATAATAGTGCCATTTTTATTGACGATCTGTTTGAAATATTTTAACTGAACTATTGTTATATCACAGCCGGTATTGTATTCCTACTGAAGACCTTGATTCTACTCTGAACTTGGTCACTTGCTTTGGGTGCCTCTTGCTTAGAGCAAGTTAGTCGACTATATACTATTACCATGGTTATAACCGGGACTGATCGACGGTTTAACATGGCCTCTTAACCACGACTTTCCGTAGTTTTTAGAAAATCAGAGGTTCATATCGCTATATCCAACCAATTTGCATTGATTGTCAAAAAATGAATGTATAAGTTTAGAAAGCATTTTTACGTGAATTTCAATTGAATCTTATCAAAGTATCTTTATTTAGCCGCTAAACGTGGTTATATCACACAAAGTGGCTACACAGTTTAAGAAAAAGACAACTCAAGAATAAAATTGAGTATCGACGAAAATACTGAAAATAAAACCTTTTCTGCCAACCATTTAACGATATAAATTTAATCATAGCTTACTATGTGACCTTGTCTTCAGAGCAGACAACTACTTACTATGCATACCTCGTCTTGTCAATGCCTCAACGCAAAACATTAGGGAGATTAAAAGAACTAATTCGCACTAACTCAAGAACGATTTTCTATGAATCCCTAGAACTTGCCGCAGAATCGTCTATTGTGCTCACGTAAATCTTCTTACTTCGCCAAATGGCTTAGGAAACTACACTTTAGTGTCTACAAGAGTTTTGTACGGCCCTGGGGCTAAATCTTGTTTAGATATAAGGGCGTTACTACGTTAGTTTGGAAGAATGGGCTATCTTCATCAATCTGGTTAAGCGAGTGCCGTTTCATGTTAAGAGTTTTAGGTAGTTGGTCATGTTCCTTTCACGTTTTATCAGTTTTGAAAGTTTTACGCAGTTCTTTGATTAAACATGTGGAGTGGTTCAGATTAATTATGTTTGGTTTGGGTATGGAGAAATACATAAATAACCTACCAAGTGACTGTTTTTTAATTGTTTTTTTTAATTCGTTACAACAGAAGTATAAAAACGTTGCTGTGTAGTGTCGGCTTAGAATAGCACTACCCCTTTTCTTCCGGTGGGAGTGCGTAAGAGGCGACTTACGGTATTGGGGCTTTAAAGGGATTTTTGGGCGATGTGGTTGGAGACCCATCACCAACAACCTTTATTTTACCACCTTTTCCCCACTCAACTTTCCAAAGGTGGCTGAGGAATTTCTCATTCCTTAGCTCTGGCTACCCCTTCTAGGGATTTATAGCCGTGAGTATATGTATGTATGTATGTTAAATAAGATGATATTGTATTGAATTGTATGATATGATTATTTAAAAATAGGGACAGAATATTTATAATAGTACAAAAAAAGCAAGATCATTAAAATTGTAACATTTTGAGTACATTAACTAATAAAATTGTTTGCCATTTTGAAATCAAATGATCCAGTTACTAAGAAAACACCCTGACTGTACCTTTATCAATCTTTTTATGATGATGACAAATTTACTAGCTAGTTAATATAAAATTAAATATTGCTTGGTATATCATTCTGAGACTTAATTTTATAGTAAAGCATGAAACTAACCCTGTAAATTGAAAACCACGAATTGTATATAAGCTTTAAAGTAAAATTGTAGGTAAAACAGTAATTGAAAATAAATACGGATACCTAAACAGAACTTGGAATTGCTAATTGAACAAAAACGTTAGAAAAGCACCAATCAAATTGAAACTTATTTTTTTCCTGTCGGTTAAAATCGTATATCTTTATCTGTATACATACATGTAAAACGTGGGTACTCTGAACACCAGGTGATAATGTCACGTGATGTTCAGAAGTATTAGTACCTCTGCCAACCCCCTCGGGGATATTCGGCGTGAACGTTTATGTTATGTTATGTTATACTTGGTTTGTTATTTCCGATCTTTGACGAAGCGTGCGCGATGCTAAAGATACACACATCTGCACAGGCCAGTGCTTTCACGACACCAGCTTCACGCAACATCCACACTAGGATATTAGTTGCAAAACAATGATTTCACTTAATAATTCTCGGTCCCGAGGTTGCAGGTTCGATCCCCGCTGAGAGCAATATTTATGTGATGAGCATAAATGATTGTTTCTTAGTCTTGAATTTTAGTTACATTTGTATTATATAATATTAAATGAATCGTTGAGTTAGTATCCCATATTACAAGAATTACCTTGTTTGGGGCTAACTTGATCTGTATATAAAATGTCCGTATATTAATTTATTTAATAATTGCTTAGGATTCGAAACTTTTTTTAAAATAACACGTAAAATTTTTGGAACTAAAGTCATCTAATTAATTTAATACGGTTTAGAGCTATAAAGCGGGCCTTAGCCTTAGGTTTAATTTACATGAAGTTTTACATGCGGTTGAAGACCCATCACCAACAACCTTTATTTTGCTATCTTTTCCCCACTCAACTTTCCTTAAGTGGCGGAGGTATTTTACAATTTCTTAGCTCTAGCTACCCCTTCTAGGGATTTATAGCCGTGAGTATATATATGTTTTACATTAAGTATGTAATTCAATAAAATGACTAGGTATTAATTTCAATATTGACAGTATTTCATGCATAAATGTTAAAGTCATATTCATACGTATTTTTTTTTAAATGGTATTTAGTTATATTTAAATCGCTTTTAAATGTATATTAATACAAACGAGTATAAGCACGTCACTGAATAACAAAAGACGATAGGTACAGAGCTAATTCCAAAGATACTTTTAAAAGTAGCCAATAACCACTTAATATCCCTAATACTTAGAATAACATTGACATACATACATATACTCACGGCTATAAATCCCTAGATGGGGTAGCCAGAGCTTTTGAATTAGAAATTCCTCAGCCACTTTTGGAAAGTTAAGTGGGGAAAAGATGGCAAAATTAAGGTTGTTGGTGATGGGTCTCCAACCGCATCGCCCAAAAATCCCTTAAAAGCCCCAATACCGTTAGTCGCCTCTCACGTACACCCACCGGAAGAAATGGTAAAAAATACTTATGAGAATATATTACTAAGTTGTAAAATAAAACTAGCAAATAAATAAAATAAATAAAATAAAATAAAATAGCCTTTATTCTCCACATTTCGATGATAAATTATAAATGATTCAAAGTTTCTAAGACAATTTGAAGTAAAATTGATTAATTAATTAATTAATTTAATTACATTGATTAATAATTCATTAATATAATAAAATACGAAAAAAATATTTAAAAAAAACATGCAAAATTAAAAATGATTATATTATTTTGTGGGTACCCATTTCTGGGTGAAGGCCTCCTCCATCATGGACCACTGATTCCTGTCTTGAGCAGTTCTCATCCAGGCAATGCCATTCACAGCCACTATGTCGTCGCGCCACCTGCACCGGGGTCTTCCTTGGGGGCGTGTAGAGTCGCGCGGGCACCAATGGAGCATTCTTTCGCTCCATCTATTATCTTTGAGACGAGCTACATGTCCTGCCCATCTCCATTTAAGCCTGCAGGCCAGCTTGGCGGCGTCGACGATTTTTGTTGTCTGCCTTATTTCGGTATTCCTTTTCCTATCTTTCAGTTTTATACCTAACATGCTTCTCTCCATGGCTCGTTGGTTGACTTGTAACTTGGTTATTATTTCTTTCGTTAGAGCCCAGCTTTGGCAACCATAGAGAAGGCACGGCAAAACTATCGTGTCCATAGCCTTTTTTTTTAGGTGGATCGGTAGTGGTGATTTAAATATCTCTTTTAAAGACCAGTACTTTTGCCAGGCTTTTTTAATTCTGCAGTCTACTTCATTTTGTGTAAGGTTCTTAAAGCATATGTTCTGCCCTAGGTAAGTATAATTTTCCACATATAAAATTTCGGTTGACTGTATCTTAGTAGGTATTTTCTTTCTATTGGTCATAATGCACGTTTTTTCTTCGTTAATGTACAGTCCACATTTACTACTTTCTTCGTTTAGATAGTTTAACATAAATTCCAGTTCAGTGTGATCTTCACTTATCAAGACTATATCGTCTGCGAAACGCAAATGATTCAATCTTTCTCCATTAACCTTTAAACCGAAGCCGCTCCAATCCATCTGTCTAAAAATATGCTCTAATACTGCGTTAAAAAGTTGTGGAGAAATTGGGTCTCCCTGTTTTACTCCCCTTTTTATGTTGAACGGTTTCCCTTATTTCTCCATCTTTATCAAAGCCTGGCTTTTGCTATATATTTCTTTTAGAATATGGATGTATGTGTTTGGTATTCCTTGTTCTTCTAGTGATAACCAAAGGGCTTCATGGGAAATCGAATCAAAAGCCTTCGCATAGTCGACGTAAGCAATGTAGAGTCCGATATTGTATTCTGAACATTTTTCTATTATTTGAGTCAGGGTAAAGATGTGGTCTGTAGTAGAAAAGCCTGACCTAAAACCTGCTTGTTCTCTCGGCTGATTTTCTTCCAGAAGCTTTGAAATTCTCATTAAGATAAGGCTAGTGAATAACTTATATAGGGTTTGCAGTAGGCTGATAGGGCGGTAGTTACCAATATATGCTGGATCCCCTTTCTTGTATATCAATGATATTACAGCTGTATGCCAATCAGACGGTATTAACTTCATTGTAAGTATTTGGTTAAATAAATATGTTAAAATTGGTGTGATAGGTTCTTCTATGGCTTTTAAAACATCGTTTGTTATTTGGTCTTCTCCGGGGCTCTTCATTGATTTTAATTTTTGGATGCAAAAACGTATTTCACTGCTTAAAAACGACAGGACTCTATCATCACAGTTGTTCTCTTTGTTGGCTAAAGTTTTATTTAGTGTATGTGTATCATTATATAGTTTTTCATAGAATTCTGAGGCAATTATGAGCATTTCATTTCTATTTGTTGTAAGATTGTTATGTGTACTGGTCAAGGAGGGGATCCATTTTTTACCGGGTTTTAGTCTCTTATGTGCTCTTTTTACTGACGCTCGATGTTCAAGCTCTTCTTCTATAATTTTATATCTCTGGTCTTTTGCTTTTTGACCTATTTTCATTTTTACTATTTTATAGAGTTTTGAAAGTCTCTTTTTTTCCAAAGTAGTTTTATTTTCTTTCTCTTTTAAAATTGTTCTTTCTTCAATAAGTATCTTTATGTCGTCTTGTAGCGTCAGTACCTGATCTCCAATTGGTTCACGTTGTGGTAGTAGGTTAGTGGTATGTTTGATTTGTGTTGTCAGTGCTTTGTAGGTGGATTCTATATCTTCAAGTTTTATATTTTTTTTGGATAAATCGGTAAATATATTTTTCAAGGAATCTTCTTCGATCGGTGTAAAACTCTGTTTGTTCGTGTGACTAAAATACCTCCTCGAGTTGGTTTGCTTAGTTTTTAACAATAGTGTTGTTCGGACCAGCCTATGGTCTGTAGGATGGCTAGTAGATATAACGTCCAAATTTTTGATTTTATTTATATTTCGTGTTAGAATGAAGTCAATTTCATTACGAGTCTTTCCATCGGGATGTAGCCATGTCCATTTTCGTTTGGCTTTTTTTTTAAAGTGCGTGTTTACTATGTAGAGTTGTTGTTCAAAACAGAATTCAATAAGAAGCTTGCCTCTTGGGTTTCTTTTGCCAAAGCCCCATGGACCCATAACTTTTGTGTCATCTGATGTTTGTATACCAACTTGTGAATTAAAATCTCCAATAATCAGAGTGTTGTTATTTGTTTCTGTTAGGGCTTCCCTCAAACATTGATAAAATAGCTCTACGTCTTGTTCATTTGCTTTCGTCGTAGGCGCGTACACTTGGATTATATTGAAAATGTTATCATCAAAACTAGCAAATAGTAGAAGAAATACTATTTACACACATATTTTTTGTTAGATAAGATAAGATAAAAGATAAATTTAAATTATACTGACCTAACCGCCCTTTGTATTTTTTTCTAATATCATTTATATATATAAAGAATAAATAAAGGAAAGAAAAATTTCGACATATTCATTCTCTTTCCTTTATTCATTCTTTTTTTATTAGTTACAATCCCCACATGAGGTTTTAATGAACAAAAAGATTTAAATCATATATATTTTTTGCAAATATTAACATAAAGAGTATACTATTGCATTCCATTCTCCATATATTCACAAACATTTCTCTTCCACAGATATTCAAAGGCGCATTGAACGTAGAAGTCAACAAAATGGTTTCTCACGTGGCGAGAAAGAACAAATTATGATGTTAGAACCTCCGAGGTGCTTAGCCGAGTGTTGTTAGTTGAAACCGCGCCAATGCATGAGACTAAGTTCCGTGTGCGGACCGAATAACAATATGGTGCAAGAAGCTGGCTTTAGGGTTCTACTGTGGATTGCCATATTTCCGTTGTACAGAGCTGATAATCTTGGTAAGTTTTTTTATATAAAAATTTCGTAGTACTGACTAGTGGCGAATTTAGAATTGTGTAACCACAAAAGAGAAAAAAATCGTATAGTAAAAGATTATATAGCTTGCCTTGTGATTGTAAATATTTGTGAACCTCTTTTTACAACGAAAAACATCAAAATTACGTATTAGACTAATTTTCGTGGTGCGCGGACGGAATGTGAAAGATTTTGGCAGATATCCTGCCGAACATTGTACCTATTAAAAATTGGAAAAACAGGCGGCTGAGCTCATTGACTATCATGGGAAGGGTATATTATTTTGTTATGTATTAATTAATTTCGACTATTATATTCGAAACTCTATCTACAAATTACAGGTACTTTGAGTGATATCATATTTAACCCTATAAATTAATCCCTACGTTATTTTTTTTTATTTATTATAAAGTAACATTTAAAAAAAATCTAATACTAAAGTAACAACTGTGATAACTCAGTGGGTTGAACACCGCTTAACGTGCAGAATATGATGGTTTAAATCTTAGGTCGGGCCTACACCAATTTTAAAGAAAGAAAGAAAAACGTTTATTCATAACTAAAGGTACGTTTTAATTACACAACAGTCATCTTTAAACAATAAGCTTATAAAACACAAAATTAATCATAATTAAAACTAAGCAAAAAGGAACAAATAAACTTATGTATATCAATTTTATTTGTCTATTTAGTGCCCCTCAGCTATGAACTATATTTGATTGTTCTAAAGTCATTTAAGTGGTTAATTTATAATGTATGTTAACGGTGAGGGAAAACATAGTGAGGAAATAAACATAGCTAAGTTGTACTTTGTCATGTGACAGTGTAATTGCAAAAAACGGCGTAGGCCTGCCCCCAATCACGCAAATACACTATCCAAGCAAAACTTGGGTACTCTAAATATCAGTTGACAATGTCATCTGATGTTCAGCAGTATTAGTACCTCTGCCAACCCCGTCGGGGATATTTAGCTTGAAAGTTCGAGTTAGAGTACTAAAGTAGTAAGACTAGACAACCTCACAAACCTTTCAGACTCAGTAAGAAATAGGTCGCACAATACGTTTCCGCTTATTCAAAGCACTCTGAAAGACGCAATTGCTTAAACATAAGTTTTCTAGCTAAGTAATGGAAATGTGTTCTGTATTCTTGTCTACGTTTATTCAGCGCTTTCTTGTCAATTTTATAACTCGCAAAGTTTAGTTTATCTTTCCATGTTTTAGAATACTGGAATAGGCGTTTTTAGATTCGAACTTTCCTGAAAGTTTATGACGCTAAATATTTACTCAAACTCAAACGTTCACGCTGTATAACCCATGAGGGGTTGGCCAAAGTACTAATGCTTTTAAACATCACGTGATATTGTTACCCGGTCTTTAGAGTACCCACGTTTTTCTTGGACAATGTTCTCACGTGGTAGGGTGCAGGCCTATCATCGTTTTGTATGAATACACTGTCACATGCCTAAGTACAGCTCAGTCATGATGGTTTCCTTAAGATGTTTTCCCTTACCGGTAACAATCAAGATGAACGAACCACACATATGTTTAATGTTTTTTGACATGAATTCCTCATGTGGGGATTATTACTCATAAATAAAAGATGTTATTAAAGGAAAGAAAAATTTCGACACTGGCGGGGTTCGAACTCGCGACCTTCGGGTATACGCCCCCGTCGCTCTGCCAACTGAGCTACAGTGTCAGTTGGCATCCAGCGCAAAATTTCTCTATCCTTTGTTTCTTTTTTACACGTTCAAGTAGTGTTTGTGTCATTCATGTCAAAAAACATTAAATTATGTGATAGTTAGGCGTTTCCAACATTTGCATTCTATCTGAAAAGGTAGACAAGTGGCCGTCCGAATTAGTTAAAATTCGGAGGTAGGAAACGCAAACACTACTTGAACGTGTAAAAAAGAAACAAAGGATAGAGAAATTTCGCGCTGGATGCCAACTGCCACTGTAGCTCAGTTGGCAGAGCGACGGGGGCGTATACCCGAAGGTCGCGGGTTCGAACCCCGCCAGTGTCGAAATTTTTCTTTCCTTTAATAACACCACACATATGTCTTTACAAAAGACAAATTGCTGTGGCCTGTCTCCGGATTCAAACCCTCATCATCAATCAATCATCAGCGTGAATATGTGTATGTATGTATGCTAGAAATAATTTTCCAAATGCAATTACCCTAACCTGAATTTATTTCATATTTTGAAACTACCTTCGCATGAATTAATTTCTATACGCTCTTGAAACTCATAATTTAAATACTAAATTAAAATGCCTGCAACTTCAAGTAACTTAGTATATTGGCTCGGAAAACTCACATTTCGTTCTAAAAGGCAACTCGAAATGTGAAGGAAAACCGTGAATAAAGAGCAGCATTCCCTGGCCACAGTTTTCAGCGAACTGCAATCGACAACTTGGCTGACAAGGGCGCCATTTGCAGAAATTACGTATTTCTAGAGGGAAACTTAATTAAATATATTAGACTTGAAAGGAAAGACAAGAAATAGAGTCATTGATGTAATAAATTACGTTAAATAATCTCTTATGAAATTTATAAATAGTTGACATAAAAACTGCTGTGTAGTAGCAGTATATAGTCAAATACATATTATTCCTTTATCTCTCATGACTATAAATCCCCAAAAAGGGTAGCCAGTGCATGAGAGTTGGAAATTTCTTAAAACCGCCTTTGGTAAACTACCAAAAGAAGTGCAGAAAGGTAGTAAAATAAAGGTGTAAGAGTTTTTCTCATGGGTTTTTAGCCACATCTATACTTATATTATAAAGCTGAAGAGTTTGTTTGTTTGTTTGAACGCTAGGATCTCAGAAACGGACGAATAAAATTGAAAAAATCTTTTTGCGTTGAAAAGTCCATTTATTGAGGAAGGCTTTAGGCTATATATCATCACGCTGCAATTAATAGGAGCAAAGAGTTTGCAAAAATGTTGCAAAAACGGGAATAATTATTCATATTTAAAGGCTTCCGTTGTGTGCGCTGCATAAACGGTTTAAGTTACCCAAAAAATATCATAAAAGAATTATTCCTCTTTAAATGATCTAAAAAAGTGTCCGCGACAGTATAATTCTATCTTTTAAGATTGACTCACTATGACCATTTTTATGGTAATGAAATTGGGTCTAAATTAATGCATTATTTCCAATTATTTGCCGTAATGTTTTATCAACATAATTTTAATCCTTATCCAAATAAACGTGTCCTTGATTAAGAGTATTCAATTGTGAACAAAATTGTCCTTGACATCACTTGATTTAAATTAACATCTTAGAAGATAATACGATTTAAAATTACTCTGCAACATAATTGACATGCGTGCATGAAGCGCAAGTCAAGACGGACTGACTAACTCAGTATCAATGCTCAGTAAAACTACTATACTTTTAAACTTAAAATTTATAAAATGAAAGAATTGTGAGGACACTATGAAAAACACCTCTTTTCTCATCGCATGACAGAGACGCTCAACGGGTGAGTTAAATGTTTCAGTTTGACGAAGTGAAAGTTTATACTTTTGACAGTACAAAGTCTGTCGGGTCAGCTAGTCATTTATAAAGCCTCAAAATTCCAAGACATCTTTTACGATCTTTGCGGATAGAAATGCGCTAGTATATTTTCTTAGCCAACACTGATAGCAAGGCAATGGATACAGAAATATCGTGTTCACAGAATTCACACTACTTCTACCATTCTACCTATTTTTAGATTCTTTAAATAACTTGATACCCAGTGATAGCCCAGTGGGTAGAACACTCGGTTATCGTGCAAACGACTAGTGTTCAAATCCTGGGTCGGGCCTACACCAATTTGTCTTTTCTAAAGACATATGTGTGGTTAATTTATCATGGTTGCTAACGGTGAGGGAAAACATCGTGAGGAAGCCCACATGGCTGAGTTGCACTTAGTCATGTGACAGTGTATTCGTACAAAACGGCGATAGGCCTGCCCCCTATCACGTGAGTACACTGTCCATGCAAAACGTGGGTACTCTGAACACCAGGTGACAAAGTCACGTGATGTTCAGAAGTATTAATACCTCTGCCAACCCCTTCGGGGATATTCGGCGTGAACGTTTATGTTATGTTATGTTATGTTTAAATAACTTGTCCTGATGAGACAAGTCACTTTCAAGCTGAGTATGAGCAAACAATCGGAGGATGAATAATCATTCTAAATAACACCCTTGTCACAGGATTATTAATTGTTTGCAACTACAACACCTAATGCAAGCGTCGTGAAATGAAATACTGAGTATATTCTCATGTCTCCTGAAAATATGCCATGCCATGTTCAAGCAAGCTATGCGTTCTTTGAAAATCGTGTAGTATTTTTTATGTGAGATTCAGAAGTATTAATATATCTGCCTCCATATCGAGTAGTTACGGTTTTGAGCTTTTAGAGTAAAAAATATAATTCTCAAACTTTAATCTTATCCTATCTAATAAGTCATACTTTTTAATACAAATCTATGCCTAAAATATGTAATTTAAATCGTTTTGTTCGTGAAAACCTCATGTGGGGATTATTACTAATAAATAAAGAATAAATAAAGGAAAGAAAAATTTCGACAGTGGCGAGAATCGAACACTCGACCTTGGGTATACGCCCTCGTTGCTCTGCCAATTGAACTACCGTGTCAACGGCTGCCAGCGCGAAATTCTTCCATACTTTATTTCTTTTACACGTTAAGTAGTGTTTGCGTTTCCTACCTCCGATTTTTTCACTAATTCGCAAGGCCACTTGCCTATCTTTGGCCTAACTATCACATAATTTGAATGTTTTTGTTCATGAAAATTTCATGTTGGGATTATTCTTTATAAATATAAAGAATAAATAAAGGAAAGAATAAATAAGAAAGGAAAGAAGAATTTCGCGCTGGCAGCCATTGACATGGTAGCTCAATTGGCAGAGCGACGGGGGCGTATACCGGAGGTCGAAATTTTCTTTCCTTTATTTATTCTTTATTTATTAGTTAAAATATGTACTTATGTATTTCATGCAACATAAGTCTGAATATTTGTTTCATTAGGGTAGACATATATGGCCGATTGGAAAACTGAAGAGCATTAATTATATAAAAAAAGTCTAAAAACTAGACAAAAAAAGCATGTCAGACTGTTACTTGCGTGGGGAAAAGAGGGTGAAATAAAGGTTGTTGGTGATAGGTCTCCTACCGCATCGCCCAAAAATCCCTTTAAAGGAAAAGAAAGAGAAAAATTTGTTTTCTTTAGTTGCTACTCCCATTCCATTATGTCTTGTACATCTGCCTATTGTTTTTATTAACGTACTGATCTCGGAAAAGATGGTAAAATAAAGGTTGTTGGTAATGCGTGTCCAACCAAATCGCCCAAAAATCTATTAAAAGCCCCAACATCCTTAGTCTTCCATGCACCCATGGGAAAAGCCCGGGTAGTGCTATTCTAAGCCGACACTACACAGCAAGTATTCACCATTTAATACATTCAAATTCTGTAGCTTTTCTTTTTGTGGTGTATTCTGAAACTTACAAGATTATGTTTGTGCCGTCGAGCTGCATTTTATAGACAGGGTGGGTAATAGCAGTTACGCAGTATTAAATTTCTTGTCTTTAATAACTGTTACTAGTTGTGTAATTATAAAATACTGTAAGTTTAAACTAAAATATAACTCTCCTATATTGTATCTTCAATGCAAAACTTGTTACGCTAAGACGAAGCTACCAATTAAACGCTTACTGTTTCAGACCATTATGCATCTTAAGACTTTAGTAATAAGTGTTAAAGTAGAAACAGCAGGTTTTGATACAATCTGCTCAGGTATTTGTCTGAAACTGAATTGTGTGTGGGAATGACAGACAGTGAGTGAGGTCGAATCCCTGAGCCAGTATGTCTGAATTACTGATTGTATGGAATTCTATTACTTGCTACATATTTGTTTTTGTTTGATGTAAGCAAAGTTTGCTCACGCATTCAAGGTATATCGTATTTAAAAGATTATATTTTCATGAATTGTTAGTCAAAATTTTCAAATCATACGATTTTGTGATTTTCTTAAGTGTTCTATTCCAAAACTATGTTATACCAGCTTCAAGTAAATACCCTAGCATGTATTTAATTATATACATACTTATACTCTGGATGGGTAGCCACAGCTTCAGAGCTAGAAACTCCTCAGCCACATTTAAAACTTGATTGGGGACAAGATGGTAGAAATAAAGTATCGCTGGTGATTGTTCTTCAACCGCATCGCCCAAAAACCCCCAGCCTTAGTCGCCTATTATGACACTCGTGCGTAGGTAAAAGTAGTGTCATTCTAAGCCGGCACTATACGGAAACTAAATTCTAAAGGTAAAATCACTCTTTTTGGGAATGCTTATTTTCACTAACTACATACACATACATAGATATACTCACGGCTATAAATCCCTAGATGAGGTAGCCAGAGCTAAGGAATGAGAAATTCCTCAGCCACCTTTGGAAAGTTGAGTGGGGAAAAGATGGTAAAATAAAGGTTGTTGGTGATGGGTGTCCAACCGCATCGCCCAAAAATCCCTTTAAAGCCCCAATACCGTTAGTCGCCCCTTACGTACACCCACCGGAAGAAATGAGGTAGTGCTATTCTAAGCTGACTCTACACAGCTAATGTCTGTAAATTTTTTAACTTCAACAAAAACAATTTTAAACAGCATCGTATATATTGTAAATGTGGATGAGATGGTAAAAGTGCCTCACAATACATACTTGAACAGTTTTTTATGGTTGGATGCGTTCTAGCTCTGTATAGAATGGTAAGACGCTGCTTCGGAGTCAACAAATCTTCAACCACTTGTGGTAGATAAGAAGGAGACAAGATTTAGTACTACAAAGGAATGGTTTCATTCTCGAAAAAAACTTTTAAAGATCTCGTAAAGCACGCTAGAATGAAATTGGAAAAAGAGTCCAATTTGATGTATAATCTGTAAAGTAAATTATATAATTAAATAAACGTATAAAAGTAATAAATTCATCCTGCATAAATTATAAAATAATGTAAAATGATTTAAACCAAACAAATGTACAGTAAAACTGTTCAGGGCTTATTTTATAGGAGTGATTTATTGAAATGTGAATTCGAGCAAATTTTTATTGTAAAAAACACATAACTACAAGACACTAAACAATTAACTCTATGAACACACAAATGCAAAGATCTCACCCGAAACAATAAAATACAATAACAATACGTAATGTATCGAATGAATCGCACAGAAAATCCAATGTCGTCACTTTGTACACATCCGAAATTTTCGACGATCATTAATCATTCGTAACTCTGTGGACGCAACTGTAAACCAAAGGAAAGAATAAATAGAATCATGACTCGGTATATTTAAGCCAACACCCAACTCACAAACTGCTTAAATAGGGTACAAAAACAAAAAGGTTCCAGAGATTTCCAGCGTTTTCAATCAAACTTTCGGTTTTGTAGTGTCTGTTAGAGGTTCTAAAAAATTCTTGAAAATTCGTACATGATAAAGTGTGTGTTTGCAGTGTTTAGCTTAAATTAACTTTGTTTCTGGCATCACTTAAGGATAAATTTATGACCGTGATAGCTCTGTGGGTAGAACACCACTTATCGTGCATACGTTGAGGGTTTAAAGCCTGGGTCGCGCCTACACCAATTTGTCTTTTCTAAAGTCATCTCGTATGTGTTGTTAATTTATCATGGTTGTTAACGATGAAGGAAAATCATCGTGAGGCGACCTACATTGCTGAGTTGAATTTAGTCATGCGACAGTGTATTCGTACCAAAACAGCAATAGGCCTGCGCCCTTTCATATGAGTATACTAGCTGACCCGACAGATTTCGTACTGTCAAATTTGCTTATGATAAAGCTTAAGGCGTTTTTTTAATTAATTTAATAAAACCTCAAAAATTGTAGCCTATGTGTTATTCTAATGTATAAGCTATATTGTGGTAAAGTTTCATTCAAATCCATTCAGTAGTTTTTACGTGAAAGAGTAACAAAGATCCATACATCCATACATCCATACTTACAAACTTTCGCCTTTATAATATTAATAGGATTGTCATAGCGAAACTTGGGTACCCTGAACACCAGAATAAATGACAGTTTCACATGATGTTCGGAAGTATTAGTACCTCTGCCAACCCCTACGGGGATATACGATGTCAATTTTTGAGTTTGAATTGAGTTTAATTATTAAACAGCAATATTGCTGAGCAGTGTGAAAGCTTATCAAATAATCAGTTCATCATTTTGTTTTGATATGCAAATAATTTTGTTAATTAACGTGAAATGCAGCCCCAAAACAACGTCACAATTTTGTAACTTAATTTAATATGATGCTTTGTTAAATTTGTTGTAAACAGGCAAATTGGCTAAGTTATGCAAATATTATATTCGCCATGAAAGAGATTATTTTAAGTGGATGAGATTGGAAATAATGAACTAAAAAGCCTCATACATAACGAATTTTAAAAAGATAACAACCGTGATTACTCAGTCGGTGGAACACCCGCCAAATATGTTGCGGGGCGTGGGTTCTTATCACGAGTCGAGCCCACACAAAGTGTCTTTTTTGAAGTTATTTGTGATAGTAACTTATTTTTAAAGGTGAGGGAAAACATCGTGATGAAACCCTCATGGCGTTGCAATTCGTTATGTGACAATGTATACTAACAAGTGAGTAAACTTACAAAGCCTCTATGAAAAGTATCAGCAAACTCCTAGGATAATAAATGGCGTTATGATAATTTGATAAACACTCAAGTACATACATACATACATATACTCACGGCTATTAATCCCTAGAAGAGGTAGCCAATCCTTCAGAACGAAAAAAATGCCTCAGACACTTTTGAAATTTGAGTGGGGAAAATATTGAAAGTATTTACTTTATGGGTCTCCAACCGTATCGCCAAAAATGTCTCAAAAAACCCCAATACCCTTAGTCGCCTGTTACGATCACCCATGGGAAGAAATGGGATAGTGCTATTCTAATCTGACACTCCACAGCTTCAATAATACTCAAGTATGCTATTGTCTGTCTTAAATACTACATGGCGTCATAAAAAATGTGTTAAGCTTTAAATTTATTTGAATAATTTCATATAAACATACAAAAAAATACGTATATGAATCCTAAAAAATGCTAGAATGATAAAAAAATTGTATTTTTAGCCCCTTTTGGAAAAGCCCCAGTGATAAAAACTATTGCAAACACATCGCTTAAAGATCACTTCAAAAGCCTACAACACCAAGTTGGTTCTAACGACAGCTACGGTTAAAATCGGTTACATGTATTTTTAACGGACTATATTTGTAAAATTTCCTAATATATTTCTATGAATTAATACAACGAAAAATATCTTCTATAGTCTTCTTAAAAGCAAACTTACATGGGTAAAGTTTTAATAATTTCGATCTTTGTTTTGTGTTTTGTTTATGTTTTAGTATAAGAAATATTAGTAATATAGAATAGGAAACTCTTGATTGTACATTACAGATAAAGACATTTTATACAGATTATTTCTTAAATTATTCAATTCAAACAATTGGCGCTAAAAGTGAAATATGTCAATTGATAAGAGAAACCTAACCTACCTACCCAAATAAAACCAATATTTTTGACTATGTGAAAACAGCACAGATATACTGGCCAGTACACTCTGCTTGTACCAACTTATAATTTGTATTTATGCTTAACTCGAAAAACATTTACACTCTGCGATGTAGGAATATGAGTGAGACGCTGCTATGTGCGAGTGAGTCCGCAGTAGTGTGTGCTCTAACATGACTCCCACAACTATTTTATGTAATTGTTATGAACATTCTCTTTCAAATCCTGAGCGAAATCACAAGTATCAAGCGTACATCTTCAATTCTATATAAAACCATCACACCAAACTCACAGATGGATAAGAATATCAATGCGAAAATATATTTTCGACATCAAGCACGTAAGACATAATACCAATGAAAATCCTCCTCCCACCCCTTCATATGACAGGGTACAGCTTCCTCCCTTGTTGGAGACATTTTATCTTGTTCCCTTGTTTCCGCTACAACCCTATTTCCCTGTGAGAATAGCTTGTTTATAACAAAATACATGTGCCAAAAGAACATTAGCAGGGTAATGATAATAACAATAGGTATTAATAGACCATTAGGCTCTGTAACTTCCTCGCCCATTTTCATTAGTAGGCTGGTATTGAAAGAATTGTTTTTAAGTGTCTTCTCAATTCGTTTTTTATTGTCTAATAATATCTGAACAGAAATGTTAAAGGATTAATATACATAGATTGTTATGTGGGTGTCTATTTATCATACATACATACATACATATACTCACGGCTATAAATTCCTAGAAGGGGTAGCCAGAGCTAAGGATTTAAAAATTCCTCAACCACTTTTGGAAAGTTATGCGGGGCAAAGATGTTTAAATAAAGGTTTTTGGTGATGGTTCTCCAACCGCATTGCCCAAAAATCCCTTAAAAGCCCCAATACCGTTAGTCGCCTCTTACGTACACCCGACGGCAGAAATGGGGTAGTGTTATTCTAAGCCGACACAACACAGCGATAAATATATAACAGGTTCAGTATTTAATGAAAGCAAGAGAGTTATATAAATTCCCACACTATTAGGGTGGCTAGAGGCTATCGATTGCTTATTTTGCTGATTCTACCAAACTCATCGCGTTCCACATTATTTCTAGTACTTCAATTCTTTTGCCTTTTAAATCTGAAAGAATAATTTAAAGATGTCATATTATTCACACCTTAATCTAATATCCTAGTCGCTACTGCATTTGACTGATTTAATTTACTGAAACTTTGAAAGACTTAAACGTTCACTACAAATATCTCAAAAGGGGTGGCGAAGGTTTTCATACTTCTGAACATCAAGTGAGATTGTCACCTTGTATTCAGAGTACACAGATTTTGCTTGGACAGTATACTCACGTGATACAGAATAGGCCTATTGCCGATTAATACGAATACACTGTCATTTGACCAAGTACAACTAAGCCATGTGTCTAAACAGAGCGTCGGGGCGTTTACCCGAGGTCGCGGGTTCGATCCCCGCCTGTGTCGAAATTTTTCTTTCCTTAATTTATTCTTTATTTATTAGTAATAGTCCCCACATGAGGTTTTCATGAACAAAAAGATTTAAATTAAGCCATGTGTGTTTCCATATTATGTTTTCCCCGTGTTGTTGTCACCGTTAACTAAATTTGTGTAGTGCCGACCCGGGATTTGAAACGGCACCCTTCGGCAGGATAGGCGAGTCTTTTCCCCACTTAGCCCTTAGAAAGAACTAATGTTTATTTATTTATTTATTTATTTAAGGAACACCAACAGCATACATATTAACACAATCATATGATTATATATAACTAAAGTCTTATTCTAATATTGTATGCCAATTAAAGGCGTACACAACACTTGCACAATCATAAATACAACAAACCTTAAACCTAGTAATTTAAATTAAAATGTAAAATGAAAAATAAATTTATAAATATCTGATAACTTAAATTTTGAATTGATGCAGTATTTTTCCCTGGAATGTTTTTAAAGAATCATTAAAAATATCAATATTTGGAATTTTTCTATTAATTTCATTAAATTCCTGACAGATTCTATTAAGAGGTGCGTACAAGCCAGTATTAGTTCTAGAAAAAGTGGTTTGGAAAAAGTTTTGTATATGTTTTCTGGGGTGATTAAACGGGACTGATAGTTTAATTTTCTCATCATTTTATTTTTTAATATTATTTATTACAAAAAGATACAGCCACTTGCTTAAATTGTTATGTCCAATCAATTTCATAGAATAGATTACTTTAGATCGAACGTACTGATAGTTTTGACCGCATATAATAAGCTAATAACTAAATGACTCAAAGGCTTAACTATTAACTTCCTAACCTCGACGTAAACGACCTAAAAATTCATGCAATAATTGTTATTTTCAAAGCCAAAAAGTGTAACGTGTAATTTCGAAAGCCTTATCGCATTTTTACGAAGCCGGAAGTCCGTAAATTAACCAACTGATTTTTAACATGCCACGGGTTTGTCGAAGTAAACAACTTTAGTACCTGCAAAGTTTTTATTGGTGCCAATTTATAGCGGTTTTCTGTGGGCATAAAAATAACAATGGTTTTTCCTTTAATACATTTTATAAAAGAATTCTAGCCCTGTAGTATCGGCTTAAAATAGCAGAAACCTATTTCTACCCGCAGTTGAAGTAAGAGGTAAGACTTATAGTTTTATGGGTTTCTAAGTGACTGTGGAGTAAAGTGGCAAGAGACCCATTATCAGATATCTTTTCCCTTGATCTCAAATTCTTACTTGACTACATATATAAAGCAACAAAAATATAAATGTAGTAACTTTTTTGAAGAAATATTCATAAAGCAAAGAAATATTTCGTTCCCTCTGTGATTATTTTTTTTCTCGACTGAAATTCCGATACACGAAATAATGCGTAAAAATTTCTGCCATAAATCACGAAATACTATTTCTGTTATTTCAGGCATGGAACTTATAAGGAGTCTGATCTTCAACTGTTTTTGGCTATTATTTCACTGTATTTTTTATGAGAGTAATCGTTTGACATCTCTCAGTAAGAAAACACTTAAAAAGCATTGGGATTCGTAATTTTACATACATTACATATATATATATATACTCGCGGCTATAAATTCCTAGAAGGGGTAGCCAGAGCTAAGGAATTAGAAATTCCTCAGCCACTTTTGGAAGTTACGTGGGGATTAGATGGTGAAATGTTCTTGGTGATGGGTCTCCAACCGCATCGCCCAAAAATCCCTTTAAAACCCCTATACCGTTAGTCGCCTTTGACGTAAACCCACCGGAAGAAATGGGTTAGTGCTATTCTAAGCCGGGACTACACAGCAAATAACAAAATAACTGAATTTAGCATTCACAAATATCCAACATACTACCATACTAACATACTACAATACTACTACTACACTGTGTGAAGTGGCTGAGGATTTTTTTATTCCTTAGCTCTGGCTACCCCTTCTAGGATCTATAGCCGTGAGTATATTTATGTATGTGTGTATATATATATCTACTACACTACTACTAACAGACAACCTAAAGTTGGGCTGGTCTTCTATATAATGAAACTGTTTAACTATCCCAGTATATAAAATCAGGCAGGTGTCCGTAGTACGAATAATAAAAGAGCATGTATGAAAAGATTGATGGATGTGAATGAAACTCGATGAATGATCGATAGTCTCTGCCTACCCCAATGGGAACTAACGGCGTGAGAATATGTATGTATGTATGTATAAAATTATTATACTTATAAGATGCTTCACAATATTATTTCTCACGTTACTCTCATTTTATTTCCAATGCTGTATTTTATAATACATCCCACATAAATTAGGCAATTCAGCGAGCGAGTGTTTTTGAGTGTTCAGTATTCTCTGGCAAAACTTGGTCTTGCTTGTAGTTTCAACAGTCAAGAGTACACAAAGGCCAACTACAAAGGTAATTCATACGGGTGTTATTTAGTTTAGGATTTATAGTCTGACTTCAACTTGTCACGCTACTCCGACACAGATGCAAACACATGGAATAGGCAAATATATTATGTTTAAACGTAACGTTTTAACAATGAAAGTATATTAAGAAAAGATTGACGCATGTAGACGAAGATCGTGAGGTTTGCCGGGATGTTATAAAGTGACAAGCGATAGTCTCTGCTTACCCCAATGACAATTAATGGCGTGAGTATGCGTTTATATGTGTATGCATAGGTGATTGCCCTGTAGTGCTGGTTCGGAATTGTATTACTCCTCATATATACCTAGGGGAGTCGTAAAATGCGACTAAGGGTAAAGGGTTTTTTGCAGTGGTTTTTGGGCGATGCGGCTGGAGACCCATTAACGATTATACTTTATTTCTACCATCTTGTCCTATATACATACATACATACAATGACGGCTATAAACCCTAGAAGGGGTAGCCAGAGCTAAGGAATTAAAAATTCCTCAGCCACTTTTGGAAGTTGCGTGGGGAAAAGATGGTAAAATAAAAGTTGTTGGTGATGTGTCTCCAACCGCATCGCCCAAAAATCCCATAAAAAGCCACAATACCGTTAGTCGCATCTTACGTACACCCATCGGAAGAAATGGGGTAGTGCTATTCTAAGCCGACACTACACATCTTGTTCTCTATCTTCCAAATGTGGCTAAAGAGTTTCTAACCCTAAAGCTCTGGCTACCCCTTTTTGGGATTTATGGCAGTGAGTATTCGTATGTATGTATAGGTAATGATCCTGAAACGAAATAAATTTATCAAACGGTATTTCTAGGTTTTTTGTATGTATGACATGTACTTAAAATGTTATTTATCTTGATTGTGTTTGGGAGATTTGTGAGGATCATACCAAGTGACGGCCAATAAACTCTGCCTACCCCAATAGTTTATTGTATATATCTAACATACATACATATACTTACGGCTATAAATCCCTAGAAGGGATAGCCAGAGCTAAAGAATCAGAAATTCCTTAGCCACTTTGGAAAGTTGTGTGGGGAAAAGATGGTAAAATAAAGGTTGTTGGTGATGGGTTTTCAAGCGCATCGCCCAAAAATCCCTTAAAAGCCCCCATTACCGTTAGTCGCCTCTTACGTATACCCACCGGAAGAAAGGAGTAGTGCTATTCTAAGCCGACACTACACAGCAAATATCTAATTAATTATAAATATGTAACATTTACTCTTTTTATTTTAACATTGTCTTTTTGCTTATGATGGCCACTTTGTATCATTCTAACAATCCTCTTTAGATTGCCCTAAATTTATGTTTTCATTCAAATTCTTTCGTTTACCTGAAAATCGCGCCTATTATGAAGTGTATATTTTTAACTCGATTATATTAGTTCCACCTGTATGCATGTATGTAACCGACTCCCTTAAACTCGATTTTGTCCCACTTTAAACGGATCGATTTAAATTAAATATTGTACACTTATCGAGAATCAGGGACAGTATATAGTTAGGTGCACTTGTACACAGTATATAGTTAGTATAGTTTAATAGTTTCATTCCATTATCCTGATTAGGGTCGCCAGGATAAAATAATTTCAAATGATTCAGTACTGAAAAGTTAAAAATAAATGATGTGCCATATTTTGCGTCTATCGAGCAACCCACGCTTTTAAACAATAATACCAGTATTTTTTGTTCATTACCGTTTTCAGCTTTTCAAACTATATTATTTTTTACCTGATATAATAGTCCAGTGGGTAGAACACCCGCCCGAAAAACAGAAGGGCGTGAGTTCCAATCCTGGGACGGGCCTGCACCAATTTGTCTTTTCTAAAGTCATATGTGTGGTTAATTTATCATGGTTGTTAACGGTGAGGGAAAACATCGTGAGGAAACCCACATGGCTGAGTTGTACTTAGTCATGTGTCAGTGTATTCATACAAAACGGCGATAGGCCTGCCCCCTATCACGTGAGTACACTGTCTAAGCAAAACGTGGGTACCTTCTCTGGAAACTAGATGGCGCTTGCCATGTGAGTTCAGGAGTATTGGTACCTCTGCCAACCCCTTCGGGGATAAACGGCGTGAACGTTTATGTTATGTTATGTTTTATGTAATTTTACAGACAGTCAAAAATGGAAATTTAAATTATGTTGAGGCCTTCTTCCACTTCTTATTAACTTTGAAATCTAATCCTTATCAAAATTAATTGTCAGTCTGTTTTTGGGTAACAAATTATGCTTTTTAATATTAAATGCCAGCTTTAATATAGAGTAATGATTATTTTTTCAGTCAAAACAACGGTTTCATTAAAAATTTACACACCTGTAATCACAGCTAATGTCCCAAAGAGGGTAGGGTAGGCCAGAGTTTCTGAATCAATTATTCCACTGACAGTTTTGAGAACAGGGAAGATGGGGAATAGAGCATTGCAAGTATGACTATCACACAAACTCCGTTTACTTTCACTTATCACTTTGGAATTATAAAAAAATCTATGAGTAACATAATTCCAACCATAGTTGTATCATAAAGAAAAAAACTCAATAAACGATTAAGAATAACCTATAATATATGCTGTGTAGTGTCGGCTTAGAATAGCACTACGCCATTCTTTCGGCGGGTGTACGTAAGAGGCGACTAACGGTATTGGGGCTATTAATGGATTTTTAGGCGATGCGGTTGGAGACCCATGTTGGTATTTACATGTTATTACAACATGTAAATACCTTTATTTCACCATCTTTTCCCCACACAACTTTCCAAAAGTGGCTGAGGAATATCTAATTCCTAAGCTCTGGCTAGCCCATCTGGGATTTATAGACGTGTATGTATGTATAATATATAATGACAAGAGCTAATGGCAGACAGCCGTGATAGCCCAGTGGGTAGAACACTCGGTTAACGTGCAAGCGACTAGTGTTCAAATCCCGGGTCGGGGCCTACACCAATTTGTCTTTTCTAAAGACATATGTGTGGTTAATTTATCATGGTTGTTAACGGTGAGGGAAAACATCGTGAGGAAACCCACATGGCTGAGTTATACTTAGTCATGTGACAGTGTATTCGTACAAAACGGCGATAGGCCTGCCCCCTATCACGTGAGTACACTATCCATGCAAAACGTGGGTACCCTGAACACCAGCTGACAAAGTCACGTGATGTTCAGAAGTATTAGTACCTCTGCCATCCCCTTCTGGGATATGCGGCGTGAACGTTTATGCTTATTATGCTTATGCTATTAAATACTTCGAGGGCAATGCATTTGACACTCATTTTCACCGACCATCGTTTACCCTTTTTACTGTCAAATGCGGCTGAGTAGTCGTTGTTACTGAAGCTCTGGCTACGCCTTTTTGGGATTAAAGCCAGGGTATATAAATTTAGACATAAAAAACTGTAGTCTGCAAACTTTTAACTCAAACAATAGATGTAAAAGTAAAAGTAAAAAAATCTTTATTTAGTACCTCATATTATACAACATGTAAATACAACAAGCGCACAAATTACATACAATGAGAGCCAAAAAGATATGTGTACCTATATGAATAATATTGTGTGAAACATGTGTATTTATACTAGTTTTAAATGTTGTGTATGCTAATAATTGGCTATCATGTTGCTGTGTAGTGTCGGCTTAGAATAGCACTACCTCATTTCTTCCGGTGGGTGTATGTAAGAGGCGACCAAAGGTATTGGAGCTTTTAAGGGATTTTTGGGCGATGCGGTTGGAGACCCATCACCAACAACCTTTATTTCACCATCTTTTTCCCACTAAACTTTCCAAAAGTGGCTGGGTAATTTGTAATTCCTTAGCTCTGGCTACCCTTTTTTGCGATTTATAGCCGTGAGTATAAGTGTGTATGTATGTTACCCCTAGTCTGAACAGTATGAATGCTGTTTTTATGAATGTTCTATGTAATATTCTCAAACCCAGAACTCAAACTTTTACGCCGTACATTGCCGAAAGGTTGGCTGAGGTACTAATACTTCTGAACAGCACCGTGACATTGTCACTTGGATTTCAGAGTACCTTCGTTTTGCTTTGACTCACGAGATAGGGGTCAGGCCTATCGCCGTGTTGAACAAACACACTGTCATATGTTCCAGTGTTCCCTCAAGTGGGTTTTCTTAAGAGCTTTTTTCCTCACCATTATCAACCATGATAAATTAACCGCACATATGTCTTTTAGAAAAGAAAAATTGTTGTAGGCTTGACCCGGGATTTGAACTCTCATCGTCTGCACGATAAGCGGTGTTCTACTCACTGAGCTATCACGGCTGTGTAATTATTTATTTATTTGTAATCATAATTATTTTCAACTCAGTAAATATTATTTATGCCTTTAGATAGCCTTTCTTATCATAAACGATGATATTTATGCTGTGTAGTGTCGGCTTAGAATAGCACTACCCCATTTCTTCCGGTGGGTGTACGTAAGAGGCGACTAACGGCATTGGGGCTAATAAGGGATTTTTGGGTGATGCGGTTGGAGACCCATCACCAACAACCTTTATTTT
The DNA here is from genome assembly GCA_963576735.1 of Bedellia somnulentella. NCBI lineage: Eukaryota > Metazoa > Arthropoda > Insecta > Lepidoptera > Bedelliidae > Bedellia > Bedellia somnulentella. The sequence goes on from OY755178.1 coordinate 3,541,446, forward strand.
TACCATCTTTTCCCCAATATCATTTCCAAAAGTGGGTAAAGAATTTCTAATTCCTTAGCTCTGGCTACCCCTTCTAGGGATTTACAGCCGTGAGTATATGTATGCATGTATTTTAGCCCCTTAATAATTTAAATTCCCTATAAGATTCAATCCCAATGCACGCAGGCACTTAAGTTCATAATCTAATTAATCTTCATGGCATATAAAAGTGGGGACTGAGAGGTTTGAGTTTACCCTCAATGGGATGACTTGGACATAGTCGGATGACAAACTGACAAATAATACCATACTAATAGCCGATACTACGTCTTTTTTATAGGTACATACATACATACATATACTCACGGCTATATTTCCCTAGAAGGGGTAGCCAGAGCTAAGGAATTATAAATTCCTCAGCCATTTTTGGAAGTTGAGTGGGGAAAAGATGGTAAAAATAAACTTTTTGGTGATGGGTCTCCAACCACATCGCCCAAAAATCACTTATAAAGCCCCTTTACCCTTAGTCGCCTCTTACGATCACCCACGGGTAGAAATGGGGTAGTGCTATTCTAAGCCGGCACTACACAGCAATAGGTATAGAACTATATGTATAGAATAATTAGATCACAATCTAGCGGTGTTAATTTCGATTCCCAAATAAACATAACATGACATACAATTTATTTCAAATTACATAAATTACAAATTTTAATTCCAACTATAGGAAAAATAGCTTCATGATAAGAGCTTCTAGGCTTATAAATATGAATGACGTTGATTTGTTTAGCGATAGCGTGAGATCTATCAGAACTAGGTTAGCCCAACAATTCTTTGATTCAGTGAAGATGTGAATAGTTTAGTTGTTTCGTTGCATTCGTATTTTTTTCTTATTCAAAATATACATTTTTATCTTTTTTATATTATCGTATTTTTTTCTTTTATGTTTTGTATGTGGCTGTATATTGGCGTTAGTTTTAAATTTAGTCTTAGTTATGTTTATTTATTTTTTTTGGCATATTACATATTAGCAACTGAAAATAACTTACATTAATATATTTCACCTATGTTATTATTATTTGTAGAGTCTAGGACCTTTTTTATATTCATGATATAGATATGTATATGTGAAGATTTTTCAAATGGCTTCATGTAATAATTTTGGTTTTTTTAAATGAATATAAAGCTGTAAATCTTCCAAACGAAATAAATAAATAAATAAATAAATAAATACACTAACGTCATTAGTTCTCCTTGGAGAACGCAGAGGCTTCATACTTCGGACGCCTGTATCTTTGAGCACAATCGCTATTTGGTCTAAAGGTGTCCTCCGAGGTCGTCCCTTACTAACATTAACATCCACATACATGCATATACTCATGGCTATAAATCCCTTAACGGGGTAGCCAGAGCTTTGGAATGAAAATTCCTCAGCCACTTTTGGAAGTTGATTGGGGAAAAGATGGTAATAATAAATGTTTTTGGTGACGGGTCTCCAACCACATCGCCCAAAAATCACTTAATAAGCCCCTATACCCTTAGTCGCTTACGATCACCCACGGGTAGAAATGGGGTAGTGTTATTCTAAGCCGACACTACACGGCTATTAACATCCACAATAGGTCTATAAATCCCTTTTAGCAATTTGCTGTCATCCATCCTCTTTGTGCCCAAACAGTCCTTCGTGAAATTAAATATCGAACATGATTAAAAATAAGAAGATTCCGTGTTTCACTTACACGTTGAGCCATCGAGAATATATCAAATCAATACTAACAAGTTGATTGATTGTTTAGCTAAGTAAGTTAAACTTACGCCCTTACAAGAGAATATAGTAGGATTATATTAGGAGCTTAAGTATATCATCTATCTCATCTATCAATTCACACTTGAGCCAGATGTTTATGTCATGTTATGACGATGTTACTTAGTTTGTTTACGAACAACATAACAATGTGTAGTTAATAACAATATTGAGTTTCTGAATCGCAATTTGGCTGTGTGAAGAAAGAACAATATAATGATTAGTGTTATGTTTGATGGCTATTTGATACCTAATGAGTAGTGGCGTAGTAAACAGTAAGTAAGTAAACAATTTCGTATTTGGTCGATTCTTTATGGAAAAAATATATTTAGAGTCATTTTGTTGCGAAATTTACTTAAGGTGCCGTTAGTGCAGCGAACAGAGTTTTTGAAACATTATAATGCGTATGTTTATAACAATATGGTTTTGAAAAAAATACATTAAAATCTTGAGGCTTTTCTGCTGTAAAATTGGCGATTCGAAACATGATTAATACATTTTCGCTCGATAGAAAAAAATCGCCAACATACCTCTAATTACACTCTTTAAAATGGTTTTATATTTTATTTACTTTACCTACTTACATATAACTTGCATCATAATTTGAGCATTTGTATTTCTAATAATAATTGGCGATTAGTTTTCTTTTTTAATAAATTCAATAAAACAAATATTTTAAAAACATCGATATTCGCAGTCCTACTCGTGCCCGAGCGCCGCCCGCCGCCCGCTCAGAGCTCGGCGAGCTGCTTTAGAGGATGGACCTGTGTCGCGCGCGCCTTGTGTTTCAGATCTTACAATTTACGCGCGTGCGGCGCCGTTAGCGTGCGAGTGACCTATCTGTATACGATGCGCGTCAATGTAGGCGTGAGAGTGACCGTGCGTACGGTTAGCATTAGCAAATATAAAAGAATTCATTCAATTCATAGATTGCACTCATTTTTATATTTTATTGTTTAATTTATTAGGAATGGGAAAAAGAACAAAACCGTTAAAGTAACTTCTCATTTCAATTAATAATATTAAATAGTTACAGGTGTAAACTGAAAATTATATACGTACGTATACTCACGGCTATAAATCCCTTAACGGGATAGCCAGGGCTTTGGAATGAGAAATTCCTTAGCCACTTTTGGAAGTTGATTTGGGAAAAGATGGTAATAATATATGATTTCGGTGACGGTTCTCCAACCACATCGCCTCAAAAATCACTTAAAAAGCCCCTATACCCTTAGTCGCCTCTTACGATCACGGGTAGAAATGGGGTAGTGTTATTCTAAGCCGACACGACACGACAAAAGTTATGAAATTATCACTGTAATAATTTTGTTAAACTGACAGGGGTAGACAAATCTATCGTATCATTATATTTTATACGACGACGACATGATAGTCCAGTGGGTAGAACACCCGCCCGAAAACAGAAGGGCGTGAGTTCGAATCCTAGGTCGGGCCTACACCAATTTGTCTTTTCTAAAGTCATATGTGTGGTTAATTTATCATGGTTGTTAACGGTGAGGGAAAACATCGTGAGGAAACCCACATGGCTGAGTTGTACTTAGTCATGTGACAGTGTATTCGTACAAAACGGCGATAGGCCTGCCCCCTATCACGTGAGTACACTGTCTAAGCAAAAAGGGGGTACCTTCTCTGGACACTAGATGGCGCTGCCATGAGAGTTCAGAAGTATTTGGTACCTCTGCCAACCCCTTCGGGGATAAACGGCGTGAACGTTTATGTTTATGTTATGTTATATTTTATATTGTAAATGGCCATGGTAGAAACTATTTTTGAAATTGATAACATAGGGTAAGCGATACAGTTTTCGTCACCCTGACTGCTATAACCATTCGTAAATATTTTAGAAAGAAAATGTAAATAATCATAAACAAATGTCCGAACCCATACCATAGAAAATATTTGCGAGTGGCTAAAACTGTCGAGTTGACAATAACTGTATTGCTTACCCTACTGTATGTTTTTAAAACGCGCGCACTGCGTCGCGTCGAGGAGACGGCCGCTCGACCGGCGCGTAGGCGCTTCCCCGCGCCCGCGGGGGCAGCACCCCCTCAGATGATATTTTTCGCTGAACCAACGGCGCCTTAATTATTTATACTCACGCCCACTATGCCCATTGGGGTAGGCAGATACTATCGATCGCGATTTTGTACAATCTTGACAAATCTCTCTTGCTTCTCCTTCATTCACTGTTGCAAATCTAAAGTGGTATGTGGTTGGGAGGTTCTGAAGTGGCGTCCACGTATCATAACGCAGTGTGGAAGCCTCCCACAGTGTGGACTAGCCACTTGGTGAAAGTTTCATGATCTTGTTAGATGGGGCAGCTCAGAACCGGTCGTTGTGGAGATTTTTAGGGGAGGTCTGTATCCAGGTGTGGTTTTCTAATGGCTAAATGATAATAAATATCTGTTGCAGGCGAGACAAAAATTTTATAATTTTGTGAATGTTAGCGAAAGCTTTATTTAGTGTGAAGTTTGTGTTGGATTGAATAATTATAAAAACAAAAAGTTATATTTGCCAAGAAACAGATTACACCATTTGTACTTAAACTAATGATTGTTGTTTTACAAATTGTATGTTATTAGGCAGCTATTCTTTGGGTTTTTATAAAAAAAGAATAATTTTGCTTGTGTTGCATTCATTACCGTGTGTTTTATGTAAGGCGCCTTAAGAGTTAAGGGACTTCAAATCAGTTAATGGATCAAGTGTTCTGCAACCAATACTTAATTTGTCAATGATTATTTATTTACTTATCGTTGCTCCTAAACTTAGAAAATCAGCTGATGTATAACAATTCCATAACTCTAACTTTGTCTTCAGGGTTACCTGTTTACACAAATGAATTTGTTGAGAATTTTGTATTTAAATTGATAAAATGTGCGTAGAAATACTCAGTAAAATTATTGTACTGTACTGTATCATTGTTATATGTGCAAAAAGACAAATAAAATCTTTTTATTTATTTATTTATTTAAAATATCATCTTTCTTTATTTGTAATTTACTTTTTAATAATTGGCTTCTATGGATACATTTTTGTACACAAGCTCTTGTTTCTTGGAAAAGGCAGAGCTTATCGACAGCTAATTTGTACCTGGTGAATCTTTCCGGCGGCTAAATTCTGGCAAATCATTGAAAATATCCATTGTTTACTTAATAAATGCCTTACTGCTCTAATAATACTCGTTCATCAATCATACTATGACATTGATAATAATACAAAAGTCCCTGTTCCTAAATATTACCTAATTGTTAAAGATTATCAGTATCTCAAACAATCTGAATATTATCTGAAAGTGTTCTGCAAACTGTTAATGTTTTAATTTATTTAGATTTATGATCTACTTTGTCGTCTTTGTGGTGGGCGCTCAGAAACTTTGCTAGAAAGTTATTATTTCTTCAAGATCGTTGAAATTTGTCAGAATAATTATTAAGTTATTGACGTATTATAATTAAATAGTAACTTTATTCTCGTAGAAATTTCCGAGCCCGGTATCTTTCTTAAAGCATGATACATCTTTGTATTTAAAAAATATTGAACCTTTTCAAAACCTGCAATTATTTAAAAATTATTTACAATTTAGGTATCGATTATACAAATTTTAATAACTAGTTTATTATTAGATTTTAATTTTGAGGACTTATTCCAGGAGAAAATATACGATTTTGTCTAATTTCTAATAACTTGCCTTAATTTATTAATGTTCTTCAAATCATTTCTGAGAAAGTTCGAGAATATACTTTTATTTTCTTAAGAATTTAATATTTAACAAATTTTCTAGAGAGTATGAGAATAATGAAGAGTAGCTTGAGTACAACAAATTTTCTTTTTCTTAAGTCATGGGTAGACCCCGTTATCTTTGTAGCACTTTGGTGGCACCTGATTTTAGTGATGGGTTAAGTTATATTAATATTAATAGTTAAAAAATGCGTAGGTAGTATAAATTCTTGAAAAATGACATTAGAATTATTTAATAAAATAAATAATTCTATTAATTAATTAATTTTAATAATTACTTGAATCGACTTAGAGAGTTGACCTCTTTGATAAACCTAATCGTTAAATGACAAATCGGTAGAAGTTGAACGATCTTTTTCTTGCTTAAAATGGATATTTTCTAATAGGAGACAAAGCCTTACTCCCGTAAATATGGAACGAATCCAAGTTATTTACTACGAGTGTCACATACTAAACAAATGTCAATGTGAATAAAATATATGAATGTAAATATATAAAATATTAATGTACCTACTTATCTATTTTATTATAATAATAAATAATAATAAAGACAACAGAGATTAATTTATTATCAATTACCCCATCACTAAAATCAGTTGCCACCAAAATGCTATAAAGATAACGGGGTCTAGTCATGGGCGTGGTTTATTTACAATGGTTGTATTGATGAGGGAAACCATAGTGAAGAAACCAACACGTCAAAAGTCAAAAACGTCAAAAAGTTTATTCTCTAAAATTAAGTTAAAAACTAACATTTTTTGAACGTCAATTTCTTTTGAATTTATCATTAGTCCGTTGCTCTGTGAAGAAGCAACAAAGAAATTCTTTACATTCACATTTTTTCAAAACATGGTCTGTACAATTTCAGTTTATGAACATGTTTTTACTTTATAATAGATTTTCTATGCGACAAAACCAAACGCTACATTTACATAATAAACATTATAAAAACATAATATTGACATAATAAAAATAATTTGTCCATCACAAAAAACCAATTACATAACGTGAGAAGAAAAATCGTCACCAGACGTCTGAGTTAAACTGAGTGAGGAGGCAGTGTATTCGCTCAAAATGCCAATATACCCGCCACCCTATCAAGTAAATATGTTTCCCAAATAAACAGTGAGTACTATGAACACCTGTGATTGTGTGTGATATGTGATTTCAGTATTACTCCTACGGCACGACTCCTTCGTACAAATACGGTGAGAACGATTGGTTAAATTGAGTGCAACTGATTTTTTAGATTACTTAAATTATCTTTTGAACCCTAAATGTAAAAGAAAAAGGTTTGCGACTAGTGTGAATCACAAAAAAAATCCTTCGATCCTCGAACAAAATTTGATATTTTTTTTGAATATCACTTTCTCTCTGTTCGTCACTGTCTTTCTGACGGCAATCAAAGAATGAACAAAATACAAATTTTAACTTCAGAACTAATAATCACTGGCAAAAAACACCAAAAACCAATCTACGTAAATCTTCGCCACAGTCACCACATAACAAAACAATACATTCCATTGTCACATTTCCTGCCAAAAGCATTTCTAACATTCAAAAGATATTCTAAAACAATTGAGTTTGACATGGCGCCAACTATCGTACACTGTTTAAACGATACTGCACAACACAACATCACAAGCCAAGTTGTAACATATTCCATTTAATCCAAAGTGCTCGTTACGTTGTTGAGGATATAATGAACAATTCAGAAACTATCGTCTTAACCAAAATAGGATCGTAACACGATTAAGATAAACCTTTGAGGCGAACGAGTTAACTGTTAATAGAATTATGGTTTTAAGGATTTTATTACCCTGGTTGGGTGTAATTGGAGCATCATGTTTTAGTGTTGAGAATGCGAAAAGCTTTGTCGTAATTTTGATACCAATATTCAGAAGTAGAATTAGATTAGACGTGATAGCGCAATGGGTAGAACACCGATTATCGTGCAAACGACTAGTGTTCAAATCCCGGGTCGGTCCTACAACAATTTGTCTTTTCTAAAGACATAATGTGTGGTTAATTCATCAAGGTTGTCAACGGTGAGGGAAAACATCGTGAGGAAACCCACATGAATGAGTTGTACTTAGTCATGTGGCAGTGTATTCGTACAAAACGGCGATAGGCCTGCCCCCTATCACGTGAGTACGCTGTCGATGCAAAACGTGGGTACTCTTAACATCAGGTGACAAAATCACGTGATGTTCAGAAGTATTAGTACCTTAGCCAACCCCTTCGGGGATATTCGGCGTGAACGTTTATGTTTTATTATGTTAATTATTTATATACCTTTAGTTTTGTATACTTGTTATTGTTTTGATTTTTATCTTATTGATAACTTGCATATGCATATAAAAATTTAGCTAAATGATACAAAAATTTTAAAACAGCTTTGTGTTGACGTCTGATGACTGATGGATTTATTTTCATGAGTGCCGTACGAAGGGTATTAGGGCCTTGTTAATGGTGGGTGATGTGATAGGACACCCATCATCTATCATCCTTTTTATAACAATCTTTCCACTTTTAATAGTAGTTTAGGGTTTAACAGATCAGTTAAATATTTCTTAAAAAAAAAGGCATTTACGAAATTTATAGTATATTTTAAATACTTTAAACATCAGTTCGGTATCGTGTCGGTTTCGGTGAATCATTTTGTCACATGGGTGTACCACAAAACGTTGCAGTGTACTAGTTATGTGCTGTCTCTCAAAAATGGTAGCAGGTAAACACACTGAAAACAATATTAATATTTTATTGAAAATATAAAATTTAATTGTTACCTTTTTTGGTCTTGGAAAATTATACATAAAAACGCTTGAGAAATATGAAGCATCATATATTACAATTTGACACAAGTATCCAAAACATATCCAACGAAAGTTTGTTCGTACAGAAATTGAAATACTGAAAACCACAGAGCGCACTAGTCGCTCATAATATATTCCAGAAATACTCATGTTTTTGGTGTATCGTTTCGAGTTTCTAAATAAACCTTCGCTGTATTTCATCGCTCGCTTTCGAAGGTGGGAAATAGAATTGAATTTAGTCTAGCATTACCTTATGATCCGTCTATTGTTTTAGGTGAGACGAATTGAATACCATTTTAAACGCATCTTAGTTTGAAGGTTCCGGTGCACTATTTTTTTACGTGAGTGTAACAGAAAGCGTTCTAGGGTATTTATAGATATTTGATGCTACTATGTCTACCAACCTAAAATATTTACTTTAAATTTAAACTCTTTTATACTTTCAAAACACAATTGGTTAGTAAATATACTCAAGTAGCGGCATGATACTTACTTGAGAATATTTTACATAACTAATATGCTTCAAAGTGACATATATACAACTGTTTAATAGGTCTAATAAAGTTTTTAATGGTAAATAATTCTTAGCTGACGTTTTTCTATAACCCATAGTGTTAACTAATTCATCACAACCGCAGTTATACCGGTTGAATCTATAACTGAGAATGAATAAACACTCTTGTGTAGGTATTTTAGCACCTATATACCACCGCTCTGTAAGCTCTCTAGAACCTTAGCCTCTAAAATCGTGGGCCTCTTTCGTGGTTATAAGTGAGTTAGAGCACTCTATAACTCTATTACTACAGATATTCTTAACACTTAGATTCTCAAACGGAACCGATATACAAACGATATACAGTTTGTTTTAAAGCTTATGTGCTAGTTGGGTATTAATATTAACATCCAAATGATTTAGTGAGCAAGGTCACTGCTGGGAGCCTTTAGGAATGATGTCATACTTTTAATCATTGTACAAAGATGGATAAAATTTATTTGTAACCATTTAGGTCTTTAAAAGTAAAACCTTGAAACGTTTGAAAACACGTGGAATCATATATTACTATTTTATATGGGTATCCAAAACATTCCCAACGAAAGTTTGTTCGTGCAGAAATTGAAATACTGAAAACCACAGAGTGCACTAGTCGCTCATAATATATTCCAGAAATACTCATGTTTTTGGTGTATCGTTTCGCATTTCTAAATATCACTTCGCTGTATTTCACCGCTCGCTTTCGAAGGTGGGAAATAGAATTGAATTTAGTCTACCATTACATTGTGATCCGTCTATTGTTTGAGGTGTGACGAATATCATTTTAAATTTTTCTTAGACTGAAAAATATAATCCCAATATTACGGTAGGTGGAATCTTTCTTTACTCAAGAACTAACATTGATTACCAGTCAATCCATTTATCAAAAGAAACCTCAGAGCAATAAGACATCTTACTCGAAATGAGTATTCTAGTATCGGCTTTATTCGCTAACATATATTTTATTTGAGTCGTCATTGTGATATCGTTGAGGAAAATTTCAATACCCTATCATTGTAATTTATTACGAAAATATATATATCTATAAATCATTTTTCTATGCTAGTGTTTGTATCTACAAAGCGTTCTAGTTGTAAAGTGGTAAAGAACAGCACTACCCTTGGTAAGAATCTATTTAAGATGTTGGGGCTTTTTAAGTGATCGTTGGGCGATGCGGTTGGAGACACTTAACCGACCACAAAAGTGGCTGAGAAATTTCTTTTCCAAAGCTCTGGCTACCCCTTGTAGGCATTTATAGCCACGAGTTTCTGTATACTGTATTGTATGTACGTAATCTATGAAATTTCACAAGAGAGTAAAACCTATTTATGTCTTAGCTAAAACCTTTCTGTAGACCTAATGCTAATGTGACAGTCGCAATTTTATTTTTTAATTTGTACCAGAGTATTTGCTAGAGCAAACAATATAGCGAATTGCAATGGTTAATAAAATATTAACAATTGCTAGTTGATGTAGAATGAGTAGCCAACTACAAACCCAGTTAGACCGAAACGATAACTTGGTTAGACAGTTCAGGCAGAGCAGAACGGATTCAGCAAGTTAATAAGCTCCTGTCTTCGCGATGAAACTAGTGAAGTTTCTATTAATTCCAATAAAGTTGCAATGTATAACAAAGTATCAGGAAATAAGCAAATCAAAATAATTTAAAACGAATAATTTAAAGATTTAATGGCTGATTGATTCATCTATGGCTTCAAATCCTCTGTGATTGAGTCGTTTTTTCATGATGCAGAAAATAAGCTGACTGCATTTCTGAAAACTTGCAAATGGAATTACAGATGTCTATAACATATTAGTGTTTTCTTTCAATCTGGAACAATTTTTCAATCAATTTATTTTTATTTTATTTATTAACACAAAAATATAACCATTACAGATAAAAGATCTAATACAGCTATATTACACTACTAATTTATACAGAATATTTATAAGCCTACATATACTCTGGATTCTTATATACTGTTATTCATAACATAAATAATGCTAACTAGCTTTCGTAAGTTCAGCCAGCGTGCACGAAAATACATCAACACGCTCAGATACCTGGTTCATCGCGTTCAATGCACGAGCAAAAGCATTTTGCTATTATAATATTTTAATTATACTATGTTGTATTTAACTACGTTTGGTTCCCGCTATATTAAGTTAAGCACTCTATGAGTAAACAAAACAAATATCTATAATCTTTATATATTATTTCTGTAAGCCTCTTTCTTGCCCGGAAGCCTGTGACGCAATGAGTTAAGCTAGAAATTTGGTTCAGGTATCGTTTTGTACAATTCCCGGCCGTGGTGTGCACGAAATTTAGACATCTGATGTAACTGGATTAAGTTAATTGTTACAGAATTTCAAAGTTTCGATTTTGACCCATAGACTTTGCTTGAGTGTCATAAGCGCGCGCAAACTTTAGTCGATTAGAGATGCGCTGTGATTGGTCGGAGTTTTTAAACCGGCCAATCAGAAAAATTCTTTAGAAATTCAAAAGAGCTGCGCTGTGATTGGTCGGAAAATTTCAAAATAAACTCATTTTATAGGACGCGACGTAGTCGCGCCAGGGTTAACCACTAGTTGTACTTATTATCCAAACATGTTATATTTTCATAAAGAATAATATACACTTAACTTTTCAAGATACTATCGTTTTTTCTGATATCAGTATCCGAGAAAAAATCCAGTACATCAGATTCACATACAACGAAACTCTTTGATGTGAGAATTCAAGAAAGTTATTTATATTCAAAGGCATCGTTCAAAGCGATCGTTTACTGCAAGACACGATGAAAAAAAAATGAGTGAGGGGCATCTTGACGTTAATGTGACTTAGGAATGTTACTGTGAATTGCTTTACAGAATCTACTGTTTACTTTAGTATTGGTTTTTATTTGGTTACTTAAAATGTGTGTGCAAGTTAGTGTAGTAGTATATTATATGCGGCGATGAGCCTTCTGAAGACAGCATGGGGTCTATTGCATATACTCACGGCTATAAATCCCTAAAAGGTGTAGCCAGAGCTGAGAAATTAGAAATTCCTCAGCCACTTTTGGGGTAAAGATGGTAGAATAAAGGTTGTTGGTTATGGGTCTCCAACCGCATCGCCCAAAAATCCCTTAAAAAGCCTCAAATCCGTTAGTCGCCTCTTACATACACCCACCAGAAGAATTGGGATAGTGCTATTCTAAGCCGACACTACACAGCTCTATTGGTCCCAGGGGTCTATTGGTTAGGACAATACTAATTGGAGGCAGGTGTAGGTTCAATCAGAAAAAGGTAACATTAATTTGAATATCCCAGGTTGTGCTATTCTAACCCGATACTACAACGTTGTTATCGTCGACATCCCATAATAGCATTAACTCATTTTATACCGCGGGAGTAGATATGAACCAGGTTTTGGTGCTTTTTAATTGGCCATCATGTCCCTTCCAAAAGTGGCAATATTGTAGTATTTCTAATAATGGAGATTTCCCTTTTTAAGATTTTAATACGTGAATGTGTAGTGCCGGCTTCGAATAGCACTACCCCATCTCTTCCCGTGGGTGTCGTAGAAGTCGACTAAGGGACTAGGGCTTTTCCATCTTCGCCCTTACACCAATCCAAGGTCTGCCGCGCCGAGGGATGCATGGCCAGGGGTGAGCCTGGTCGCTAGCGTGCCGCCGTCCCGGAGCTTGGTGCACTCCGGGTACTAAATAACCTTACCTAGTCAAGCGGGGCTCTGGCTAGGTGGACAGTTTACTTCCCTTGCTTCTCGTGGGTCCAATATGTGTTCCAATTATAATAAACACGGAGGCGGCGATGTAGCTCGCCACTCATCACGCCATGGTTTCTCACGGGGCGAAAAGTGGGCTAAAGAGACCCGCTTCAGTACGATGAATGTATGTGGAGGAATGTTTGAAAAATTAGATGAAGTATGTATGATTATGAATGAAAGAAAACTGGATTTTCTATGTTTAAATGAGACGAAGCGTAAGGGAAAGGAAGTTTCACAACTTGGCAACATCACAGCAATCTGGTCTGGAGTCGCTGACAATGACCGAGCTAGCCAAGGAGTGGGACTTCTGATATCTGAAAGGATGGCTCAGTGTATGAAAGATTACGAATGTGTGAGTCCAAGGCTCCTGTGGATTAAGGTGAAATTGGGACTAGTCCGGATGCGCATAATTTGCGTTTATGCTCCGGACATGTCTAAATCCCTATCCGAGAGGGAGGAGTTTTGGAATCTGTTAGACGATGTTGTGAATGGGTGTGATCAGAATGAGAGACTTATAATGTTAGGAGATTTTAATGGCTGGGTTGGTGTGTCACGCAACGGTTGCGAAAGAGTTTTAGGAAAGTTTGGCGATCAAAGGATGAATGAGAATGGTGAGAAATTGATTGAGGTATGTTTGGAGAGGAATCTTTGTGTTACAAACACGTTGTTTAAACACAAAGATATCCATATGTATACAAGACAGAGGGGAAGCGAGAGAAGTATGATTGATTTTGTGATAGTTGATGAAAGGCTGAGAGCAAAGGTTGTTGACACCAGGGTCTATAGGGGCACGAACGTTGGCACAGATCACTTTCTCGTTATATCACGATTAAGGGGTCTGTGTACGCGTTGGCGTCACAGGCCTAAAGTGTCAACAACGGATTTTGCGAGAATAAAAGTGGAAAAACTGCAAGAAGATGTAAATATCAGAGATGAATACGTGAGGAAATTGGATGATAGACTAAGTTGCGTGGAGATGAAGGATGAAATGGAAATAGAAGAAGTATGGGATGTGCTCAAATCGACAATGGTTGAATGTGCGACGGAAGTTTGTGGAGTGTGTAAAAGGTCAAATAGACCACCAACAAGTTGGTGGGATAAAGTTGTGAAAGAGGCGGTTGGAGATAAGAAGAAAGCGTGGTTAGATTTACTAGCGATTAAAGCTAGTAAACGGATGAATGCGAGTGTAACTGACGATGTAGTGCAGAAAAGTGAAGATGAATATAAGAGAGTTAAGAATGAGGTGAAGAAGAAAATAGAAAAGAAAAAGCGGGATTTGCAAGAGTGGTGTGAGAGGAAACTTTCTGATAATTTCCGGAATAACCAAAAGTTATTCTGGAAGTATATCCGGAAGGAAAAGGGAGTTTCCCAAAACACGAGAGTGAGTGTAATAAGAGATGAACAGGGTGAATTGGCGACGGATGAAAGTAGCATGAAACGGGTATGGAAGAATTATTTTGAGGGACTGTTTGAAAAAGAGGATGCATCCATTTCTTCGCCAATCGACAGTAATGTTGATTGGAACGAGGAGATGGGTGATTTCAGTGACTGTGAGATTAGTATGGAAGAAATAATGAAAGCAATGAAAAGTATGAAAGTAGGGAAGGCGGCAGGGTATGATAGGATTACTATCGAAATGCTGAGGGCTGGTAATGGGTTGGTGGCTTCTTGGTTGTACTTCCTTTTCCAAAAATGCTGGTCGAGTGGCAAAGTTCCTCGAGACTGGTGCAAGGCGGTGATTGTGCCTCTATATAAAGGAAAGGGGTCACACCAAGAGGCTAAAAACTACCGCGGCATCAGCTTACTCAGCATTGTTGGTAAATTGTATGCTAAGGTACTGATTGAAAGAGTGATGAATGAAACTGATGAGAAAATATGGGATGTGCAAGCGGGATTTAGGAAAGGAATGGGATGTATGGATCAAATCTTCTCTCTAAGGAGCATCACCGAAAAGTTCTTAGCTAAGAACCAAAAGGTGTATTGCTCCTTCATTGATTTAGAGAAGGCGTATGATAGGGTGGTAAGAAAGTGTTTATGGGAGGTGTTATCCAAGTTCGGTTTGGGGAGTCAACTTATACGTGCATTGGTATCACTCTATGAGGATTCTAGTGCATGTGTAAGAGTAAACGGGGAAAACACTGACTGGTTTGGAATCTCTAGGGGTGTCCGACAGGGATGTGTAGCTTCTCCGTGGCTCTTCAATTTGTTCATGGATGACTGTTTGACAGAGTTGCGTGAAAGTGATTATGGACTAAGAATGGGTGGATTCATCATTAAATGCCTCTTGTATGCTGACGATCAAGTGCTACTTGCATCATCGGCAGAAGAGTTGCAAGAGATGATGAATATTGCATGTGAGTCTTTTGTAAGAAAGGGAATGAGGGTGAATGTGGATAAGACCAAAACGATGGTTTTTGAGAGACAGGAAGATGTGACAGAATGCGTGATTGCGATTGATGGTAAGGATGTGGAACAGGTGAAGGAGTTTGTATATCTGGGAAGTTTGTTTACAAGGGATGGAAAATGTGATGAAGACATTGAAAGAAGAGTGAAAAAGGGTAATGCGGTAAATGGAGCAATGAATAGCCTTATGATCAGTCAATCGGTGTCTGAAAAGGCCCGAATGGCTGTGCATGATGCTGTTCTTGTTCCTACGCTTATGTATGGAAGCGAATGTTGGGTGTGGCAGAAGAAGCATGAGAGCAGAGTGAATGCAGTAGAGATGAGGTCCCTCAGAAAAATTTGTAATGTTAGATTGTGTGACCGAGTGAGAAATAGTGTTATTCGTGAAAAGTGTGGTGTGAAAGATGATATTGTAAGAAAGATAGAAAAAGGAATGTTGAGATGGTTTGGGCACATAGAGAGGATGGATGATAGAAAATTGGTAAAAGGGATCTATAGAGCTAGTGTGGATGGTAATGTTAGTAGAGGACGACCACGGAAAACACACTTGGACCAAATTGAGAGTGTGCTCAAGAAGGCTGGCGTCCGAAGTATGAAGAATAAAAGAGCATGTATGAAAAGATTGATGGATGTGAACGAAGCTAGAGAGGTTTGTCAGGATCGTGCGAAGTGGCGATCGATAGTCTCTGCCTACCCCAATGGGAATTAATGGCGTGAGTATATGTATGTATGTATGTATGTATTTATAGTGAAATATAGGTATGCTTGGTAGCCTAATAAAAAACGGTGTGCCTCTGATGCAGCGTAGGTCGAAATCCTGAAGCGGATTGGAGGCCTAGGACAAATTCATTGTCTACTTTTCAGAATATAGGGTGATATTAATTGTAAAGTTTGCTGTAAGTATTTAAAAGAAATAAAAAATAACATGATATTTCACGTAATTTTTAGAAGAAATAAAACCTCTGAAGTTTTTGGAGATATACGGTTAACCGGCCTTTAAAGATACAAAAACCACTTTCATTCAAAACAATACAATAATGTTTTAAATACCAATACATACCAATAGTTCATTTTGTTAGGTGGGTAATGGTTTATATACTACTGAACTCTGATAAATATATCAAGCAAATAGTCACGTCACGTCGAGTGTTTGTGACGGATTTCTTTGTAAAATGGAATATTTTTTCGAGCGTCTTCTATGTCATATAGTTAGCTCAATCATGCTAAAATTCCCTGCGAAAAAACCGTTAGCTATTTTCAACACCCCGAAATGCAAGAGGTGAATTGAAACAATTGTAATTTATATAGAAATAGATGTTTGGTTGAGTTTGTGATTTTAATTTATACATCAAATTTTGTTAACCGCTTAGCTAGTGGGTCGATAAAACTATTTTGTCGCAGTGTTTGTAACTAAACGCCTCCGAGATGGCTTGACTAATACCAATAAAATTTTGTATGTTTATTAAGTGGACTAGGATGTTAAAAATACTTTACATACATATATACATACTCACGGTTATATTTCCCTAGAAGGGGTAACCAGAGCTAAGGAATTATAAATTCCTCGGCCACTTTTGGAAGTTGAGTGGGGAAAAGATGGTAAGAATAAAGTATTTTGGTGATGGGTCTCCAACCGCATCGCCCAAAAATCCAATAAAAAGCCCCAATACCCTTAGTCGCCTCTTACGGCACCCGTGGGTAGAAAGGGGTAGCGCCATTCTAAGCCGGCAATACACGGCGAAATACTTTATACCCTTTTATTATATTCTATCAACAAAAGGATCCCTAATATTTTGTTATTTATAAGTTTAAAGAGTTGCTTTCGGGGTCATTAATTTTAATATGAAATTATAACACATACGCTCATGACAAAGAAGCGAACTAAATTTGTTAAGCTATCCTAATACCCCGATAATCTTAGTATTAATTAACATACATAGCGACATGATAGTCCAGTGGGTAGAACACCCGCCCGAAAAACAGAAGGGCGTGAGTTCCAATCCTGGGACGGGCCTACACCAATTTGTCTTTTCTAAAGTCATATGTGTGGTTAATTTATCATGGTTGCTAACGGTGAGGGAAAACATCGTGAGGAATCCCACATGGCTGAGTTGTACTTAGTCATGTGACAGTGTATTCGTACAAAACGGCGATAGGCCTGCCCCCTATCACGTGAGTACACTGTCTAAGCAAAACGTGGGTACCTTCTCTGGAAACTAGATGGCGCTTGCCATGTGAGTTCAGGAGTATTGGTACCTCTGCCAACCCCTTCGGGGATAAACGGCGTGAACGTTTATGTTATGTTATGTTTATATTCTATCAACAAAAGGGTCCCCAATATTTTGTTATTTATATGTTTGAAGAGTTGCTTTCGGGGTCATTAATTTTAATATGAAATTATAACACATACGCTCATGACAAAGAAGCGAACTAAATTTGTTAAGCTATCCTAATACCCCGATAATCTTAGTATTAATTAACATAAAAATGTAAGTTTCTCCGAAGTGGATAGTGCATTGAAGACATTAAACAGAAGCCAGAGCTTCCGTACTTAATACTCTTTTCATTTCCCATATATCGAATAAAGGGCCTTTTATGAGCGGAACTAAAAACAGAATACTATTCACTGGAAATACTCTGGGATAATGAGCTGGTGAGAGAAAAGGAAAAAAAGGTTGAGTAAAGTGTGAATGATATTTACTGCGGAGGGTGACTGGTGTGATTTGATACTTGGCTGCAGTTTCAAATAACATTTTAGTGCATCAGTGGTGTTCATTTATTTAAAAGTTTATAGGATTTAAGTAATTTCAGTTAAAAGTTGGATTTGAATAGAAGCGTAGTGTGTGGATTTATAATTAAGTTTTGTGGTCCCGAAAAACATTTAAAAGTTGAAAATACAGTATAAATTAGATACTTGATCAAACAGAAAAAAAAATATTTCAGGTAACAACGACATGACTAAACAACCATAACGTCAATATTCCATAATATTTTAAATATATTTCCCTATTTGCAACCCAGGAGAGATGATGGATATTTCACATAGAGAGGATGGATGACAGTAAATTGGTGAAAGAGATATATAGAGCCAATGTGGAAGGTAATGTTAGTAGAGGACGACCTCGGAGGACACATTTGGATCAAATAGAAAATGTGCTCAAAAAGGCAGGTGTCCGCAGTATGAAGAATAAAAGAGCATGTATGAAAAGATTTGCCAGGATCGTACTCTCTCTGCCTACCCCAATGGGAACTAACGGCGTGAGAATATGTATGTATGTATGTTGCAACCCAGTATCCGCATTAACACAGACAATTGAAAACTCGCCTCAGTTGTCACCGCAAACCAAACAAAACGGTACAAAAAACTGTAAATTACTTCCAACAAAAAGACTGTCACGAAAACGTCTCCGCAAATCGTAGAAGGGACATAATTTCAAAAAGCGTACAACAAAACAGCTCGTTAGCGACACTGAACAATCATGCGATGTCAGTTGCTCGTCTTAGAAAGAACAAAGATAAATTGCCTGTTCAACACGTCTTTATCGTGATCAGATCTCATTATTTGAGAGCAGCTTCCCCTTAACAGGACGCTTATACCGCAACGGTTTTGGAACAGCTGCTAGGGCGCACCGAAGTAGTCTATTCTAAATTTATAACGTTTTAAAAAGTGCTTGGAACCTGTATAAACCACTCAAAATATCCATTTATAAGTTTCACGTCCTTTTTAACGCTTGAATACTTTTACTAATTTTGTTCAGTGGTTTTCGATATCAAGACCGGCAATTTGCTAACAGTTATATAGCTGATTATTATACTCCAATTTGGTTGATTGTTATTAAGACTTGTAATCATTGATACAATCAAATTAAAAATAATAATAATTAAATGGCTTAACTAAAAGTTACGAGGGTTTTTTTTGTAGCTGTTTGTAAGAAAGCCGAATGTAACGTATTTCTATCTATGATATACGCCCGATTTCTGAATTGAGTAATCCAGCTAAGAAGAACTTGAGTACCGTTCTGTCGCATTGGAATCTTATCAACTGAATGAGACAAAACAATACTAAAGTCGATCTCAGCTTGAATACTCAATTCAGAAATCGGGCGATAGTATAGTATGTATATCTAACATACTATTTATCTAACTGTAAGGAAATTTAACCAAACTTTTGACTTATCTTTTTGCAAACACTCTAAATGAAACAAAATAATAACCCTTTCATTATTTATTAAATTATATTCTAACCCACCAAAAATTATGAGTAATTATTGTGAGAACTATACAATTACAATACAAACCTTTCGGTCAAATTCCTAGAAATTTGCATATTTTAACTATGATTTTGATTACTAAATATATTTCTCATTACTTGAATCCACTCATACAAAGTAAAAGACCCACTACATTTTTTTACGATGTGAATGCCTATGTTGCCCTCTTTGAAGTGGTCTAAAATAGTATATTTCAAACAGATCCCCTTTTCACCGAAACAAGATAAAACTATTAAAAAACAAAAAATAAATGACAGCTGTAACATGCCTGGTTGCAGCGGCTATCTTATCATTCAAACCACTGTTTGACGGCGCTTTTGCTCTGGTGGGCTCTTCCTCTGTCTTGCATATTGGATAGAGACTGTTTAATAGTTTTGCGGGCAGATACACTAATTAATTATAAGTTTTTTTTTAATTGTTACCTTTCCATTTTTTAATTAAACTGATATTTTTTAAACATATAGCTAAATAAGGGTTTACGATTCAAAATTTGAAAAAGATAAAGCAACACACCACTAGTATAAATATCATGTGATGCCACTTACTTGAATTAAATACTTAAGCTTCAAGTATTTTTTTAATCAATGTATTTTCTTGTTTAATTAAGTGGGTTTTTTTTTCTAGATATGTCACAAATTTTTGCTTTTAATTGAATATACATACATAATTTAAACACTACGTCTATATAACTGTTCATTATATTTTTGCGTACAATGTGTGTATATAATTTTTAAATTAATCCATTTAGATCTTATTTCGGAAACTTTGAGTGTGTTTATGTTAATGTGTTATAGATGTCTTGGATAATTTCAAACATTTTTCTTTCCATGTATCAAATCTCACACAAATTATTTTTAATACAAATAAATTGCAATCACAAACTAAAAAAAATAAATTGCAATCACAAATAAAACATAGGTATAGATAAAAAAATTAACAGTTCATACCGGCAACTTCGGAATAACCCACTAACCATTTCGCCACGTGCTCTCTATTACCAGCCTCGTCGTGTATGAAATACGATGGTTGCTATAAATAGATCACTTCCCCTTAATGACTTCTTGTTTGAGCGGCTGTTTTAGGGTTTACTATTATGGCCGTCCTAAGAATGTTAAGCAGCTTTCCCGTAAATATTTGAGTCTTAAAACTTTATTATCAACACTGTACATGTGGTGGGCTACGTTTAATGGAATCTTTAGTGATTAATGTAGGAAACACAAGGTGATGCCTTAATGGGTGTTCTTCGAAAACGGTAATTAAGTTTTTATTTGTATACATTTTTGGTTAAGATCGAGTTAAATGATGAACTATTATTTTTGCAGAAGTTGAATTTCTGATTAGAAAAAATATAGTCTCATAAACTTTACCTATTTAATTATTTAATTATTATTTTTTACCTATTTTAATTTAAAAACATATTCCTAAAAAAAATGTAAAGACTAATGTTGTAAGCTCAAAGAGCAAACTGTGTATGGTACCATTAATAATAAGATGTAACAACCTTGTAACCCGCATTTACAACGAATAAATGATTATGATTATGATTACTTCATACATTTCTGTAAACAGTCTCACAGGATATGATATTTTTTCTTGGATGTGAAGCAAAAGTTTATAGTAATATCGATTATATACCTACTATAACATATCATTATTTCTAAAGGATTGGCTGTCAACTTAAAAATAACACTTCTTCAGCCGTTTAATAATTTGACTGTAGATGTTTTTTTATCATATTTCGTATTAAGTAACATATTTAGTATTAAATATAAGTAAATTATAATTTCTAAGAGCTAAAAAATTATCTTTGTAATACAACGAGATTGGTAAATAGTTTCTTGCTGACTTCTCTTTACATAACACTTAGAGAAGTGACAACGGTAAACTCAATTTAGTTGCATTCTCGTTGAGATTTTTGTGACACTTAATAATAAAATTTAGATATTATTTCATTTAACTGATATGATTTAACGTGCCCGACGTTAGACTCCACACTTCTTCATTTGAAACCAATTACTTGAATACTAGTTGGATGATTATGTCAGTATACTCTTGAACAGCTTCTATATAAATCCGTTTGTTTCAGAACTCCTACTAGGCACATTACGGACACACCAGAAAGCCGCTTGTGACGAAGAGATGGTGACCCTCATATGTCCTAGAGGCACGACCATCAGCATCCAAGTCGCACAATATGGCACTTCGGCGACCCAAAGTCACGCTTGCTCTTCAGACCTTGCTGAGTACCAGCAGGTCGCTGTTGAGGTTGTTGGTGATACTTCTTGCACCTGGCCTACGACTTTGCAGGTAATTATATATTGTAACTGTGTACTTGAGCCGTGAGTTCGAATTGGGTAGTCAGAGATTATAGATTCACTTACTGTGATACTGGAAAATCTTTTCGTGTTCATTTACTTTCAATTAATTTTTATATGACATTTACACTGATCCTCAGTTTTTTAATGATTTTAAAGCTATTGATTTTAAAAACTGCGTGCCAAATATTCTAAATCACTAGTAAAAATACAGAAACATAATGGTTTCGCAAAAAGAAAACATTGCCGAAACAATTTTAAAAAGCCTAATACGAAAAAATTCTTCTCAAAAAAAAAAGCGCCTAAAAGTAAAAAACGAAAATCAAAGGTCTGTCCAAATGTGACTAACTTATTTATTGTTCACACATTTGTCCCCTGGTGTGCAGCTTACAGATTTTCCGTCTCTTGTGTATAATCACTCAATTAGAAATTCACTGATTCTTTCTGTTTTTTATTAAATTGTACGTTCAGGCTCACTCAGAAATAATATTTTGCAAATTGACTCATACATTATTTGATGGTATAATTGAATGTAGGGGATTAAAATGTAGAACAAAGAATGCATATATATACTTACAGTCACAAACCTCAAAAGGGGTAGTCAGAGCTTCAGAGCTAGAATCTCCTCAGCCACATTGGGAAGTTGCAAACATGTATGGAAGGATTGATTGTAAATGAAACGCGAAAGATTTTCCATTGTCGATTAAACTAGTGACTTATTTAGTCTGGATTAATTAATACAAAATAAATATTCGTTATAAAAAAATTAAAAAATATGGATGTGAACGAAGCTAGAAGGCTTTGCCAGGATCACTCAAAGTGGCGATTGATAATCTTTGCCTACCCCAATGGGAACTAACGGCGTGAGTATTTGTATGTATGTATGCAAGCTATTTAATTATATTTACTAATGAAAGTTTCGTAGTATTCCTTGTTACAGACGGTAGTAGAAGCATGTCAGAAGAAACGTCAATGCAAGTTTCATACCAGCCCCAAAGCGTTCGGAGTAGACCCGTGTCCAGGTTCAAGGAAATTTGTGGAAATTGCCTACAAATGCCGACCCTGTAAGTGTATTTTTTTGATATTCGTCATTATATCTTACTCAATTTAATCGAAGACAAAAATAGGTCGTAATTTGCTGTGTAGTGTCGGATTAGAATAGCACTACCCCATTTCTTCCGGTGGGTGTAGTACGTAAGAGGCGACTAACGGTATTGGGGCTTTTAAGGGATTTTGGGCGATGCGGTTGGAGACCCATCACCAACAACCTTTATTTCACCATCTTTTCCCCATGCAACTTCCAAATGTGGCTGAGGAATGTCTCATTCCATAGCTCTGGCTACCCCTTCAAGGGATTTATAGCCGTGAGTATATGTATGTATGTATGTACAAAAATAGGGCAGTATATAATTTATTATAAAATATGGATCTATAGTCCTCATGCGTTCAACAATTTAACATGTAGTTTGTAAAAGTCACTTTGCATTTGGTTAATAATCTTAGTAATATGAAAAGATTGATCAATGTAAATGAGGCTTAAGATATCCGTACAGATTGTACAAAGTGGCAATTGGCAATTTTTGCCGATCCCAATGACAACTAATGACGTGAGTATAATATACTCATACCATATATATTATGTATGTAAACATAACATAAAAGTTCACGCCGAATATCCCCGAAGGGCTTGGCAGAGGTACTAATACTTCTGAACATCATGTGACTTTGTCACCTGGTGTTCACAGTACCCATGTTTTGCATGGACAGTGTACTCACGTGATAGGGGGCAGGCCTATCGCCGTTTTGTACGAATACACTTACAACTATACACTAAATGTCACATGACTAAGTACAACTCAGTCATGTGGGTTTCCTCACGATGTTTTAGAAAAAACAAATTTGTGTAAGCCCGACCCGGGATTTGAACACTAGTAGCTTACACGTTAACCGGTATTCTACCCATTGAGCTATCACGTCGTTATGCATGTAAATAATTCTTAATATTGTAATATACCATGTCCTCTGGAAGTTTTAATCTTGATCAAAGTTCGCAACCAGACTGACGCCAAACAACGCATATAACTGCCATCTTACGCTCAATTCACATCCAGAGCTCAGCTTAAGTTGGTTATAAAGAACTTATAGGAAGTCCTCTGTGTAAGTTTCAATTTGTGATTATGTCTCGCCTATTGTTGTTGGTTGGACTTTTATGTAGTTGCTCAATGGTTCTATTGTACTACAAAGATAGGTATGTCGTATCGACTTGGCACTCATAGTTTCAACTGCTAAGAAAAAGGAATAATGTGTAAATGGAATTTTTTTGGAATGTAGTTACATTCACAAAAAGATTAAGATCGAAAACTATAATATCACTGTCTAAATTAGACTTATGATAAATCCATATTTTATGTTTATATTATTTATTGTTTAACTATGTATTTATAATACACACAACACACAATCCTAGCCATTTCTTGAATTATCTAAGATTGGTTAGGTAATGTCTAATGTTATATGTGAGGAAACTTAACAAAACACCATTATCTATGGGTGAACAGCATCACAAAACAATAAAGTTTAATAAAAAAATAAAAAAAGTATTGTTCTTATTTTGTATAGCACTACAAAATAAAGCTTTAATTTATATTTCTTAATTGAACAGATGAATTCCGAAGTAAAGTGGGCTGCGAAAACGATGTTCTTCATCTGAGCTGCAATCCCCATTCAAGAGTCGCGATCTACTCGGCACAATACGGTAGAACGGAATACGATTCAATACAATGCCCACAGCCACGGGGGATGAAAGAGGAAAGTATGTTGATTTAAAATGTTATTTCCCTGGTGTTTGAAAGTTGCTCTTAAAGTGGATATTTCAAATATGAATTCAATAGTGCAACTGTACTGTTATTTACAAGTACGAGATTATGTGATTGGTTCGAAAACTTTGCTGTGTTGGTAAAAGCTTATGTGGTATGGAAAATTTTATAAGGAATATTGACACTTCGAATGGCAGTGCACTGGATACAATATTTGAAATACAAACCCGACAAAGCATCTTTACTTTTGTTTAAACACAAATTGTGTGATTGGTTTGGTTGGCGAGAATATTTTTTTATGAAATAAATAATAAATTTGAGTTCAAGTTTTGGGCTTATAAATGGTACCTAATATTTATTTACCATTATATAACATACATACATTCATATACTCTAGGCTAGAAATCCCTAGAATGGGTAGCCAGAGCTAAGGAATCAGAAATTCCTCAGTCACTTTTGGAAAGTTAAGTGGGGAAAAGATGATAAAATAAAGGTTGTTGGTGATGGGTCTTCAATCTCATCACCCAAAAATCCCCTAAAAGCCCCGCATATAAGTATTTATTTATACAGTTCAATTAAAATTGAATATGTTTGCATTCCTCACCTATCAATAAAATAACAAGGAACTAAATGCTTGTCAATTACATTGGATGGGATATGCTATAAATACAGTCATAAACTAGCTTTATAGTGAATAGTTAAACTATTGGTGCAATTCCAAGCGCTTTGCTGACCGTAATCCATAATTTGTGTTTAAAATGTTAATTTTTTTATATTTCGTAGTTTGCATACACATTTAGTTTTATTGAAAATGTCCTACCATTATTATAATAAAATATGGTTGAAACTATTATTTAATTTAATATTTAATTATTAAACAGCGAGACTCTTACGAATGCATTCAAAATCTCCAAAATATTATTATTAATGCAGTTTATTTTACTTCATTTTTGTATCATTTTCTCAATTCCAACAATTCCTTTTACACACCTTCACCGGATATAAAACTTCTGCTATACTACGAACTTAACTTCAATCCTGATTAAATTAAATTCTTGTCCACATTAAACGTCTTTCAGTCTAGTAAGGTATTTTAATCGGTGTCAGTGCATTTTATATTATGAAATTCCAATAGCATGTTTGGAGCCGTATGCGACTGAAACGGCGATGCGGGAATGCCATGGGAAGCGGCGCTGCGTGTTGTCGGCTGACAGTAAGATGTTTGGCAAACCCTGTCGCAGCGGCTCGCGGACGTATCTCAAGGTTGTCTACACCTGTGGTAAGATATTTTATTTATTTTATTTTACTTTATTCGGAAGATTTACAGCATTAAAACTTTTTGATACAAACTTAATGATATGAATTATGTATATTATTATCGTTAATAATTTTGGATGCCCTAACGATGATATTTTACGACGATATTTGGGCTATTTTGTTTGCTAGTTTAATTGCATTTTTTCATTATCTTTATCTTATGTATATATTTTCGCGGCCTTAAAAGTTAATCAAAGCAAAGATTCAGTTTATCAGATCAGAGCACTAGGCTAGAAATCACATTGCGTCAACACCCGCGAGGGCCATCGCAAAAATAATTATTAGTGGTGATGAGACTTCACTAACATTTAATCACCTTGTACGATAAATATAGGAATAAATGGGTCAGTAATATTCTAAACTGAAACCTCACAGCTGTTTTAATATATTGTTCGCAGTCAATTATACGGTGATACTTTATATGATTAAGTTTTGCTTGCATAATGTAATTTTATCAATGTTTTGTAGGAAAATATCAGCATTTCAGATAGTTATTTTAATAGTTTTAATTCTATCATCTTTAAAGTGCGATCATGAGGTTCGTGTTAAAAACTTATTGATTTACTTTTTGATACAAAAAGTAATCATGAAAAGTACACTTTTCAATGTATAATTACAAAAATGTTTGAGCATAAATAATCTATTCATTAGAATTCAACTAAGCACCAAGGACTAAATTTACCTAGTTAGATAACAAACTTTAAAGTACATCAAAGGAATCAGAAAGCGTTCTATAAGAGGGCCTTGTTGAACAAGTACAAGACGTTTATTTATTCAATAACATTATGTTCTGTTCAGTCTTTCGTATGAAGTAACTTGGAACAAGGTAACGTGTCAAAGAAATAAATATTCGACAAGTTTGTCATGTCTTAAGATGGATTTCGAATGAACAAAGTCACTCCACTGCTTCCTTTGATGAAAGCGGCAAAACATTCTGAAACTCCAGACTGAATACGGTATTGTTCTTTATAATTACTATTCTCAAAGTTTCACGCTAAAAATTTGAATATTCAAACAGAGCGTCGAAAGTTTCTTACCTCCTGTCTTGGTCTTCACGGAACTATTCAAACTATCCAAATTGTCTTTTCTGTGGACGTAACACCGTAAAAGTGGTGAATCTCAAACAAGTTCACGTCGCTTGCACAAACATAATAATCTTGTTTATATTTCTGAAGCCTCATTAGATGACGGAGTTCTCTGAATTTCCAGTCTGACTGGCGTCAACAATAAATCCGAGTTATAAAAATACGGGACGAACATTTGGCATTATGTAGCCTCCGTTTTTATTTTATTATGTCTAAGATCGTGGATAGCATGGACTGCGGCCGGCCTTTTTAGAATAATAGCGGTCATTCTGCAAATAGTTTTTCATGGATGGTTTAACGTTACTCGATTGATTTGTATCGGCTTCTGATAACGCCTAGAAGAACCTATTGAGGATTAGTGCAATGGAGTGGAACATTATAAATAGAATAAAATTGATATAAAGACGTACTAAACTACTAACATACGTTTTTATACGCTGTTTAGTGTAGGCTTAGGATAGCACTAACTTATTTCTACCTGCGGGTAACGTGAAAGGCTATTTAGGGTTTTGGGTTTTTGATTGATTGTTGGGCGGTTGGAGACCCATCATTAACCATCTTTTATTTAAATAAAATCCATTTATATTCCAAAAATGGCTGAGGATCCTTTAATTCTAGAGCTCTGGTTACCCTTTGTTTGGATATATAGCCTTGAGGATATCTATAGGATAAGTATGTTACTTGTTAATACTAGTATTTTTGAAATTAATGCACTGTCATGTTAATTTAATTAAAATACTTGCGGTTTATGAACCACAAAAGCTAGCTGTGAAATTAAAATTTCTCTATGCAATTATTGATTTAGGTGAATGGATATTTCTATAGATATAGCCCACATTAGGTACGTCCACACTGTGCCTTTTTTTGTTCAATAAGGGCATGCGTCATAGCGCAGTCAACAGCGCACGTGAGGCATGCCCTTAATGCATGCGCGATGACAGTTGAAAGCGGAGCGCGCGCTGTGTTGCAAGTTATCCGGTGTCGGGTGGATTTCTGTGCGTCACAGCGTTCAACAACAAGATGGTGGACGAAGAAAAAGATTTGACATTAAGTTTTATTGAAGATTACAGAAGCTTTCCACAACTCTGGGATCCTAACAATAAACTTTACACGAATAAAGTAAAGAGGAACGATGGTTTTTTTTTCTGGAATTTCTTATGACCAAGTAAGCTGGATATATTCCCCCAAGTAAAATATTGTCGTCGCACGTGTTTCCAACAGAAACTCAAACTACGAATAAAGTATGGTGTTGGTTTCAATTAACGCATTCACTTATTGTAAGCGTCAATTGAAAGTTGAATAGAAAGATGAAGACGAAAGTTGAAGAAGAAAAGGCACAGTGTGGACGTAGCTATTGAGCATTACTTAAATTAAACATAAAACATAAACGTTCACGCCGTTTATCCCCGAAGGGGTTGGCAGAGGTACCAATACTTCTGAACTCACATGGCTGCGCAATCTATGTCCAGAGAAGGTACCCACGTTTTGCTTGGACAGAGTACTCACGTGATAGGGGGCAGGCCTTTCGCCGTTTTGTACGAATTCACTGTCACATGACTAAGTATAACTCAGCCATGTGGGTTTCCTCACGATGTTTTCCCTCACCGTTAACAACCATGATAAATTAACCAGACATGTGACTTTTTTAGAAAAGATAAATTGGTGTAGGCCCGACCCAGGATTGGGACTCACGCCCTTCTGTTTTCAGGCGGGTGTTCTACCCATTGCACTATCATGTCGTCATCATGTCGTAATTAAATTGAAATAAAATAAATAATCATTTGTTTCAGGCCAGTAGCCCATATTTAGAACACTACATACAAACATAAAAACATAAAATGTAGCTATAAAATACCAATACAAATAAATTCAAATTAAAAAGATATATCAATAAAAACATTTTCACAAAAAGTTAATTAAATAAATAAATAAAAATAAAAAATATCATGCATTAAAATTTATAATTAACTATGTCTCAAGTCTCTTTGCCACATCGTAAGACATCCACGAAAATAATTTAACTAATATATTAATAAAGGATTTAGCTGTGTAGTGTCGGCTTAGAATAGCGCTACCCCATTTCTTCCGGTGGGTGTATGTAAGAAGCTACTAAGGGTATTGGGGCTTTTAAGGGATTTTTGGGCGATGCGGTTGGACACCCATCACCAACAACGACCTTTATTTTATTATCAGTTCCCCAAGCAACTACCAAAAGTGGCTGAGGAATTTCTGATTCCTTAGCCCCTGCTACCCTTCTAGGGATGTATAGCCGTGAGTATGTCTGCATTAATAAAGCTACAAAATGAACATTTGGTAGTGAAAAGTAGGTCATATCTAGCACTCGCTATTGATAAAATCAATCATCTGTGTGTAAAAGCCTAAAATAATGTTTTATCTGTTTTGTCAACCGTATCATTTACTAACTCATATCAGTATTTAGGATTTACAAGTAAAATTTCATATTTACCAACAAACAGGATTTTACGGTGACGAATAATTTATAGCCGTGTAGTGCCGGCTTAGAATGTCACTACCACTTCCAGTTTCTACCCACGGGTGTTGTAAAAGGCGACTCTCTTAGTTTACGGGGCTCTTTTAAAGGATTTTTGGGCGATGCAGCTAGAGACCCATCACCAACAACCTTTATCTTCCATCTTTTCTCACTTAACTTCCAAAAGTGGTTGAGGAAGTTCTAATTCTTTAGCTCTGGCTACCCCTTCTAGGGATTAATAGCCGAGAGTATATTGTATGTATTGTATATATATATATATAATTATACCTTCATATATACGATACTTATACTCACGCCCGCTGTTCCCATTGGGGTAGGCAGAGGCTAAAGATAGCCATTATGTACGATCCTGACAATTCTCTCTTGCTTGCTCGTACATGCTCTTGTATTCTTTTCACTATAGACTTAGACCTTCGTATACAATAATGTTTGAAAAAAACCTCGTTTCTCTGTCACTCACCTCTGAAATAAATGTACTCTTATTAAGGAGTAACTTAGGCTACACCACAAACGTTGTCACCTATCAAATCTAAAAAAGACGTTCATATCTTACCATCATCATTTACGCCTTAGATCTCCAAAGGGATAGCAGAGGAAGTTATGATCTGAACATGTGATATTTCGATCACCTTGTGTTCAGAGGAGGACAGTTGCGGATTTCCGTTATAGGCCTCGTGTCGTCTTTTTGTTTTAATATCCTGGCATATGACTAAATATTACTCATTTCAGGGGTTCCTTCCGATGTATTTCATAATGTTAATAATATGTTTCTAAGTAAGAATATTCATAATACTGTAGATTGCTAAAAATACAATATGTATTTAGTATAGTATATATTTAAATAACTTTAACAATAGAAAAAACAAAAGAACCAAACGTTTTAAATAGAAAAAAGGACCAACTCTGCAAACCTCGTCAAAAGCTTATTTAATTTAATCGAATTCTAGTACTCATTTGAATTGTGAACGTAAAATAACCTTTCTTTTATCGCATTACTTTCTTGATTCTCTTTTGTTCCCATTTCGTTGGCTCCGTTGTATTTTAAAACTCAATAGGTTCAAATAGTTTGGCGTTCTTGTAGGTTACCCAGTTGATCTCATTATTTACTACAACATACATACATATACTCACGGCTATAAATCCCTAGAAGGGGTAGCCAGAGCTAAGGAATTCGAAATTCCTCAACCACGTTTGGAAAGTTGAGTGGGGAAAAGATGGTAAAATAAAGGTTATTGGTGATGGGTTTCCAACCGCATCGCCCAAAAATCCCTTAAAAGCCCCAATACCGTTAGTCGCCTCTTACGCACACCCACCGGAAGAAATGGGATGGTGCTATTCTAAGCCGACACTACACAGCGCTACTATTTACTACAATTCTATTAAAAATTGTTTCTTGGATTTTTTATCTGAAATTATAGACATGCAAATGAGTCAATCGGATTTTTCGGCTTTATTTAGTTAAGTTCTGTATGACTTTATGTAATACTTTTTGTTGTTGTTCTTTTTGTCAGTCACCATGCTGTTTGTAATAATCAGTGATAACTTGAAATTTAATATTTATACAGATTATATATTTCTGTTACAATTTATCAACAAATACTAAGATCAAACAAAAATAAATAATTTGATGTATTACGGCATTATTATATTGGCTCTAGTTTACGGAATAGGTTAAACTAAGGAATTGGATACATTAAACAGTGTCTTTTATAATATCGATAATTGTGCGGGTCCCTTCGTGCTCGACTTTAACTCGCAGTTGGCCGGTTTTTATAAATGCGATTTATTCGATAGAATGAATGATTGGCAAAACCGGCAAAACAGTCTAATCCAAAACTCAATTCTCTATCAACGCATTTACGCATTTGTTAAAATATGTTTTTATTGAAAAAAGTTTTAATTTTTTATTTTATTTTATTATCTTTGGGGGGCTTACAGCTCAATTTACTAATAGGCTATATTTTTTTTATTTCGTTCGATTCTATCATAGTATACGCCATAACACGGATTCCAAACTTGAGACGCATACTCAAGGTGACTGCGAACATAAGCACAATAGATAATTTTGACAGTTTTCATATTTTTAAAGTTCACAGATGATTGTATAACAAACCCAAGAGCTTTATATGCTTTATTAACAATATGATCGACATGAAAATCAAGTAATAATTTACTATCATGAATGACGCCTAAATGTATGGTATGAGTTAATTTGATAATTACATGAATTAATACTAAGTTTACGAGAAAAAATAATAAAGAAAGATTTAGAGGCATTAAGGTCGAGTTTGTTGCCAAGGCAATAGTCATCTAGTCTGCTAATGTCCTCTTGCAATAGAGAAGCATCCTCAGAATTATTGACTGCTTTTAATATATTCATGTCATCTGCAAACAATAGATATTTGGAATAAAGAAAACATGATCCGATATCCTTAACGAAAATAACAAATAGCAAAGGGCCTAATAGTGAGCCTTGGGGGACTCCGGATGATATTTCCACCCATGAGGAAGTATAGCCGGTTAGAACCACTGCCTGCGATCTGTTTTGAACGTATGAAGAAAACCATCTAAAGAGGTCTCCGTGAATTTCCAGGGACTGCAGTTTCGATAGTATTTTAGACATTAGGTAGTATTTTAGATATTTTAGTATTTTACATTATTTGAGAGGGTTCATCATTAAATGCCTCTTATACGCTGACGATCAAGTGTTACTTGCATCAACGGTAAATGAGTTGCAGGAGATGGTGAACATTGCGTGTAAGTCTTTCGAAAGAAAGGGAATGAGAGTGAATGTGGACAAAACCAAAACAATGGTTTTTGAAAGAGAGGAAAGTATGACAGAATGTAACATTGTTATAAATGGTAAGAAAGTGGAACAAGTGAAAGAATTTGTATATCTGGGGAGTTTGTTTACTAGGGATGGAAAATGTGAGGAAGATATTGAAAGGAGAGTTAAAAAGGGAAACGCGGTGAATGGAGCCATGAACAGTCTGATGTTGAGCCAGTCGTTGTCAGAAAAGGCTCGAATGGCTGTGCATAATGCTGTTCTGGTTCCCACGCTGATGTATGGTAGTGAATGTTGGGCATGGCAGAAGAAGCATGAAAGTAGAGTTAATGCAGTGGAAATGAGATCCCTCAGAAGTATATGTAATGTAAGGCTGTGTGATAGAGTGAGAAATACTGTGATCCGTGAACGAGTAGGTTTGAAAGATGACGTAGTATGCAAGATAGAAAAAGGAATGTTGAGGTGGTTTGGGCACATAGAGAGGATGGATGAAAATAAAGTAGCGAAAGAGATATATAGAGCCAATGTGGATGGGAATGTTAGTAGAGGACGGCCTCGTAAAACGTTTCTGGACCAGATAGAAAACGTTCTTATAAAGGCGGGGGTCCGAAGTGAGAAGAATAAAAGAGCATGTATGAGAAGGATAATGAATGTAAGGGAAGCAAGAGAGGTTTGTCAAGATCGTACTAAGTGGCGATCGATAGTCTCTGCCTACCCCAATGGGAATAATGGGCGTGAGTATAAGTAAGTAAGTAAGTAAGTTAACATTATTGTCAATAAAAAACAAAACAAAGATTTAAAATTATAAATAAAAACTCCGTTATTAATTTTTTTAACACTACATTACGAGCTACAAAATTGCTGGCAGGCAATATTAAAAATGAAGTTTAAAAAAAAGATGTTCCATTTTCAAACAGACGCGACGCAGCTACACTTCATCTAAGTGCCATCTGTCTGTCCACAGAAAAATTAAGTCCATTACCAAAGCTCTAAGGTATAATTTCGTTTGCAGTTCCTCGGACAGTACTTAAGGAGCGATACGAGAGTGCCCCTGAAGAGGACGAAGCTGCGCACGACGCCTCCGAGCCCGAGCATGATGATCTTGGTAAGCTGAGCTTTATAAATTACCTTCTTGAAGTATGAATCTTCAACGTGTTTTTGATTTTTGCTGCGTATTTTAAAGAAATTTACATAACATAACATAAACGTTCACGCCGAATATCCCCGAAGGGGTTGGCAGAGGTACTAATACTTCTGAACATCACGTGACTTTGTCACCTGGTGTTCAGAGTACCCACGTTTTGCATGGACAGTGTACTCACGTGATAGGGGGCGGGCCTATCGCCGTTTTGTACGAATACACTGTCACATGACTAAGTACAACTCAGCCATGTGGGTTTCCTCACGATGTTTTCCCTCACCGTTACCAACCATGATAAATTAACAACACATATGTCTTTTTTTAGAAAAGACAAATTCGTGTAGGCCCGACCCAGGATTTGAACACTAGTCGTTTGCTCGATAACCGAGTGTTCTACCCACTGGGCTATCACGGTTGGCATTAAGATTACTATAAAGAAATTTAATAAATAAATAAAAAATAATAGCCGAAAAGATATTCCAATACATGAACTACTGATTTAGTAATGATTTAATTTTATGTAAGGAAAGGTAGCTAAGGTATACATATTTTAAGTTCGCAAATGAAAGGAACTTAAGATTTGCCAGCTATTAGTTTGTTTGCATATTTTTATTTTTTTTAAAGATAAAACACTACATGTATTCGACACTCACACACATATATATTTTTTGAAAACAGTAACATAATATTAGTCAGTCGTTTTACTGAATGTCAAACATAAACCCCATGACATAATAAATAATAGCCTTATATTAACCTCTACTCAACCACTAGTATAAACTACTAGTCCAATTATAAAGCAGAACTTTGTCTTAATGAGTTAAAGCAAGTTCTCTCTCTAAAACCGTATTAACTGAATAAAAGTGGAGGAAACTCAATCATGGTATCTCGAAACTGCAACGTCATAAATCTTTTAAACGACTAGAACCGACTTTATTGCAACTTCGCTGATACGGTAAACTATTAGCGAGACAACATATTATTGAGTTGGCTGCTGTTGTAACTAACTTTATCGAAGTTCACAAACTATCTATAGGTATAGGCCAATTTATTACAAACTATGTTATGTGCGGCAAAGAAAATTGTGGTTGTTTTTATCAAGTACGAGGACGGGAATATTAATGAATTTTTCACCACATATGTTTGTTTTATTAAGTTCGAGTATAGTAACATTATTGAACTTTTATACACTGATGACCTTAGTTTCACTGGGGTAGGTAGATAATATTGGTCATCACTTTATACAATCTTTGCAAAACTCTAGAGCTTTGTCTATTTTCATACATACATTCATACATAGACTCACGGCTATAAATGCCTAGATGGGGTAGCCAGAGCTAAGGAATGAGAAATTCCTCAGCCACCTTTGGAAAGTTGAGTGGGGAAAAGATGGTAAAATAAAGGTTGTTGGTGATGGGTCTCCAACCGCATCGCCCAATAATCCCTTTAAAGCCCTAATACCGTTAGTCGCCTCTTACGTACACCCACCGGAAGAAATGGGGTAGTGCTATTCTAAGCCGACACTACACAGCTACTGTCTACTTTCATTAATGTGTTAACATGTTATTCAATTCTTTACACTTTGGACGGCTCTTCTTTTGATCACATTTAATCCAAAAGGAGGTAGCCAGAGTTTCAGTATAAAAAAAATATCAGCCATATTTGGAAGTTCAATAGATAGGAGATGCTAAAATAAACAATTATTGGTAATGGGTCTTTAGATTGCCCATCATTAACTTACATACATATACTCACGGCTATAAATCCCTTAACGGGGTAGCCAGAGCTTTGGAATGAGAAATTCCTCAGCCACTTTTGGAAGTTGATTGGGGAAAAGATGGTAATAATAAATGTTTTTGGTGACGGGTCTCCAACCACATCGCCCAAAAATCACTAAAAAAGCCCCTATACCTATTAGTTGCCTCTTACGATCACCCACGGGTAGTAATGGGGTAGTGTTATTCTA
Organism: Bedellia somnulentella; assembly: GCA_963576735.1. Lineage (NCBI taxonomy): Eukaryota > Metazoa > Arthropoda > Insecta > Lepidoptera > Bedelliidae > Bedellia > Bedellia somnulentella. The sequence goes on from OY755178.1 coordinate 3,576,713, forward strand.
AGCCGACACTACACGACATCATTAACTTAAAGCCTCAATACCCTAAGCACGCCTCGTAAGACTGTCTGCGGCTTTTTGGTAAATGAAAATTAATTCATTCAAGGATCTTAGTCCACATGAAGCCATTCCTCATTCGGTATAAAGATAACAAGCCTGGCTACATACAAGTCCACAAAGGATTCAGATTGAAATGGCCGCATCATACGTTATAAAAGCTTAATGCTCTTCTCAGTGCCGACGGAGTAGGCTAGATTGTGACGAAACGTCTCTATGCTGCCATATTGTTTGTCTGTGTGTTGTATATTGGTTACCATTTGGTTAAAGCACATTTAAGGTTATTCAGGATGAAGGACTTGAAACGAGCTATTATGCTCCGTAAATTTTAGAAACTATTAACGATTCTAACTTATTTAGCTTAAACATACATACATATACTCACGGCTATAAATCCCTAAAAGGGGTAGCCAGAGCTGAGAAATTAGAAATTCCTCAGCCACTGTTGGAAGCTGCATGGGGAAAAGATGGTGAAATATAGGTTTTTCGTGATTGGTCTCCAACCGCATCGCCCAAAAATCCTTTAAAAGCCCTAATACCGTTAGTCGCCTCTTACGTACACCCACCAAAAGAAATGGGGTAGTGCTATTCTAAGCCGGCACTACACAGCATTAGCCTAAACTTGTTTCTTAAAGATATTCCAATTACAGTAAAACCGATACGTTTGACTGACCCCGCTGGGAAAACCAGCAAAATGTTGCATCTCCAGTGAGCATTTAAACTTAACAAGCTTTACTCGTTATAAAACTTCCAGCGCCTTTTTCTATAACAAAAAAGCTAAAACTCTAAAGGATCTCAAAGGCGCCAATTGTACATTTTGTAATAAAAAAGGAGAAATATCGCCGTCATTAACATTCAAAAGGAAATGAGGTCAGGTGAGTGAACAAAAAAACAAAAGAAGTGATCTCTTTAGCACTTGGTGTAATAGAAGAAACAAACTGACTTGTTTAACTGAGCGGGGAATGTTGTTTTACTGTAAAAAAAGATCAGTTTTGCACTTATAAAATTAGAAAAGACGTTTTAATAGTATTTTTTTCGTTCTAATTCATTTGAGCTATACAGATCTGGATATATTGCACATATTATGACTTGTTGAGATGGTTTGGGCACATAGAAAGGATGGATGACAGTAAATTGGTGAAAGAGATATATAGAGCCAATGTGGAAGGTAATGTTAGTAGAGGACGACCTCGGAGGACAAATTTGGATCAAATAGAAAATGTGCCCAAAAAGGCAGGTGTCCGCAGTATGAAGAATAAAAGAGCATGTATGAAAAGATTGATGGATGTAAACGAAGCCAGAGAGGTTTGCCAGGATCGTACAAAGTGGCGATCGATAGTCTCTGCCTACCCCAATGGGAACTAACGGCGTGAGAATATGTATGTATGTATGTATGTATTATGACATCACAGCCTACATATATCATTAATTAATGGCTGGCTACCTTGTATTCGATGTATAGGATATTTTGGCCAAAAGTTCACCATGTTGGCTCAGTACGGATTTGTACAACTACCTTCGTGATATTATCTGGACCCGACAGTTTTACTTTGCCATCCGAAGCACGAAACCATCTTAAGTTGTCGGATTATTAGGGTATTCTGATTGCCATATCCAACACTAGTAGCATGAGGCTTGTAAGAGCGCATATGTCACATAATCGTCAGAAACTGACAGATTGCTAGATTGCTAGAGCCGTGTAGTGTCGGCTTAGAATAACACTACCCCATTTCTACCCGTGGGTGATCGTAAGAGGCGACTAAGGGTATAGGGGCTTTTTAAGTGGTTTTTGGGCTATGTGGTTGGAGACCCGTCACCAAAAACATTTATTATTACCATCTTTTCCCCAAACAACTTCCAGAAGTGGCTGAGGAATTTCTCATTCCAAAGCTCTGGCTACCCCGTTAAAGGATTTATAGCCGTGAGTATATGTATGTATGTATGACAGATTGCTCATACAAAATCTGTCGTTATATCACTTCTCACATGGCTTACACGCTCTCACACGCCTCATGCCACAGTGGCTGAACAGAAGATATCTCACACTGTAGATTAGTAATTTTGCTCTCTAAGAAATCAAATAAATCAGATATTCTGATTTAAACTGAGTTCTTTGTTGTTGCATCATCAACAAAATATTGAATTGCATTAATTGCATTTATACCAAATAATTATATTTAATTTCACAGTATACATTGGGAGATTGTTCGTGATATAATTCGATTGTTAAAATTTGTTATGACCTACTACAATATAGGTTAAATTTTATTTAATTATAGGTTTAAATTTATCATAAAACCAATCCAATTGGATCAACACAAATGTCATTGCAATTATTCGGGATGAAGCTATTTTTTTATTACGACTATTATTTATCAGTTAGGACCCTAATATATGTTTATACATTATAAATTTTTATATACAGCCATAAAAACCTAACGTAACTGGAGCGGAAACCAAACGTCGTTCAGTAAAAAAATTGCTGAATAAATTGGTGATGGGTCTCCAACTGCATCGCCCAAAAATCCCTTAAAAGCCCCAATACCGTTAGTCGCCTCTTACGTACACCCACCGGAAGAAATGGGGTAATGCTATTTTAAGCCGACACTACACAGCATTACAGGAAGTCCTACAACCTGTTTGGTTGATTCAATGGTCTGACTTTTTTTGGTCATACATTTGCTTTGCTAAGTCGGAGGAAATAAACTGAATCACTTACGGATATTGTCATTCTTCATTTCTACTCTATTAAGCTATGTTCTGTATGTGTAGTGTCGTGTTCTGTATGTATAGTAGCCGTGTAGTGTCGGCTTAGAATAACACTACCCCATTTCTACCCGTGGGTAATCGTAAGAGGCGACTTAGGGTATAGGGGCTTTAGAAGTGATTTTTGGGTGATGTGGTTGGAGACCCGTCACCAAATCATTTATTATTACCATCTTTTCCCATTAACTTCCAAAAGTGTCTGAGGAATTTCTCATTCCAAAGCTCTGGCTCCCCGTTAAGGGATTTATAGCCGTGAGTATATGTATGTATGTATATATGTTCTGTATGTGCACAGCAGTGAATGCTCATATAAGCGCAAAAGCATGATATCTGAGTAAAGAAAGCAGAGATGTGGTCCGTAAGCAATCTTTATTTTTGTTAGGTTATGTCATAGAATGATACATATTGTGATCCGCTGGCTATGAGGGCAAAGTTTCACAAAAGGTTTATCGGTAGAGGAAACTACGGAGGACATTATTTCGGTCATATTGAGATTGTGCTTTCGTTCAGGCACTTAAATTTAAAGAGCTTGTATGAAAATACTGATGAATGAAAACAAGATTTAAGAGTTTTCAATGATCGTACAAATTTGCTTACGGTCTCGGCCCCAACAAACGATTGGTTTGAAAATTCTATACACTATAAAACATGTATTTTTGTTGAGTATCGCACGCCATTATTCTATTTTATATATTTAAACATACAAAACAGATAAATCAGTCATTATAATTGAAAACCATACAATAACATTAACTTATCACAACGGAACGACAAACATACGTGGAATGAGAAATTATGAAAATAAAAAAAGTTGCAGATTAAAATGGAACCTTTCCAAAGATTGGAAAATATAAAATTTTCCGTATTCAATGTCCAGTGTACGCATTCAATATTTCCTAGATCAAGCTTATTCCACTCGAGACTATTTTTAAACTAATTGAATTGGATTTTTTCATAACTTTATCTTAGAAAACGGAATCATGAAATACAGTCATATTAAACATAAACATACATAAACATATACTCACGGCTATAAATCCCTAGATGGGGTAGCCAGAGCTAAGGCATCAGAAATTCCTCAGCCACTTTTGGAAAGTTAAGTGGGGAAAAGATGGGTCTCCAACCGCATCGCCCAAAAATCCCTTTAAAGCCCCAATACCGTTAGTCGCCTCTTACGTACACCCGCCGGAAGAATTGGGGTAGTGCTATTCTAAGCCGACACTACACAGCAACAGTCATATTCATTGCATTAATTGGTAATTACTTTCAAGAAAATAGTTGCTACTTCTATCTGTTTTATTTTTTTATTTTATGGGTCTGTATATAATTTGAGCGCAATATTACTCGTATCTTAGCATTAAATACATACATACACATACTCACGGCCATAATTCCCAAAGCGGGGTAGCCAGAGCTTCTGAGCAAGATACTCCCCAGGCACATTTGGAAGTTTATAGTGTACAAGAACGTAGAAATAAAGTATCGTTGGCGATGGGTCGCCAAAAACCATTTAAAAAAGGCCCCTTCGTCGGCTCTTACGCACCCATTGGTAGAAAGGGGTAGTGAAATTCTAAGGCGGCACTACACGGCTTATAATTATATTATATTTTAACTAAATATACTTAAATAAGGGTCTAAATTTAATTCAATGTAGACAATTACATTTCAGTGATTTTGGTTGACATCATGGAAACTTATATAAATTGTACTAGCATCAATTCTTGTCTATGCTATAGTATGCAATAACATACATACATATACTCACGGCTATATTTCCTTAGAAGGGGTAACCAGAGCTAAGGAATTATAAATCCCTCAGCCACTCATTAAGGTTGTTGGTGATGGGTCTCCAACCGCATTGCCCAAAAATCCCTTAAAAGCCCCAAAACCGTTAGTCGCCTCTTACGACACCCGTGGGTAGAAAGGGGTAGCGATATTCTAAGCCGGCACTACACGGCATCTAAGCCGGCACTACACGGCATATGTACACGGTATGCAATAAGGGTTAATAAATTAAAGAATACTTAATAAGAATTTTAATTCTGTAAATAGTTTGACGTCATAGTCTAAAATAAATACTATTTTAATTCATTACGCAAATAAATAACTTGAAATGAAACTAAACTTTTTACAAAGCGAATAATCCGGTTTGTAAAGATTTATAAAAGTGATGCTAATTACAAAACCATTTTGAGACATTTTGTTTCTAAAATAATATTATTTTGAAATTACATAAAATAACGCCTTGATTATATTTTAGGTTAACAAAAACCTGTAAAGGTTTTGACCTCTAATCTTCCTTAAAGTCATTACGTTATTGCAGTCTACAATAAAACTTACGAAAATATTATTTTATTTTATTTTATTTTATTTTATTTTATTTGGAAGATTTACAGCGTATACATTAACTAAACAATAAAGTAAACAGTGCAATGCCAATTAAAAATCTCCACCTATAACAATAAAAACTAGAAAACAACAACTTACAGACTAAAAGAAAATTCAAATAACAGACTGAGAACAATAGAAATAACGGTAACAACACTAAAAACTAAATTAATTATTGCTAAATAAGAAAAATATAAAAATAATTAACTTAAATGTTTTGAAAAAATGAATTGGTAAGTAATCGCTTAATTGCTGAAATGCTGGAGTTAAATATGTCGAAATCATTTTGAATTTCATTATATTCCCTAGAAACTCGTATTATAAATGAATTCTGCCTGTAGTTGGTTCTGGCCTGAGGCACATGTAATAAAGACCGCTGCAGTAATGCCATCGGATTTGTACGCAGCTGTACCTTGGACAGTAACTCAGGACAATTAACCGAACCATTTGCTATCTTAGCCAAGTTACAGATATCTGAAATGTTACGTCTAACATCGAGTGGGACGAAATGATATTTTTTGCAACGCTCATAGTAGCCTGAAATCGATTGCTTACATTTAAAATCCAGATACCTTAGAAATCTCTTTTGAATGGCTTCTATTCTATTCTTATAAATCTGATACCGCGGGTTCCACACAGAGGAAGCGTACTCGAGATGACTTCGGACGTAGGCGCAGTATAATATTTTTATAGTTTTAATATCTTGGAAATCAGATGCAGTTCTCATTATAAATCCTAATGTTCTAGACGCTTTGTTCACTATACTGTTGATGTGATTATCAAATAAAAGATGGTTATCGACAACAACGCCTAGATCTCTTATAAAGTTTACCTTGGTAAGGGTTCGACCATTTAATGTGTAATTAAACTGAATGAGTTCCCTCTTTCGGGAAAATGACACACAGTAACATTTTGAAACATTCAGGTCAAGCTTATTTGTGAGACAATAATTTTGGAAACGATCTAAATCTGACTGTAGGTTGCGGGCGTCACTTATACTTTTAATATATTTTAAAACTTTCATGTCGTCCGCAAACAGAAGTATCTTAGAATGTAAGAAACATTTGTTGATGTTGTTAATAACAATAATAAACAACAGTGGTCCCAGTAACGAACCCTGAGGGACACCAGACGGAATACTTGACCAGCTTGACATAAACCCCTGAAGTGCAACTGCTTGGCTACGATTTCGAATGTATGATTCAAACCATCTCAAAAGGTCGCCATGTATGCCAGATTCAACCAACCTCCTCAGCACAACTTGATGGTCTATACGATCAAAGCATTTTTGGTAGTCCGTATACACAACATCTACTTGTTCACCATTTTCCATACCTTCACTAATAAAGTCAGTCGCTAGTAGTAGGTTTGTCGTGGTCGACCGTTTTTTGAGGAAGCCGTGCTGCTGATCATTAAAATCGTTCTGTAATGCTGCGTACAATTGGTCGTAAACTAGTCTCTCGAGCGTTTTCCCAAAAAGGCATAGCTTAGATATAGGCCTATAATTTTCAACGTGACTTTTATCACCCTTCTTGTGGATTGGTGTTATAAATGCGGACTTCCAAATACTGGGTACAATACCCTCCGCAAAAGATCGCCTAAAAAGAATGGATAGTGGAGCCGCAATACTTTTAGCACAGTTAATAATAAAGATAGGGGGTATATCATCTGGGCCTCCGGATTTATAGGGATCCAGGTTTTTTAATATTTTATACACTTCATCGTCAATAACTTCAATGGCAGATATGGTATTACAAGGGCTCATGGTGGTGTGTTGAAAAGTAGAGCTTGAGTGAGTATCTGAAGCCACGAAATTCGTCTGGAAATACTCTGCAAATAGCTGACTAATTTGTTCACCATTCGCAGCTGTTTTAATTTTATAATGCATGGAAGATGGAAAAGATGAACCCATTTTTTTGCCTTTTACGTAAGTCCAAAAATATTTAGGATTATCAATAACAGATGATTCAACTCTCGATATATAAGCGGCAAAACATAGCTTTTCCTCTTTAACTGCGCGATTTCTTAAGAGAGCAAAGGTATTATAATCTGTTATGTTTTGATAATTCTTATATTTTTTATGATACTTAGCTTTCTCTTTTAATATTTTTATCAAAGCTGAACTATACCATGGAGGGTAAGAGTTGGGTACCATTAATCGTGTTGGTATGTATTTGTCACGGAGTTCATAAATTCGGTTATAAAAAACATCAACAGCTCTCTCGAAGGGAATACTATTTAAAAGATTGCTCCAATTGGTCTCATCTAACTCCGAAACTATAGACGAATACTCACCTTTGTAATACAAATATCTACGCCTAGGCTGTTCTTTAAGAGTAACGACACCTGCTAGATTTAGGGAAATATTTATAGAACAATGGTGAGCATCCTCCGGCACTAATGGGGAGTCACAGCGCTGAACGACAACCGGCTGGTTGGAGAGTACTAGATCTAAAATTCGCTCATTATGATTTGGAACGCCGTTATACTGGTAAAGCCCACATACCGCAATAGAATCAAGAAAGTTAGTTAGTGAATAACTTGGTGAGTCATTAACAAATATTGGCTGCAACTCCTGCACATTGTTATGAGATCTCCAATTTAACTTATCTCCGAAATTGAAGTCACCTATACACAAGAAAATATCACTTAAGTTACTCATAACAATGTCATTTAAATTATTAATAAAGTTATTAAGTTGGGTAGTATAAGAATATCCACAGTTTTCATCGCACAGGTAAAGTGTACATAAATGAACATATTTTGTGGTTGACCGTGGTGCTGATTTAGGTAAAGATATAGTGAGCCAAATATCTTCGGCTGAACTTCGCCAATCCAGTCTTTCAGACGCTATTATTTGCTTCTTAACTGCGATCAAAACACCGCCGCCCATCTTTTGACGAGTTTTTACATAATCACGATCTCGTCTCCAAACTAAGTACCGCGAATCAAATAGCTCAGAGTTCAAAATACCGTCTAAAAGCCAAGTTTCAGTCAAGCATATGATATCGTAATCATTTAAGCACACATTTCGTAAAAAGTTACTTGTTTTTGTGCGTAAACCACGCACATTCTGATAAAATATGTCAAGTGACGCCATTAATAACTATTACTACAAAATTATTCAAATCATTTGAAATAAGTTCATGTGTTAAACACGAAAACATCTCAACATAAATAAGTAGACAATTACAATAATAAAGTAATGAATAGACGAATACAAAGGATGATTGACACATAATAAAACTTGCGTCGCACCTATCGTTCACAGGTAGACGTAACATTTCAAGCGGAATTAACGGTTTAGTTGTAGCGCTAAGGCTCAAATTTGAGTGCAGAGATTGACTTATCGGTTTCAAAAGAGATAAGGGACATTGTGTTCGACAGTTGACAGCGATTCTCAAACCAGATGAATGAGAATAACATTTAAGTTGGGTCATAAAGGCTATAATATTAGAGATATAATAGTAATTAAAAATCGTTATTTTATAATAAATACCAGCAATTCTACAAGCGAGCGAGTACTTACCATTCTCAGAAAGGTTCATTAACGTTACTTAATTTAATATCGTTATAACTAATTTTAGATCATAAATTTGGGAATTTATTTTGCAATAAGCAACTTTTCGTTAAAAGTTTCGGTTCATTTTCATCCCACCACGTGTCTTTTGCGCTCGATCAAACCATTGATAATGTAAGTTGATAAATCTTTAAATACTACTGCGACTAGGGGTATTGGAGCTTTTAAAGGGATTTTTGATCGATGCGGTGAGAGATCCATCATCAACAACCGTTTATTTTAACTTACTAGAATGGGTGGATTTGGCTTTAGTTATTGAAGTAAATTTTCCAAAATTTTATCTACCCAACTAAAATTAATACATCTGAACAAAAATACTGTCACATCACTAAGTGAAAAATAGGCTGTGCATTTCCTCACAGTGCTTTCTCTCACTGTTCACTACATAGGTTAGATAGACCAAAATCAAGATTGAAACGCACGTTTCTCGGCCTCAGAGGCGGTAGTGCTCCTTAATTAGCTATTCCCGTTTACCAATGCACCTAATTTAATATTATTTCCAGATGATCCCAATGACCGGTGGTGGGGTGAAGTTGCAGGACCACCGGCCCCAGCAGTCGTGGTGCCTCCTCAGAGACCGTCCATCATCACAGTTCTTAATGCCACGAGTATCTCAAAGGATGCAACAACTGCTACACAACCTAGACAACATTTTTCTGATGAAGGTGGTTATTTAATTTGATGAAGTTATTAAAATTACTAGATTGTTGTTGTAAAGAGTAAAAACATTATTAGTTTAGAAACTTGAAGATAGTTAGATCAGCATAGCTAGTACGAGCGACCTTATAACTAGATATCGCGTGGTATAAAAAAATATAGCCATCTCTTACGCACTTACATAATATACCGATATCATGACAATAAAATAGCGCTCGAGCTGGGGAAGCACGAGCGCTATTTTATCGACATGATAACGGTTAGAATGAGATGGCAGTATACGATATTAACTAAGTGCGTAAGAGATGGCTGCTTTATCCCACGCGATAACTAGTTTAAACACGGCTCGTGCTTGCTGCTGCTAGCCTGCCAGGCTTAGAAACAACCTTTATAATGACAAACTTAGCGTACTATCAATTATAATTAAATAATATCATCAACAATTTCAATATAAACATTTCCTTTCCTTCTTTGTATGTAAAAAGTGTAAGATATATTTGTATTTGTAAGTTCAAAGTATGATAAATCTTTCAATTATAAGCTTTTAATAATTATCAAGTAGTATAATCGGGCAATGTTAAGTGTCATTCAAAATACAGGGGTTCCCAGTCTTTTTACTAACTTGTGGTATAATGCGGAGTCGAATGACTCAAATCTTAATCTAGCTCTTTACCTACAATTAAAATCGTAGGGCCTTAATTGGAACAAAATAAGTAGAGAATTAAAATCAACAGCTTTTCATTCTCTTATGTAAACAATTGATATTGCTAGTAATAGATGTAATTTTAATGTTATAAAAGATTAATAAATATATAACTTCCATACCATTCAGTAAGGTACATAGTAACCAAGAACTGTCACCTGAGATACGGATAATTAGCCTAGTGTGGTTGCAGTCGACATAAAAAAATGTATTCTGCTTTTTTTCTGAATAAATTATATTAGGTTATGCGTCATACAAAAACCACGCGAAAAACTATAATAGTATTCAAACAAATTAACATAATATTAACGTTAGTTTTTGTTCCACAGGCCAATTCCCAATTATGTACGTGTATGTAATTGCCGCAACAGCTGCTGCCGTGTTTCTATGCATTGCTGTTTGCGTAGTCCGCTGCGTGATTCACAAACCAAACAGAGACGAACCCAAGGGACCCGATGTCTCTGCTACCACAGAAATACCAAACGGATTCAACGACAGCATATCAGAAGTCGACAATGATATTAATATTACCAGTTTATCCGGCCCCGTTGACGCAGTTGACTCAGGAATCAAAACAGACACTATTCAATTCACTGATGTCGCTCTAAGTCCGAAAATCAACAGATACGTCGGCCGCCCAGTCCCTAATACCTATCCACATGTCAGTACTAACATGTACGGTCAAATCGCCGAGTTTCCTTTGGAGATGCCGCTCCGGACTATGCCGCATGGCACGCTCGGAAGAGGTATGGCTGTAAAGACGCTACCGAGAGTACAAATGCAAGCTGAAACAGACCCTAACTCAAGGAACATGTATCGATATTCGAATGCACAGTACTACTTCGGGTGACAAGAAGTCGGAGCGCAATATCCGGACATTTCGAGGAACTACTGTTTCTAATCGTGTAGTGATTGTGTTGTATAGTGTAGTGAAACGTTCGTCGGTACTCTTCTGTCCTAATTTATAAATGGAGACTGTGATATTAATTGAAAAACTTCTTATTGAACGAACATTGATTGAGAGTTTAAATTGTTGTGAGAGTTATTCGTTAAATTCTAATGCTTTAGTTTAAATTAGTTGAGAACTTCACAATTTTTATACGAACGACTGATCGCAATACGCCTTTTCAAACCAGATTAATTAATGTTTTTAAAACAAGGACAATCTGTGTACAGAAAACTTTTTAAATTGAAATTTACTTAAGATGCAAATATAATAAACATTTAATGGATTTGTTTTATTTTCCTATTGAGTCGTTAATACTGCTTTTCATACAAATGACTTTGCAAATGGAAGCCACGACAAAAAATGAGAATTATAATTAACCTCAAAAACGCAATTGTAATTAAAGTATTTGTGAGATTTCAACAAAGAAGGAAGTAATTTAAAAGACATGAAAGCCGAGTACGGATTTATTTTTCCTTCGTTTGAAAACGGACTCAATTAGAAGTATAATTATATATTTTCGGGGTTGATAACAGAATTATTATTATGATTCAAGAGCTTGCAAACAATAGTACTCATTCAAAGTAATTTGTTTTATTATTGTACGTTATTGAGGATTTAAGTTACTTAATACAATACATAAATTCCAAAAAGGGGTAGCAAAAGTTGCATGATTATTCATTACTTAGCTCCTTTTGAAAGTTGATTAGGGAAAAATAAAGGCCGTGTAGTGCCGGCTTAGAATGTCGCTACCCCTTTCTTCCCACGGGTGTCGTAAGAGGCGACTAAGGGTATTGGGGCTTTTTATTAGATTTTTGGGCAATGCGGTTGAAGACCCATCACCAAAAACCTTTATTTTTACCATCCTTTCCCCACTCAAATTTTAGGAAACTATGATTCCTTAGCTCTGGCTACCCTTTTTAGGGAAATATAGCCGTGAGCATATGTATGTATGTATGTATTAAGTAAAGTGGCAAAATAAATTTTGTTTTTGATAGTCTCCCACCGAATCGCCCAATAATCCTTTAGAATGCTCCGATAGCCTAAGTCACCTCTTACGAGACCCGTGGGTTTAAAAGACGTAGTTGTATTCTAAGGCAACCCTACACAGCTTACATCATAAGTTCTACTAATGAAGTTCTGGCCCGGTGGTGTAATATCTGAAGAGTTATATAGTCTAGGTGTAAATGATAGCGGTGGAGTATTCTTCCCGCGACTATGCTTTAAGAGGTAACTAAGGTCAATGGGGATTTTTGGGCGATGCGGTTGGAGACCCTTCAACAATCAAGCTTTATTTTACCACCTTCTCCCCGCTCAGGAAGTGGCTGAGCAATTTATGATTCTTTAGCTCTGGCTACCCCTTTTAGGGATTTATCGCCTTGAGTGTGTACATGTATGTATGTAAATGATAAACCAAATCATATTGATTCATTCATCACTCTTCGCTTGTAATATTCTTAGAGTTTGACCCTACCTAGAAACTTACAGTCGAAGGATTGATTAGGTCATAGTCAGCTACCCTGGCCTAGACCGCGCTGACAAACTGTAATTAGTTGACCCAAGATAGTGATAGTTAGACAGGGATTGATAGATTAGAAACACGGAAGAAGATAAAATACTAATATAGATACACAACACATATCTACTCACGGCTATAAATCCCTAGAAAGGTTAAAGAGAGGCTAAGATAGCATCAGCTTAAAAAAAAATCTGCTTCTTTTAAAAGTTGGTAGTGGAAAATACAAAAAAATTTAAAAAAATATACTAAAGTTTTTTGTTCTCCCCAATATCAGCAAAAATTGACGGTTTGAATAAAGTTAAGACATGGAAAGTAGCGAGTAGGTCTACATTCATCAATCTAATCATACACGCTCTTTTATTCATTAGACTTTGGACGCTTGCCTTATTGAGCCATGTTTTCTATACGATCTAAATGAGCTTTGCTGTGTAGTGTCGGCTTAGAATAACACTACCCCTTTCCTTCTGGTGGGTGTACGTAAGAGGCGACTAACGGTATTGGGGCTTTTTAAGGGATTTTTGGGCGATGCGGTTGGAGACCCATCACCAACAACTTTTATTTTACCATCTTTTCGCCACGCAACTTCCAAAAGTGGCTGTTGAATTTCTAATTCGTTAATAGTTCCCCTTCTAGGGATTCATAGCCGTAAGTATATGTATGTATATATGTATGATCTAAATGAGTCATCCGTGTTAACCCTTTACTGACAATATGATTCACATTGGTTCTATGTATCTCTTTAATTTCTTTTATCCCTCTTCTCAATTCATTTAACATCAAAGACAGTAGAGTAATACAGATATTTAGCTATCAACATACGTTTGAGGTCCTCGATGGGGGCATATATGCGATATGATTGGGATGAGATTATGTAATAAACATACATAAACTTTCACACCGAATATCCCCGAAGGGGTTGGCAGAGTTACTAATACTTCTCAACATCACATTACTTTGTCACCTGGTGTTCAAAGTGCCCACGTTTTGCATGGACAGTGTACTCACGTGATAGAGGGCAGGCATATCGCCGTTTTGTACGAAAACAGCGATAGGCCTGCCCTCAATTTTGTGAGCATACTGTCCAGCAAAGCATGGGTACTCTGAACACCAGGTGACAATGTCTCGTGATTTTCAGAAGTATTAGTACCTTTGCCAACCCCTTAGAGGAAATACGGCGTGAACATTTGAGTTTGATTATTATGAATAAATACTGCAATTTCTTTGTAAAGTATTGATAGAAGTTCACGAAGCTGAGAGGTCTTCCAGGATGGGAACTGATGGTTTGAGTACATGTATGTACCATATTATCATTCTTCAAATAAATCAGTTTTAGTCTGCAGTTTCTGTTTGTTTGATATAAGATATTCACAATCTTACCAACGTAAGTATATACACAACCTTCGGATTAAGCAGTTCAAAATTAAATTAAGCATTATCCAACCCTTCCTTATCGAATCCAATTATCAACCACTTAAGCACTTAGGCATCGGCAAACGAATATATAATTAATCATGAATCGGTTAAGGCAGCGGTATAACTGCATATCTAGTACGAACGGCCTTTTATCTAGATATCGCGTGGTATAAAATAGCCATCTCTTACGCACTTACTTAGTATCGTATACTGACATTTCATTCTAACCGATATCGTGACGATAAAATAGCGCTCGTACTAGGCCTCCTGATCGATGAGAAGGTAAAAGGAATGATGAAAAATAAATTGAGAGAATTAAAATGATCGTTAATTGCATCATCAATCAGTTTATTTTGATGGAGCTGTGAGGAGAGGGTTATGCGAATCTATATTGGCGGGGCTCGCAAATATGTGGGAAAATTAATTCTCTCCAATCAATTCTCCTCTTTTAAACTAGTGCTTTTTATTCCAATTGGAGTAGGTAGAGACTATAACTGAACTGAATTTGTGTAATTTATAAACTAGAGTAATTTTATATAAATTAATTAATTTGAATTGTTTTGTTACTAACATAGGTTACTAACAATATGGACTTGTATTGTCTGAATACATAAAATTTTATTATTATTATAAATTGCCACTTTTTGCGGTCCTGATAAATATATTTTTCTTCTTATATACATCATTCTTCTCATAAAGGTTATTTTTACATACTACTACCACTAAATAATTAAACAAACAAAAATATTATTGGTGTTAGCGCCATCTCTTGCCGAATTGTTACAGAGTTGTAAAATGTGAAAAGAAACAAGCAAATACAAATTTTCGCGTAAGTGGTCACCCGATACCATAGCTCAGTTGGCAGAGCGGCGGGGGCGTATACCCGAGGTCGCAGGTTCGAGTCCTGCTGGTGTGGAAATTTTTTGTTTGCCTTATTGTTTAGTACTAATCCTCACATGAGGTTTGTGTAAAAAACAAATTATGCATACATAATACTGCTACCGCTTTTGTAAGAACATTTTGAATTCGGCCTTTTCAAAAGTCGGCCTTGGACGCTTTCGACTGACAATACCAGTCACTGTCGCTAAAGAAATATATATATATATATTTCTTTAGCGACATGATAGTCCAGTGGGTAGAACACCCGCCCGAAAAACAGAAGGGCGTGAGTTCCAATCCTGGGACGGGCCTACACCAATTTGTCTTTTCTAAAGTCATATGTGTGGTTAATTTATCATGGTTGCTAACGGTGACGGAAACCATCGTGAGGAAACCCACATGGCTGAGTTGTACTTAGTCATGTGACAGTGTATTCGTACAAAACGGCGATAGGCCTGCCCCCTATCACGTGAGTACACTGTCTAAGCAAAACGTGGGTACCTTCTCTAAAAACTAGATGGCGCTTGCCATGTGAGTTCAGGAGTATTGGTACCTGTGCCAACCCCTTCGGGGATAAACGGCGTGAACGTTTATGTATGTTATATATTTCTTTATTTTCTTCCGTCCGCTTCATGCGCCGAAAACAATTTTAATTCTTTTTTTCCTATCTTACACACCTCATTATTTTTCATACGGATACAGTTGTAACAGATATGTTTATTTATATATTACATAAACGTAACATAAACGTTCACGCCGTTTATCCCCGAAGGGGTTGGCACAGGTACCAATACTCCTGAACTCACATGGCAAGCGCCATCTAGTTTTTAGAGAAGGTACCCACGTTTTACTTGGACAGTGTACTCAAATGATAGGGGCATGCCTATCGTCGTTTTGTACGACTACACTGTCACATGACTAAGTACAACTCAGCCATGTGGGTTTCCTCACGATGTTTTCCCTCACCGTTAGCAACCATGATAAATTAACCACACATATGACTTAAGAAAAGACAAATTGGTGTAGGCCCGTCCCAGGATTTGAACTCACGCCCTTCTGTTTTCGGGCGGGTGTTCTACCCACTGGACTATCATGTCGCTTTATTTATATATTACAGATATATTATATGTTTGGCTTTGCAAAAACCGTTTTTACATAAGCGAGTATTTCAAATCCCCGTTCCACGGTTAAAAACTGCATTTGGCCAGCGGTTTCGGAGCTTCTTATCCCCGTTTGTGTACAACAAATTGCTGAAGAAGGTGGAGGGTTTGAGGGATAGTAGTTGCGGAGAATGCAAAAAAATAGTTACAGAATTCTTAATGGTGCTGTCATACACGGAAACAGAAGCCCTTCTCAGGGTGGTTAATTAGGGTAATTAAATATATAAATAGGAATAATAGACTTTCGTAATATGCCATGCAAACACCTTCACATAAACACACACACACGCGCGCACACACACACGCGCACACACACACACACACAGACACACACACATATATAAAAATACATAATAAATTGTTGTTAAATGTTGCATTATAATTTATAATTATAATTTTTAATACCATTTATTTTAATCCTAATTTTAAAATTATATTTTAATCTTTTACTACTTTAATACATACATACATACATACATACATATACTCACGGCTATAAATCCCTAAAAGGGGTAGCCAGAGCTAAGAAATTAGAAATTTCTCCGCCACTTTTGGAAGTTGAGTGGGGAAAAGATTGTAGAATAAAGGTTGTTGGTGATGGGTCTCCAACCGCATCGCCCAAAAATCCATTAAAAAGCCCCAATACCGTTAGTCGCCTCTTACGTACACCCACCGGAAGAAATGGGGTAGTGCTATTCTAAGCCGGCACTACACAGCCGATACTACTTTAATGGTAACTTAAATATTGTAAATTTGAACTATTGTATATTTTATGAATCGAATTATTCAGTAATTGTATTTTTTCTATCAATCTTCATGAATCTTGCGATACAAGCCCAGCCTAGTGCAAGATTTCAATGAAATTTCATATCATGTAAACTGAATGTTTGTAATAAATGCATTTTTTTTTATACAATTCGTTTGTGGCTTTCGGCATTTTTTTACGAAATGAGGGAAAAGTTAAAAAACTTTAGAAACAAAACGGAAATGCTATTGTAATTAAATCATAAAACAACACGAAATTCAGCAGTGAGAAGAATACAAAACACCGTTAAATAATTATTTTTATACAATTAATTCCTAGTGAAGACGGCAGAGGCTTTCGTTCGTCACTTGATACGGTCTGACCACTAAAGAACATTACAATATATACGGAATGAATTAATTTTGTTGAATTGCAATATACTTACCAAAATCATTACCAACTCCAATGAGAACTAATAGACTAGTATATTTTATATAATTATCAATCAGACAGGAATGTCTGTTTGTAGTACTGAAATATCTATATGCATGCATACACACATAATAACAATACTCAAGCCTTCAGTTCCAAGTTTCTAGTTTAAAGTAGGCAGAGACTATCGATCGCAACTTCGTACGATCCTGAAAAACCACTCCAGCTTTCATTTCATATTCATAAATCTTTTGACCAACGCGCGCTTATTGTTTAAACTTTGTCGTCAGCTTTCTGTGAACACATTCCTCTATCGTGTTAATTTGTCCCACGTGGTCGTCTATTACTTACTGTAGCAGCTACTTTGGCTCAATCTAAGTTAGGGGCGACTAAGGGTATATGAGTTTTTCAAAAAAAATATGTGCGATGTGATTGGATACCCATCACCAAAAACCTTAACTTTGCAATCTTTTCCCCATTCAACTTTTGAAAGTATCATTTCTTATTTCGAAGCTCTGGCTCCCCTCCTAGGGATTAAAAACCGTGATATGAGCCGTATATGTATGTTTGTATTCAAATGAAATATTTTACACCGCAATTATAAGCACATGATTGTAAACTGCATTAATTGTATTGATTCATACGCATAAGCATGATTTTATCCCTCATTATGTTTCGAAGTGCATCTCATAATATGATATAAGCGTGCCTTTGTAACATTGTACGAATGTGCTCACTCAAGCGCTACTTAAGCGGTTGCATGTTCCTGATTACTGGTGATTAAATAAATACATACAAATACAACCAATACAAAATCATCGGTTTTATCAATTGTGTACTATGCATTTGTATAATTCTATCTTTATACGACGTGATAACTCAGTAGGTAGAACACCGCTTATCGTGCTGCTGTTCTAATCCCGGGTCGGGCCTACACCAATTAGTCTGCTCTAAAGAAATCTGTGTGGTTGTTAACGGTGAGGGAAAAAATAGTGAGGAAATCCACATGGCAGAGTTGAACTTAGTCATGTGACTGCGTATCTTTACAAAACGGCGATAGGCATGCCCCCTATCACTTGAGTACACCGTCCAAGTAAAACGTGGGTACTCTGAACACCACCAGGTGACAATGTCTCGTGATGTTCAGAAGTATTAGTACCTCTGCTAACAGCTTCAGGGGTATTCGGCGTGAACGCTTGAGTCATGAGTTTATCGTTTTAGTTTTACTTAAAAACACAATATTTGCTCGTACAGAAATTTTTTTTTGCATAATTTAATGTTTTTTGACATGAATTCCTCATGTGGGGATTATTACTCATAAATAAAAGATGTTATTAAAGGAAAGGAAAATTTGAACTACTACAACTACAACACTACTTGAACGTGTAAAAAAGAAACAAAGGATAGAGAAATTTCGCGCTGGATGCCAACTGACACTATAGCTCAGTTGGCAGAGCGACGGGGGCGTATACCCGAAGGTCGCGGGTTCGAACCCCGCCAGTGTCGAAATTTTTCTTTCCTTTAATAACGTCTTTTATTTATGAGTAATAATCCCCACATGAGGAATTCATGTCAAAAAACATTAAATTATGTGATAGTTAGGCGTTTCCAACATTTGCATTCTATCTGAAAAGGTAGACAAGTGGCCGTCCGAATTAGTTAAAATTCGGAGGTAGGAAACGCAAACACTACTTGAACGTGTAAAAAAGAAATAAAGGATAGGGAAATTTTGCGCTGGATGCCAACTGACACTGTAGCTCAGTTGGCAGAGCGACGGGGGCGTATACCCGCGAAGGTCGCGGGTTCGAACCCCGCCAGTGTCGAAATTTTTCTTTCCTTTAATAACATCTTTTATTTTTTTTGCATTTAGTTAAATTGTTTATGAATCAAAACGTGAATACTTATATCTTGGAGGGGTTGTAAGAGATGCCTACCGATTCATGGCATGATTGTTATTCCTTGCATTTGATATCTACATACACAACATACCCCATTTCTACCCGTGGGCGATCGTAAGAGGCGACTAAGGGTATAGGGGCTTTAGAAGTGATTTTTGGGCGATGTGGTTGGAGACCTGTCACCAAAAACATTTATTATTACCATCTTTTCCCCAATCAACTTTCAAAAGTGGCTGAGGAATTTTTCATTCCAAAGCTCTGGCTACCCCGCTAAGGGATTTATAGCCGTGACTATATGTATGTGTGTATGTGTGATACACAATATAAATTTTCTCATTTGCTATACACAATAATTTAGATGTGCTCACAAACATTAAAACTCATTATACTCATAACATAAACATAAACGTTCACGCCGAATATCCTCGAAGGGGTTGGCAGAGGTACTAATACTTCTGAACCTCACGTGACTCTGTCACCTGGTGTTCAGAGTACCCACGTTTTGCATGGACAGTCTACTCACGTGATAGGGGGCAGGCCTATCGTCGTTTTTTACTTATTTTTATTTTTTTTATTTTATTTTCTTTGGAAGATTAACAGACAAATACAAACAATATAATACTTATTATGAATACATAATGCCATTTACAAATCTTCACCTATAGAAATGAATATTACGAATACACTGTCACATGACTGAATACAACTCAGCCATGTGGGTTTCCTCACGATGTTTTCCCTCACCGTTAACAATCGTGATAAATTAACCACACATATGTCTTTCAAAAAGACAAATTGGTGTAGGCCCGACCCGGGATTTGAACACCAGTCGCTTACACATTAACCGGTGTTCTACCCATAGAGCTATCACGTCCTCTCATTATACTCATATCTATAAATCACAATGAGAGGTAGCCAGAGCTTCAGAACTATACTAT
This sequence comes from Bedellia somnulentella, assembly GCA_963576735.1. Taxonomy (NCBI): domain Eukaryota; kingdom Metazoa; phylum Arthropoda; class Insecta; order Lepidoptera; family Bedelliidae; genus Bedellia; species Bedellia somnulentella. The sequence goes on from OY755178.1 coordinate 3,596,791, forward strand.
TATTATCGATCGATAATACATACATACATATTCTCACGCCGTTAGTGCCCATTGGGGTAGGCAGAGACTATCAAACGCCACTTTGTACGATCCTGGCAAACCTCTCTAGCTTCGTTCACATCCATCAATCTTTTCATACATGCTCTTTTAATCCTTCTCTTACAATATCATCTTTTACACCACACCTATCACAAATCACATCATTCCTCACACGATCACATAACCTTACATTACAAACTTCTCTGAGGGACCTCATCTCTACTGCATTCACTCTGCTTTCATGCTTCTTCTGCCAAACCCAACATTCGCTGCCATACATAAGCGTAGGAACAAGAACAGCATCATGCACAGCCACTCGGGCCTTTTCAGACACCAATTGACTAGACTTAAGACTATCCAGTGCTCCATTTACCGCATTACCCTTCTTCACTCTTCTCTCGATATCTTCATCACACTTTTCATCCCTAGTAAACAAAATTCCCAAATATACAGACTCTTTAGATAATAGTCTCTGCCTACCTCAATGGGAACTAATGGCGCGACAATATGTATGTATGTACAAGTGGAAGTTGATTGGACAAAAGTTTCTAAGATAAAGAATGGTTGTTGATGTTTATCCAGTCACATCGCCCAGTGATAAATTTAAAAGCTCCACGACCTTTTGTCACCTACTACAACTCTAACGAGAAAAAACAAGGTTACTGTTCTAAACTAACACGTTAGAGTTACCATTCCAGAAAAATAAAGTAATAACCAACAAAATAGATGTCCTATCCTGAAAATAAGAACGTATTAATTTTTTGATATCACCCTAACTTATAGCATACCCTTGTAGTGCCCGCACGTGATTTGCGTTCTAATAGGATATGTATTCATGAGGGTAGGCTGCTGTGGACCTCTATGGGCATAGATTTGGTAATAAACGGAAGATCTCCCACAAAAAAGTAATTTGAATTTGACCCCGCGACCTTTTTGTGATTCCACCGGGTAAGGTCCGCATAATTGTTTCGAAAAGTTATTTTACGTTAGTAAGCGTTTTGTTGCGTAATGGTTATTTCATTCTCATTAAATTTGAGTAAACTTGAACTGGAAGAGGCAGGAATAATCGACATTGAATAATGTAGTAGACTGGATACGTAAATTATCATTTTTATTACTACCTAATCATATTTCAGAGGTTTTGTGTAACTAAATGTATTGAACATATCAAATATCAATATAAATTTTCACTACTTTTATGCTGTGTAGTGTCGGCTTAGAATAGCACTACCCCATTTCTTCCGGTGGGTGTACGTAAGAGGCGACTAACGGTATTGGGGCTTTTAAGGGATTTTTGGCGATGCGGTTGGAGACCCTTCACCAACAACCTTTATTTTTACCATCTTTTCCCCACTATCATTTCCAAAAGTGGCTGAGGAATTTCTAATTTCTTAGCTCTGGCTATCCCTTCTAGGGATTTACAGCCGTGAGTATATGTAAGTATGTATGTTTTATTCATTGTGTATATAAATATACACAATGATTAAAACTAGTTTTAACAATCCAACTAATCAGCGAGCTATATTTTTCGCTCATTTTGGTGATATACTCGTAGAATATATAATTTATTATTTACTATTCATTATAATTATTATGTATACAATAATTCATGTATGTATGATATTTTTATATATTTTTGTTAGTATGTTAAGTATCATGTAAAATTATGATGGTAGATTTAGTAACAAGATTTGTGCAAGTTGTCAACACACCTAGTACTAGTAGGGTGGCTTTCATATATTTTATTTAAAAAACAAAACATGTTATGTTAACTGCCTGTTGTGTGATGCAAATACATAAATAAATATACATAAGCATTAGAACCGATAGCTTGTTAAAACAAATGCAGTCAATCGCATAAGTTCAATTTTAAGAACGATCTGCAGAGCAAGCACGAGCACTATTTTATCGACACGATAACGGTTGGAATGAGATGGCAGTATACGATACTAAGTAAGTGCGTAAGAGATGGCTGCTTTACCCCACGCGATAACTAGTATAAACACGGCTCGTGCTTGCCCTTCTGCAAATGAAATTGGTTCATGAGCAGTCAACCTAAATTTCCGTGCTGCGATCGAGCGGAACAGATGCAGGGCGAATAATTACCTCATATCAGTGAAACGTCGATTCCAAGAATCACTCTTCAGTTACTAGTTAAATGGTAAGTCTGGCGAATTTCTACATGAAGGTATTTTAGGTTATTCATTTCGTCAACCAGCGAGGGACTCAGGTTTTCTATGAATAGAGTAATTAGTCCATAGTCCACCAGAATTTAGACAAAAACGGGTTGGCAGACAAATGATAACTATCGAAACCCATGAAGAACATCTATAAGGATGTAAGGCTGAGAATGTAAATATGTTGATAATGTATGTAACATTATCAACATAATAACATTATTTTTCTTCGTAACAGCTTCAAGTTATAGTTTTTTTACGCATACGAATTTTATCAACTGACTTGGTTAAAATTTATCAATAAACTATTTTTTATGCAGCTATATATAGTCTCTTTAAATAAATTTTTTTTTTCATGGCCGTGAAGTACCAGCTTAGAATGTCACTACCCCTTTCAAACCACGGGTGTCGTAAGAGGTGACTAGGGGAGTACGGGGGTTTTGTAGTTTTTGGGCGATGCCGTTGGAGACCCATCAACAACAAAAATACTTTATTTCTACCATCTTGTCCCCTATCTACTGCCAAATGTGCCTGAGGAGTTTCTAGCTCTAAAGCTCTGGCTACTCCTCTTGGGATTTATGGCCGTGAGTATATGTAAGAACTAGGTGGGCATGAATGCTTCGCATGCCGCAATTTTGAGCGAAGCCGGTCAAACATGCGTTGTTTTAAACTGTTTTATTGCTTCGCTGCATTCGAAGAATGAAAAGTTCTTTAAGCGCGTGCATTTCAAAGGTGATTATTCCTCAATGGTAACATCTATCTAAATTTTCTTTTCGTTAAAACATTGTCCTTGATGTCTTGAACCATGGTGCAAAATTTGTTTAAGGAGGAGAGGACAATGAATAAAAAAATATATTGTAATGGACAAAAATATAATATTTAATAATCTTAAATTTTATAAAGGCAAAATTCAAGATATGGAAGGTAAATTTAAAGGTAATGACTTAGCTTTTGCTTTAATCAAAGATACATACCCTGAAGCGGAGCGACACCTAAATGAAAGGATTTAAAATGAACCATTTCAATTAGTACAAAAATTAAGATCATCATTCATTCTATCATTATGATGCAGTGATAAGATATAAAGAAGAAGTAAATAATCTATGCTTTCTAAAGAAGTTTGTTCTTAACCTTATAAAAAAAAGTTTAATCTAATATAGTTCAGTATTTTTTGTCAATGGAGGTTCAAACAAACCCTTTTGTATTTTTACTTATAATATTATCGTTTGCAAAATACAATTAACTTAATAGCTATATAAACTGAATGTTGGTCTATACTAAATTAACTAGATTTTAATCCAATAGATAATGGGTTTAAAGAGAAGAACCTAAGAAGTTTGAAGAATAAAAGACCTTGTACTAAAATAATTATGAATGTAGGCAAAGGACAGGTTCTTAGAAAACGGCGATCAATTAGTGTCTGCCAACGCCAATAGGAACTAAATGAATTAAAAAGAATAAACTTTTTTTTTTGCACAATTGTACAAATATATTTTTGTCTTACGTTCCGTTTTATTTTGAAATACATTTATTTTACACATAACATCTATTGCAGAAAACGAGCATTTAATATTACCATATAAAGTGAGATGCGGCCATTTTAGCCCACTTCCTCGTGTGGCGTATTCGTAGACAATTAATTGGTTAAAGTGATACGACGCGCCAAACTTAATGATGCACAATAAAAGCCCGCAATGTTTATCCGTTGTACTTATTCAGCCCAACGTTTCACACTAACAGTTACTGACGACATCACAAAATTAACATACTGTATTTTCGGATGGCGTCCTATATTTCGAATAATCACCGCAAGATTAGAACTAATACAGAAGCGTGACGGTTTCTAAAGTCGTCTGTTTGTACCAAAGACGCCCTTGTTCCGGGGTCTTAAAGTTCGTTTTACATTTAAACGAAATATGTGAAGTTTGCTTTTGTTATCCGTTTTGCTTATCCGCTGTTCGACAAGAGGGATGTTGTGATTTCGGCGTTGTTGTCTTGAGTGTTTTAAAGAGATTTATTTTTCGTTTACGTTTTAAAAAGAAGAAGTTCTATTGATAGAATAAATTGATTGCTAATCCGGGCTGTTGGAATATTGAAACCAGATTTTAATTTCAATTTGGAAACGTACACAAAAATAAGATCTGTGTAAAATTATAAGTTGGCTATTTCTTTGAATAAAATACGCAATAACAAAATATGAAAGATTACATTATAAATGTTATCTTCCGAAGCTTAGTTGAATGATACAATTAATTACAGGGTTTTAAATCTCAATTAGCTATCTGTATGTGAAGGAAAGCTAGATAATTAAATTAGTAATGAAATAGCTCTAACTCCGTGTTGAGGGAGTGTACTGTAATCCATTATGCTAATATTATTTTATGGTATAACTCTTTTGTACTTATTGTAATAACAAGCTCAATTGATGTGTGAATTATAAAAATAATTGACATAGTGCATACATACATACATGACATACATATCACAGCCGTAAACTAAGTAAGAGGTTACCACAGAGAATATTGTAATAAAACTGTTTAACAACTATTACTTAATCAAGACGCACGGCAGTGCGTCAAGCCAAGCCAAGGCGGCGAGCGCGCACCGTATGTGTATATTACACGAACCATTTGGAGCGACTTTTTACAACATCATAACTCAAAATCTAATCAACATAAACCAACCAAATTTAGCTCATTTGTTGATATCAAGGATACAAACTAGTAGCCCAATTTCCATAAATACATAACAAAGGGTTATTAAGATATAAACGTCCAAAAATCGCGATTTTTTTAGTGACTCACTGACATATAGATCAAAAAGCTAACCCACTTCCAGATACCCCAGGAAGTTGAAATTCGGCATCCAGGTTGGTGATCAAATATTAACAAAGGAAAAAATCTGAAAACGGAGAATTTTTAAGATTTTTCAATATTTCCCTCACAAGAACATTTTGTATAGAAATCATAATAAATCCCATGATGAAATGTTGTTGACGCTAATATAAAACTCCGTTCTAAATAGGTTTAGGTATGCTATGCATACTTACTTGATCATTCATTAAACTTCGACGCTAAAGTTATTTGCAATTACAAAACTCAAACTATGAGTATAGGTACTAACTGTACTAGCACAGCCCGGTTGGTTGCGAACAATAGCAATACATTTCTTCAATATATAAAAACTCAGATTCGATTCCTGTCGTACTAATTAATAGGTATCATAATACCTAGTACCTATCTCATGTCAGCAGAACGGCGACCACTGTATGAGTCATACAGTATGACACAACATCGGATAGCGTTTTCATAATACATAGATACCTACTAATCATTAAACCTACGGAAATTAAATAAAATGATTTGATTTTGTGTAATATCAGCGCTCATAATCATATTTAATAACATAATACTATTTATGATTGTAATAATGATAATTACATACATGAAATAACATAAACTAACTTAAACTTAGTCGCTACCACGTCGCTACAGGCGTGGGGCCACAGGAGATCACAGGGCAAGACGCGCGGGGTGAGGGGCAGGAGCGGGGCATGACGGGATCTGCGAACGTACCAAAGCGAGCGCCAGCCGCGCTCATACGCGCGAGCGACCCCATGCTGTTCGGTTGTCTAGTGAAATCCCGCCTATAAGGTTGAGTTTTATGCTTCGTCGTCGTATGAGTTACAGCTGGTAACGGTGTTGTAAATTCTGCTTTTTTTCTTGCTGATTGTTTTTAGATTGGGTTGTTTGTAGGTTTGTTTCTTTAGCCAAATTCATTGATTTGTTTGATTAAAATAGTAGATAGATAGTAAGGTAGGCATAAAATCAAACGCAGAAAAAAAAAATACCAACTTATTTCTTAACAAAAAGTAATGATATCCCACCAAAAACATTTTAAATGTAAAAAATGTTAGCCAAGCAAATACAATACAAAAATTTATAATATGTTAACTAAAAGACTTCGCAGACAAAAGGATTGATATCTGAATGGTTGCCAAGCACTGCAGATAATCCTGAAATACAAAGTAGATAACAAGTTAAATTAAAGATTTGATTTAATTTGGCTAGTTTTCACCACAAAATCAAATTAAAATGTACCTAGCAGATAAGTTGATTATCATGATAACTCGTATGTGGAAACGAGTCAAGTTAAATCAAAACTTTAATTTAACTTGTTATCTACTTTGTATTTCAGGATTATCTGCAGTGCTTGCCAACCATTCAGATATCAATCCTTTTGTCTGCGAAGTCTTTTAGTTAACATATTATAAATTTTTGTATTGTATTTGCTTGGCTAACATTTTTTACATTTAAAATGTTTTTGGTGGGATATTACCTACTTGAATTATTTCAAAATCACCTGAAATTTGAAGTGTAAGACATTTTCAATTTCGTATACCTACATTTCTAATGTTTTTAACCCTTAAATCTGTACCAGCGAATGAGCAACATACTCAAATCGTAAAATATGTTTCTCCAAACCAAAAATGTCAAGGGACGCTTTTACTGAATACCTGCGAACTCGATTTTCTACCAACCAATATTTTTCATATTGTTAGATTGCATGTCTCTTTCTAAAGTTAAGTAAAGAGACAAAGATGGCAAGAACCAGATAATAATTGTGTCTTGGTTGAGTTGTAAGGTAACTGCTATTTGTAGGTGTATGATCGTAGAAGCAGATGACAATCGTTGGTAGAATGACGTGTGGCGGGTAAGGAAATGATGAGCACCGGGGGACGACGTTTTGATGTTCACGAAAACTTGAGTTTCGTTGTGTTTCCCAGATGTTTGTGTAATATATATGAAGTTTTATTCTCTGTAGTGCCATCAGTTGCCCTAAGTTTGTATTATTTTTACAAATGTATGTGAACTGTAGCGTAAAATAAAAAAGGTGTGTATAAAATCGTTTAATAAACTTTATTTTTGGTAGTACCTTTTTAAAAAAAGACAAGAAATGCTCTCTTTAAACTAGTATCGATAATTTAAAGATTATCAACAACCTTTATTTTTCGGTCTTTTTAAGAAACCGATTTTATAATGTCACTCTTCATACATACATACATACATATACTCACGCCATTAGTTCCCATTGGGGTAAGCAGAGACTATTGTCACTCTTCCTGTTTGAATATATTTTTTTATTGCGTATCTAATTTCGGAGTCTTAAACTTACCATTAATAATAAATAAAGAATAAATAAAGTAAAGAAAAATTTTGACACAGGCGGGGATCGAACCCGCGACCTCAGGTAAACGCCCCGACGCTCTAAAAAGAGAAATAAAGGATATAAAATAAATAAAGGATAGAAAAATTTCGCACTGGCAGCCAATTGACACGGTAGCTCAATTGGCAGAGCGTCGGGGCGTTTACCTGAGGTCGCGGGTTCGATCCCCGCCTGTGTCGAAATTTTTCTTTCCTTTATTTATTCTTTATTTATTAGTAATAATCCCCACATGAGGTTTTCATGAAAAAAAATATTTAAACTTACCATTAATACCTGCTCATACAAACAAACGGAAAAATAAATATTTATTTTGATTTACATAAGAAAAACAAAATTCACATAATACATGAGATGTTAGAGTTGTAGGAAGAATATATGGAGTTAGTATCAATTACAGCCACACCTGGTTGCAGGTAATAAGCGTTTTATGAAAATGCATTCTCCCTAAACCTTACCTGTTGATCCCCTGGATGCTGAAGACATCTGAGGTTTCGGGTTTTCAGGAATGTGGTATAAACTACTTTGAAATTGGAGGCTTGTTGAATAGCCAAGGATTAAACAAGCGGTCTGAGGAAGGATTAGGTTCCTTATGCGGGCCACCGCTCTTGCTGTACATTTAGAGAACACTGCAAACATTTTGAGGACACTTACGTTGATCTCCCAGAGCAGTGATTTATATGAATTTCTATAGTGTATCGGTTTAAATCGAGCTCATCTCCAAACACTTAGGCCCTATATCCTTTGCATTGTCCTAGAAATGCATCAACCCATTTCTTTCCATGTGTGTATACATACAATCACGGCTATAAATCCCTAGAAGGGGTAGCCAGTGCTAAGGAATTAGAAATTCCTCAACCACTTTTGGAAATGTGAGTGGGGAAAAGATGGTAAAAGAAAGGTTGTTGTTGATGGGTCTCCAACTGCATCACCCAAAAATCCCTTACAAGCTCCAATACCGTTAGTCGCCTCTTACGTACACCCACTAGAAGAAATGGGGTAGTGCTGTTCTAAGCCGACACTAAACATCAACACGCTTCAGAAATATAAGGCTAGAAAGATTGACTTGAGTTGATTTGTATTAATGGTATTGTATTTACGATACTTGGAATTCGCATGAATACTCATATTAAATTATTTCAAAATCACTTGAAGTTTTAAATGTAAGACATTGTCAACTTCATATACCTCAATTTCTCATGTTTTTACCCCTTAAATCTGTACTAGCGAATGAGCAACATACTCAAACCGTAAAATATGTTTCCTCAAACCAAAAATGTCAAGGGACGCTTTTACTGAATACCTGCGAATTCAATTTCGTAACATGGAATTTTTTTTCAGTTAGTCAGATTGTACGTCTCTTTCTAAAGTTAAGCAAGAGATAAAGATATCAAGAATAAAATAAGAGAGTATTTCTTGGTTGAGTTTCAGGGTAACTGCTATGTGTAGGTGTATAATCGTAGAATCAGATGACAATCGTTGGTAGAATGACGTGTGGCGGGTAAGGAAATGATGAGCACCGGGGGACGACGTTTTGATGTTCACGAAAACTTGAGTTTCGTTGTGTTTCCCATATGTTTATGTTAGATATATGAAGTTTTATTCTCTGTAGTGCCATCAGTTGCCCTAAGTTTGTATTATTTTTACAAATGTATGGGAATTGTAGCGTAAAATAAAAAAGGTGTGTATGAAATCGTTTAATAAACTTTATTTTTGGTGGTACCTTTTTTAAAAAAAGACAAGAAATGCCCTCTTTAAACTAGTATCGATAATTTAAAGATTATCAACAACCTTTATTTTTCGGTCTTTTTAAGAAACCGATTTTATACTGTCACTCTTCCTGTTTGAATATATTTTTTAATTGCGTATCTAATTTCGGAGTCTTAACCTTACAATTAATACCTGCTCATACAAACCAACAGAAAAATAAATATTTATTTTGATTTACATAAGAAAAACAAAATTCACATAATACATGAGATGTTAGAGTTGTAGTAAGAATAGATGGAGTTAGTATCAACTACAGCCACACATAGTATCAAGTAATAAGCATCGTATGAATATGTATTCTCCCTTAACCTTACCTGTTGATCCCCTGGATGCTGAAGACTGAGGTTTTGGGCTTTCAGGAATGTGTTATAAACTAATTTGAAATTGGACGCTTGTTGAAGAGCCAAGGATTAAACAAGCGGTCTGAGGAAGGATTAGGTTCCTTATGCGGGCCACCGGTCTTGCTGCACAGCTAGAGAACACTGCAAACATTATGGGGACTTTTACGTTGATCTCCTAGAGCAGTGATTTATAAGAATGTCTAAAGTATATTTGAAATAATCAAGTTTTATGCAATATACCCCTTAAATTTTCCTCGAAATGCAGAGTACCCACGTTTTGTTTGAAGAACAGTGTGCTCAAATGATAAGGGGCGATACCGTTTTGTTCGAACACTTAGTCACATGGCTAATTATACTTGGCCATGTGGGTTTCCTCACGATGTTTCCCTCACCGTTAAGAACCATGATAAAATAACCATACATATGACTGTATAAAAGACAAATCGGTGTAGGTCTGACCCAGGATTTGAACCCACACCTGTCATCATGATAGTGTTGTGTTCTACCCATTGAACTAACACGGTATTAAACGTACATAACATATCTGAATTCCCATTTTCATAGTTACATACATACATACATATTCTCACGGCTATAAATCCCTTAACGGGGTAGCCAGAGCTTTGGCATGAGAAATTCCTCAGCCACTTTTGGAAGTTGATTGGGGAAAAGATAGTAATAATAAATGTTTTTGGTGACGGATCTCCAAACACATCGCTCAAAAATCACTTGAAAAGCCCCTATACCCTTAGTCGCCCCTTACGCCCAAGGGTAGAAACGGGTTAGTGTTATTCTAAGCACACACACTACATGGCGATCTAAGCCGACACTACATATAGTTAATACGTTACAATTATCGTATGTAAAACGATTAATTACCACGTCCATTGCTTTTCTCATTGTTCATTTACATTACTGTTTGTAAACATCTTGGAAACCTCATTGGTCGACCAAAGTCTAGTGAGAAAACTGAAACTAAGCTCTTGGGCTATATTATTGCTACATTAGAGTTGGCTTATAATAGCACTACCCTAGTTTTTCCCGAGAAGCAACTTAAGACTGGGGCTTTTTAAGTGAGTTAAGATAGACATGTAGAATGAGGTTTAAAAATGAACACAGTTGTAGTTAGGGTCAAGGTACGGAGTAGGCGTAATCGGCTGCATATCAATTCTAGTATAAAATCATGAGCAAGAAAGGAAAATCGAAATCACGTCAATACTTATATTATATAGATGGGAGTCCCTATGGAACGAGTAAGGAAAGTAATTAATTTTGGGATAGATTTCAGCAGTGATCTATCGTTTTGGAACCATGTTATAAAGGTATGTAAAACACATACAGAATATTAGGATCTGTACTGTAGAATTTCTGAGTTGCCTCTTATGACATCCGCGGGAAGAAATGGGTTAGTACACTGAACAGCAAGAAGATGTCAAAATATATGAAACATAAACATCAAAAACCTAAATTGTTCACTAACTAATCATGATGCCACAGATTTAGAGTATGGGACAGATGTAAAGCTTATTATCAGCCAATGCCAACTTCTAAAGTTTGCGGCCCACCACGTGACGGAAAATTGGATCACTTATAAATAACATAACATAACATAACATAACATAACACAACAGGAGTGGAAGGGGGTCCAACAACATCTTTAGGACCCCAAGTCAACCTCACCTGCACGTGGTACACTCTGCTGACTAACGGACGAGGCTCTGGCAAACAACCCACCAACCCGCACTGGACCAGCGTGGTGGGCTTATGGTCCAAACCCCCCAACCATGAGTGTACACACACAACCCTGGCCCCAAGTTCCCGGCGCCTCTAGCGATGACGCTGGCTTTGACGGTAGCCGGCCTAGTCGCGGAGGCAGGGGTGCTAAGAATCCCCGGGCGAGATCCTCCCGTCAGACGACCATGGCAAATTCTAAAATGGACACCGAAATCTTAAGCATTCTAACCTTCAATGTCCGCACTTTGATGGAAGACGCCAAACTCATTGAGTTAGACAACGCGCTAAAAGACATTAAGTGGGATATTGTTGGTCTTTCAGAAACTAGACGACTAGGAGAAGAGACTGTAGAGAGAGACAATGGAATATTCTTTCACTTTGGAGTCACCAGCGGGTTGTATGGAGTAGGGTTTCTGGTGGCTAAGAAGTGGAAGGATAACATCATTGAATTCATCAGCTATTCGGATAGAGTCGCCGTTCTTAAATTTCGAGTGACGCTGACGCAAACCCTAACAGTGATCCAATGCTACGCTCCAACATCACGGAAGGACAACGACGAAGAGGTAGAGGAATTCTATGATCTTGTAAACAAGGCATGCGATGAACACCGAGGCACTTGGAACATAGTCCTCGGTGATTTCAACGCAAAAGTCGGCATAAGGCAAGACCTGGATAACGAAGACGTACTTGGACCACACGGGCTGGGATGCCGTAACGCACGTGGTACTCGGTTGATCCAGTTCGCCTTTGGACAGAGCCTCAAAATAAGCAACTCTTTTTTCCTTAAAAAACCTCAACGTCGCTGGACCTGGCGCTCTTTCGACGGAAAAACAAAGAACGAGATAGATTATGTGCTTACTTCCGATCAATCTATAGTAAAAGATATAACTGTTTTAAATCAATTTAAATGCAGCTCTGATCATAGGGCTCTTCGTGCAAGAATATGCCTTAACACAAAAATTGCCCGCAAAAAAATATTTATTAAACAAATTAGAAAACATAGCCGCAATAACCTCGCTTTTAATGCTGATGCTTTTAATTTAGAACTATCAAACCAATTTTCAAATCTCAACTTAGACTTAGATGATGTAGATTCACAGCTAAAAAACCTTCAAAACGCTATTAAATATGCAAGCAGCAAAATCAAACAATCTGAACCCTGCAAATACAAATTAAGTGCATCCACCAAAATACTGATAGACGAAAGAGAATCTATAGAAAAAGGCTCCAGAGAATATTACATTTTTGATAGAAAAGTTAAGCGTAAGATCAGAAAAGACCTAAGAACATTTAATACTAATTTGGTACAAACAGCGATACAGAATAACACCTCACTCCGAGTTGCCAAACAAGGACTCTCCAAAGGTAAAACCTGGATCACGAGGTTGACAGACGAGAATGGAAAACAACAAGGAAATAGAGACAAAATTATCGAAATTTGCACAAACTTTTATAAAACACTTTATTCAAATATTTTAAAAACAGACAAAAACTTACAACACACTTGCCCCGATTCCATCCCCCTCATAACAGCCACCGAAGTCAATCTCGTTCTCAAAAACATGAAATACAACAAAAGCCCAGGTGAAGATGGAATAACGACTGAAGCCCTAAAATATGGAAGACCAGTTTTACTACCACACATCACAAATATTTGCAATACAATACTTTCGACAGGAAAACTCCCTCCAAAATTGTGCCATTCCAATATTGTTCTTATGCACAAAAAAGGCGATAAAAGTGACATCGGAAATTATCGACCTATTAGCCTCATATCCCACATCTACAAAGTTTTTATTAAAATAATAGAGAACCGAATTGCTGGGCAGCTTGACTCTCACCAGCCCCCAGAACAAGCTGGATTTCGTCCCGGCTTTTCCACTACAGATCACCTTCAAACACTAAACCAAATTATTGAGAAAAGTAACGAATTTAATAAGACCCTCTATCTGGCTTTTGTTGACTATTCGAAAGCGTTCGATAGCATTATCCATTCATCCATTTTTTCGGCACTACATAACCAAAGTATCGACCCCACTTATATTAGCATTCTAGAAACAATATACCGAAACAGTACAGCCAATATTAAACTACATTCAGCAGGCCCCTCATTTCTAATAGAGAGAGGAGTCAAACAAGGAGACCCGCTATCTCCGAAACTATTCACCTGCACCCTAGAAGAGGTGTTTAAGAGGCTGGCGGCCCCATGGGCCGACAGAGGCATTAAAGTTGGTGACAGAAGACTCACAAACCTTCGCTTCGCCGATGATATTGTCCTGTTTGCCCCATCTGCACCCGAGCTCCAGCATATGTTACAGGAACTCAGTGACGCAAGCCTTGAAGTTGGACTGAAGATGAATTGGTCAAAGACCAAGGCCATGACCAACAGCAGAAAACGTAGGGTCGAGGTAGATGGGCAGGAGATACAGTTTGTTGATGAGTACATTTACCTGGGCCAGATAGCTTCCTTCGAAAACAGGCAGGATAAAGAGATCGAAAGACGGATTTCTAACGCCTGGAAGAGCTACTGGTCAATGAAGGAGCTAATGAAGGGTAGCCTCCCGCTAACACTCAAGCGCAAGCTCATCGACATGTGTATCCTGCCTATCCTAACCTACGGCGCTCAGACCTGGTCACTGACAGAACTTCAGAAGTCCAAACTCAAGGTTTGCCAGCGAGCAATGGAGCGCAGCATTCTCAGTGTTCGCAGGTCTGACCGCGTAAGGAACACCACACTGCGCTCCTTAACTGGCATTGCTGATGTGGGTGCACAAACCGCCAAGCTAAAGTGGAACTGGGCCGGTCACATAAGTCGTATGCACCCAGACAGATGGGCGAAGATCGCCACAGACTGGGTGCCACAAGACGGTTACCGGCGTAGGGGCAGGCCTCGGCGGAGATGGCGGGACGATCTAGATAAGTTTTTGCCGGGGTGGCCGGAGGTGGCACAGAGCCGGGACGTGTGGACTCAACAGGGGGAGGCTTTTGCCCAGCAGTGGGACACTATAGTAAAGGCTACATAAAAAAAAAAAAAAAAAAAAAAAAACATAACATAAACGTTCACGCCGAATAGCCCCGAAGGGGTTGGCAGAGGTACTAATACTTCTGAACATCACGTGACTTTGTCACCTGGTATTCAGAGTACCCACGTTTTGCATGGACAGTGTACTCACGTGATAGGGGGCAGGCCTATCGCCGTTTTGTACGAATACACTGTCACATGACTAAGTACAACTCAGCCATGTGGGTTTCCTCACGATGTTTTCCCTCACCGTTAACAACCATGATAAATTAACCACACATATGTCTTTAGAAAAGACAAATTGGTGTAGGCCCGACCCAGGATTTGAACACTAGTCGTTTGCACGATAACCGAGTGTTCTACCCTCTGGGCTATCACGGTTGCTGAATTAGTTATTATAAGTCTTAGATCTAAGTTATTTTACAATAAAACTAAATTGGATAAATTCAGATGTACGAATATATATCTATTAAATATACAATGTTTTAGTTTCAAAACATCAACGCCAATACTACCGTACTCATTTAAAGGTAGGTCACTTGCACTAAGCTGCTGATAAAGCTATATAACTCGTTCCGAAGACAGTTTTAGCTCTCCCGTCATTTGTGTAATGCTACAAAGGCACTGCACGAGCAAAATGTCATTGGCCGATATTTGCAATTGACATGGACGGAGGAAACACTCTTGGATTATTTATTGCTGTATTTTACTTATTATAGCCGTGTAGTGTCGGCTTAGAATAGCACTACCCCGTTTCTACCGATGGGTGTACGTGAAAGGCGACTGACGGAAATGGGGCTTTTAAGGTATTTTTGGGCGATGCGGTTGGAGACCCATCACCAACAACCTTTACTTTTCCATCTTTTCCCAACCCAATTTTCTAAAAGAGGCTGAGGAATAGGCATATAGCCGTGAGTATATATGCTCAGGTATATATGTTTACTTATTCATGTATAATACATACTTAACTTAACTAGTCGATATACTAAGTAAGGTATTTTTTGTGGATGGTATCAAAATCGATTTAGTAAAAAGACACACGTTTCAAAGCAATTTCTTCAGGGCAATTCGTTTGAAATTGAGTATTTTCCAATTAATAACGTAAATTTGTTTCTCTTAATAAAAAAACATGATTTTTGGAAATGAATTATATTCTATTAACTGTAGTTTGTAATAAAAACTGGCAGAATAGCAATCTGTTTTTTTAACACACGATTTGAAAAACAGCAACTTATTTGCGAGAATTCTGTAAAAATAATAAATTTTTAAAACCTATCTCATATTTGCGTCAGCTACTACAAAACACTTCACAAATAAGGAACTCGTACTTAGCCATTTTCTAAGTGATATAAGCATGCTAGTGTGCATAATTATAATTGTTTGTGCATAAAATCTTATAATTGATAAGCATTCTAATTTGCGTTTATGTATTGGATGTTTCTGCTAGTAGTGTGAGAGTTTTTACAATGTATTCTACAAAATGAATGTAGGTATGCGGGCTTAATTCAATAAACATACATACATACATATTCCCACGGCTAGAAATCCCTAGAAGGGGTAGCCAGAACTAAGGAATTATAAATTCCTCAGCCACTTTTGGAAGTTAAGTGGGGAAAAGATCGTGAAATAAAGGTTATTGGTGATGGGTCTCCAGCCGCATCGCCCAAAAATCCATTAAAAATCTCCAATACCCTTAGTCGCCTCTTACGTACACCCATGGGAAGAAACGGGGTAGTGCTATTCTAAGCCGACACTACACAGCATTATAATCATAAATATAATTGAATAAAATATGACTATTACTGGAAAGACTTGAATCAGCATAGCGCTGAGAAAATTTACCAAAGCTATCTTTTTGTTGCCAGTATAATATTTCTCTCAAGCGCTTATACTTGACATTTGTATTAGAGTCATAAGTTTGAAGTAAGATATTCATAAGTTCATAAGCTATTTTATTGCGAAAACATACAAACTGAAGGCTTTGCTTCCAATCGGATAAGTAAGATATTCAACACAATGCTACCGTGGTTATAAATGAGCCGTTTTTTTATAACCCAAAGCATAAAAACTGCTTTATTAAAACCACATAAAGTTTTACATATGCCCTCTGTATTATTTAGAATTGTACATAACTAAATGTTTTTAAGTATTATTATTTATATAGCTCTTTACATATATTGTCTTTTCTTATTCCAGATTAAAAATATATAATGAACAGCTTAAGTTCTTACTTCAATGGCACTAGGACACCTGAGTTCAGAAGAGGTTGGCTTTGTGCCTAGACACAGCGTCGCTCACATATTTTTTGTTTCATTTGGCTTTCAAACCAAATGTTAGCGCAAATAGAGCGTAGTGGTTGCATTTAACGAATACTCAGCTGGGATTGTATAAAGAACGTTTGTTTAGTTGTTTTAGTGCACTCGTGTTCGCATTCAGGAATCTTGAGAGAATGTAGCAATATTTATTTACATAAAGGAAATTAGCTATTGCGTTCACTTTAATGATTCTGGTAGCTGTATCTTACAAGAGTAAACTTTTCGTTTATTATACCCATGTCGTAGTTGGTTAACTTCCGAACCCCAAAGTTGCTGGTTCGATTTGCGATTAGGGGAATAATTTTTATGGTGAATATGAATATTAATTTCATCGACTTTGATGATATTTATATGAGTAGTATATTTTTATTTATTTTTTTCAGTTTGAACATTGTATTATAACATAACATAAACATAAACGTTCACGCCGTTTATCCCCGAAGGGGTTGTCAGTGGTACCAATACTCCTGAACTCACATGGCAAGCGCCATTGTATTATTTGAATACAAATTAACGTATTGTAAAATATAATAATATCATACCATTCTAAAATATTCATAATAAGCCCTTTAATTAGATACTTAACCATTTGTGGAATGATAAAGAATATAATATAAATATGCTCTATTCATACCCAAGCATATACTATGAAAAATGGAATTAAAATTTGAGACGAAATGAAATTGAGTGATATAATATATATTTTTTAATAAAAGAACTCAAGCAGACTCAGCACTGTAAATTAAAACGGGCAAGTGTATGTCGACTACATAACAGACATGAGTCAAGATAAAAATGTAGCCTTCATGGGCGTAGTCGCCGGCGAAAAGCTAGTAATATTTATAAAAGAAACCCACCTTTCATTGACCTCAGTAAAAACTTGCTTCATTGAATACTCGAAGAATTTTAATTAAAAAGACATAAACAAATTTAAGTCTTCTTATTCACTGCATCATAACGAGTTTCCGAAGTCAGTTTAATATCATTAAGAAACGTTTCATTTGAATCGAAATCGCAATTAAATACTTTCCAAGAACGATCGAGGATGTCGAAGTTTGCCGACGTGTTAATAGTAGTGTAGTAACTTAACTAGTGTTAAGGTAGATACTTGTCGATTCTAACTGCTAGGTCAATACTCAGACTTTGAGCTACGCGACAAGAGACAGAAAAATTGGCCACAAACTTAAATAAAAGACAAAAAAAAACTGGAAACAAGATGAGATATGTCAATCATGTCATCATGGGAAAATTGAAACACGTACAAATTGCGTTTGATTGGTTTTACATTTGAGAAATTTGAATAACCTTAATTGTTACCTGCGATATTTTTTATGATTCTTTTTTGCAAAAGTTGTTTTACTTTACTAGTTCGTTTTTTCATTCATAATAATTTGAAAAAGTCACGTTGTCATTGTACCCCCAAAATAATTAATTAATTTAATATATTTTGCATAAGGGCTTAAAGAAGTGTATATTTATTCGTCTTCAAAACCTATAGTTTCATATTTTAGACTGCAAACATTTATTATCTTTAGTAGCCTATCGCTTCTCTTTTTCTTAGATTCTCATACTTTCGTGTTGAAACTTAAAACGAAGTTACCTGAATCTCTTTGCGTGAAAACTTGTTGGATAAAATCAGTGGCAGAACTTTTAGTTAACGAACTTTTCTCTGCATCTGTCAACTTGGTTTCTGCTTTTATTTATTCTAACATTTGCAATTAATTTCCTATAGTTTTTTTCCATTACCGGTAAAAATATATTATTTATTCCTAATTAAAACTGAGTGACTTTTTTTGTATTATTAGCGTAGTAACTTTATAATCAGCGCAGTTAATATACAAAATATTATGTAAGATATTTCTGTATCAAATGATAAATTTAAGGTTAATATTAAACGGAGCTAAAATATAAACTCAAGTGCCAAAGCAAGCACTAAAACGGCATTATCCCTATACTAAAACATAAGTTATGAGCTGTTACAAGTCAGCAACTAGGTACCATCTATGAGTTACTGCTTCAAAATGTAATTAATTTGCTGTTAGAACAGATTTAAGACATTTTAGTTGATATAGTAAAGGACATTTGTCTTGACCATTAAAATGATAATAAGGACCTCTCGGGAACAATACAGTAAATAGCGTAATGCTATCTCTAGTTTTGCATATTATAACGCTCAGAATTGAGTAATGTTAAGATGGGGTACTTTTTTATGAACTGGTCCCAAAATTTTAGTGCTGTTTTGATAAAAAGATACATACATACATACATATACTCACGGCTATAAATCCCTAAAAGGGGTAGCCAGAGCTGAGAAATTTAAAATTTCTCAGCCACTTTTGGAAGTTCAGTGGGGAAAAGATATTAGAATAAAGGTTGTTGGTGATGGGTCTCCAACCGCATCGCTCAAAAATCCCTTAAAAAGCCCCAATACCGTTAGTCGCCTCTTAAGTACACCCACCGGAAGAAATAGGGTAGTGCTATTCTAAGCCGACACTACACAGCTAAATCTAAAATGATAAAAAGATCTAGTTTTCATATTTATACTAACGATTTATAAAAATACTTTTTAAAACAAATAAACACAGTTTACTGTATTATTTCTGGAAAGGTTCCTGACTTGTAGAGTTTTCGATTATTTATCTACTTCACTACATCCAACTAGTTCATAATACCTATCTCTTTATCCAGATATTGTGACATGAAAGGATTTGGTGATTTCACGAAGGTGCATGAAGATAAGGTCGTGAAATAGATGCAAAGACTCAGCGTCGGTAGAGTTGTAGGTAGAAGATGAACATACATACATATACTCACGCCATTAGTTCCCTTTGGGGTAGGCAGACACTGTTGATCACAACTTCGTACGATCCTGACAAACCTCTCTAGCTTCGTTTACATCCATCAATCTTTTCCTACATGCTCTTTTATTCTTCATACTTCGGACGCCAGCCTTTTTGAGCACACTCTCAATTTGGTCCAAGTGTGTTCTCCGTGGTCGTCTTCTACTAACATTACCATCCAGACTAGCTCTATAGATGAATACTATAAACATATAAAAATAAAAACATATATGCTAAAAGAATGATGTTAAAGTTCTGATGAATATATGTAACTAAAAGGTTTTCGATGATTTGCATGTTAATATATTTCATAACATACATACATACATATACTCACGGCTATAAATCCATAGAAGAGGTAGCCAGAGCTTAGGAATAAAAAAATCCTCAGCCACTTTTGGAAATTTAAGTGGGGAAAAGATGGTAATATAAAGGTTGTTGGTGATGGGTCACCAACCGCATCGCCCAAAAATTCTTTAAAAGTCCCAATACCGTTACTCGCCTCTTACGTACACCCACCAGAAGAAATGGGGTAGTCCTATTCGAAGCCGACACTACAGGGCACTATTTTATAAGTGTAACTTTTTGCTGAATTGGATGATGCCTTTGCTTTTTATGTATATAACATTTTAAAATTATTATAACTTACAATGCAACTTTAAAAAATAAGATATACACATATATTCAGGCCATTATTTCTCCTTAGGGTAGGCAGGAATTATCGATCGCCACTTTTTACTATCCTGGCAAACCTCTCTAGCTTCGTTTACAACAATTCATATTTTCCAACATGTTCTTTTATTTTTCCTACTTCAGTCGCCGGCCTTTTTGTATATAATTTTATGTGTGAAACCTGTAAACAGTTTTAAAAATAATTTGTATATAAATCCAATAAAAACAATAAGTGTAAAGTTTCGGCAAAATAAATGCTATAACTATACGAATTTAATGCTACAGCGACTCAAATTTTATCCTCAAAATAAAAATGAAAGAATCTGAAAAACAATAATCTGTAGTATTAATTTAAATTACTGTTGATTCATAATGACCATTAAAAACATTTGTGTGTGTGCAATCAACACTTAAAGAATTGTAAGATATAATTCAGGTCAGGAGCAAAGGGTTGAAATTTGTGTAATATATATTATGTAGGATTGATGACAGTAAAATGGTGAGACAGATCTATAGAGCTAAAGTGGAAGGTAATGTTATTAGAGGACGACGACGTAGAACGCATTTAGACCAGATAGAGATCAAAAAGGCAGGCGTCCGAAGTATGAAGAATAAAAGAGCATGTATGAAAAGATTGATGGATGTTAACGAAGCAAGAGAGGTTTGCAAGCACAAAGTGGCGATCGATAGTCTCTGCCTACCCCAATGGGAATTATGTCCCGTCGTCGGTAATTTTTATGATAAGTTCATTAGACACAGAAGAGTTCCATTCAGTTATTTATAGTAGGTAGTTAATACTGATACCGAAATTATTATTCGACAAAGGCTATTACACAATATATAGTCACGTTTTAATTACATACCCGAAGATATTGCAAGCACTTATGTCTTCATTGAATATGGATAATATGAATATGAAGCAAAAATAATCAAAAATATATCGTTTTACGTCCTTGGTGTCCTTTTAAATAGTCATTCGTTTCTGTTTTTATTGCGTACAATGCAATACTATATAATATTTAACAAGATGAACATTGAAATGCACACAAACTCCAATGTTCACGCCCCGAATATCCTCAAAGGGGTTAATAAAAATACCAATACTTCTAAACATTACGTAAAATTGTCTCATGGTAACCCACGAGTCTGCTTAAACAGTGTACTCACTCGATAGGAGGAGGTCGATCGCCGTCTTGTACAATCACACTGTCACATGACTAAGTACAACTGAGCCATGTGGGTTTCCTCACGATGTTTTTCCGCACCGCTAACAATCATGATGAATTAACCACACCAGGAACCATTCCAACGTTCAGAAGTATAAGTAAATCCGCAAACTCATTCGGGCACAAACGGCGTGAACGTTTGAATTATTAAAAATATTGACATCTATTTTTGCTTGTATAAAAACATAAAAATTATATTTGACAACCAAAAAGGATTATGTTTTACATCACTAGCGATTACTTTAAATAGCTGAAGGCAAATCGCGAACATATCCAAATTTAAAAAGTTTGCATTGTTAATGTTGAGTTATTAAAACTGAATGCATTCATTCATGACCACTTAATTTCCGTTTTACTGGAATTACCGGTAAAACTATGAAATAAATGAACGATTTTATAAAATGAAAATGAATTGAAATTTCGCCGTTTTATAAGTTTGAAATATTAATAACGTTACTGCGCAATGAAATCTAGCAAACCGTTTATGCAACTGTGATAGCTCAGTGGGTAGAACACCGGTTATCGTGCAGACGATGAGGGTTCAAATCCCGGGTCGGGCCTACACCAATTTGTCTTTACTAAAGTCAAAGTCATATGTGTGATTAATTTATCATGGTTGTTAACGGTGATCAAAATCATCGTGAGGAAACCCACATGGCTATGTTTTACTTAGTCATGTGACAACAGGCTTGCCTCCTACCACGTGAGTGCACCGTCCAAGTAAAATCCTTTAGGCATATTCAACGTGAATTTTTGAGTGTTTTTCTTTTTTACATAGGGATGGATCTAATTCGTAACAGATTTTTTATCTAAGCCTGCTTTCGTTTGCATCATTGGCAAACCATTTGGTGGAAATTAATATAGGTGACGGTTTATTTTACAAATGCTATGTGGGCCTTTAACTTAGTTTATGATTTTGGTCGGCTGAATTGATAAAAATAGCAGCACAGAATAATAAGGTATCTCGCATAAATTTTAGCCCATTTTCATCTAGCCTTCCAGTAATCACGTAATGATTAGTTCTACTATATTATTAGTAGTATTAAATTTATTAATTTGTCACCCGTCTAGAAAATTGTAAGCTATTATCATTTAATCACTAAACTTTGGTTAAATAATTAATATCATGGATATTTTCTGGTTGTCTATGTGTGATGGTACTTATGATGGTTTTATGTGTCCATTCCCTAAGATTAAGATAAGGCTATAATGTTAAAGGTAATTAGGTAACTAAATTAATTTTACCCTACTTAAGGGCATGTCTTCTGCCATATTGTTTTGAAGGAATGCTATATATACAAAATGCCAATAAAATGCTATATATGATACAAATTTTTCAAGCATTTTTATTTTGTTGATAATATCACAATGCTGATAAATCTGAAGTATTTTATTTATATCACAATCATTGAAATCATATTGAAATTATTTTATGGTGCAGAACTGACATTTTTTTCATACAATCCTACCTTATTTCATTCAGTTTTCTGCAAAGTCATGACGGACTACTATACAAATTGTAAAATTTAAGTAAATCAAGGTTTATTTCCACATCACGTTGCTAGTTTATTCGAAATACAGAAAATAGGAGGAGTGCACTCCACGTTCTATAACTCAGACATACCGCTGCGGATTTAATAAGGATTCCACAAATTATTTTAAACTTTCATTCGTTACCCACTCTCTACTAATGTTGTTCTGCTTTTGTTGACGTAAACATGTGTTATTTATACAAGGACCACTTTGCATCGCGGATGAGAGTCTGTTTTTACTGTTTGTTGCAACTAAGTTGAGGTCTGCTAAAGCGTTACATTGAAACCTCGTCCATGGTAACAATACTAACAAGCCGCTAGAAGAACGTCATTCTCGTATTTGAAGTTTTTTGATAGTTGATTCGAGAACATACATACATTTATACATAAATTCCGGGATAAAAATTCCTAAAAGGGGGCCAGAGCTTCAAAATATAAGATTTCTCAGCCACTTTTGGAACTCGAGTGGGGAATAGATTGTTAAATAATGGTTATTACCCAACCGTATCACCCGGGAACCTCGCAACTCGAACACCCATGGGTAGAAATGAGATAGTGCTATTCTGAGCCGAAACTACATAGCTAT
Organism: Bedellia somnulentella; assembly: GCA_963576735.1. Classification (NCBI taxonomy): domain Eukaryota; kingdom Metazoa; phylum Arthropoda; class Insecta; order Lepidoptera; family Bedelliidae; genus Bedellia; species Bedellia somnulentella. The sequence continues at coordinate 3,620,268 of OY755178.1, forward strand.
CCAAGAACAATATGGTATTGAAATAAATTTTTGGTAAAATATTGTGTACCTAACTTATATCATAAATATATTATGCTGCTCTTGACACTAGTCGATAAGATCTTACTCTTAAACTCTTTACTCTCTTTACAGTAAGTAGTCAGTGTCTAAGACTCAGGTGGCATTCCACACCGCTGGGAACCAGTGTCAACTTAATGGAACAACTTTTAGGGCCTATGCATACTGCGTTATCCTCTCGTGGGAGCTTACCGGGAACGACGACAAAATGAAAATGGGGTCATGCTTGTCAGCGGGCTGTTTTTAAATATTAATATTGCAGGATGTTTTAACTTTATGATTTTAGTTGTGGCTTTTGTAACTGAGTAGGTTTTTGCGGAAATTAGAACATAATTATAAATGATCATCTTTGTGATTGTAGTAAAAAATACATATACTTACACTGTTATTTACCATTGGGGTAGACAGGAACAATCGAACGCCACTTTGTTTTGTACATGTGTGGTGATACTACATCTAATGAAGATATTCTTTATATAATAATCCAACTTCTTATATATCAAATAATATCAGGTCTTTCTCTCTGGTCAAAGTGTATTAAATTAATGGAGGGAAGCTTATCATCGCCAAGTTTAGATAGATTTATCATTGTACTACAAACAGCAAGCCATGAGAGTTCTGTTTTTTGATTTCATACATACGTACAAACATTTACTCACGGCTATAAATCCCTAGAAGGGGTAGCCAGAGCTATGGAATAAGAAATTCCACAGCCACTTTGGAAGTCAAGTAGGGATAGAATTGTAAAAAAAAGGTTTTTAGTAATGGGTCTCCAACCACATCGCCCAAAAATCACTTAGGAAGCCCTAACACTCTTAGAAGAACGCTATCTTTGGGTAAAGCTATTCTATGCCGACACTACACAGCCTTTTTTTCCTCCATCATCAACATTAAACTTAACCCTTCCGCGGTTGACAGGCATTATTTGTGATAGTTATAAAGACTTATTTTGCATGCTAAATTGTAGCCACCGTGATCGATGAATTATTTTAGCGGAAATGCTAAAACTTTCAAACGGCGTTCTTCTGAGGGGTTAAAAGAAACACAGAGCACATTAATGTGAAGTGTCGGCTTAGAATAGCTCCATCCAATTTCTTTTCGTAGATTCCTTAAGAGGTGACTAAGGGTTTTGAGGCTTTTACTTTATATATAAATTAATTTATATTTTTTTCCTTACTAAACTAACAAGAGTGGCTTAAGTTTATTTCGTAGCTGTTGGTTTGGGAATAAATGAAGGTGAATCAAAGTCTATTTTCATTATTTGATTTGGTATAAATCAAAGTCTCAAAGACTGAAACGTTCACGCTGAATATCCCCGAAGGAGTCGGCGGAGGTACTAATAGTTTTGAACATCATGTACAATCAAGTGTTTACATACATACATACATATTCTCACGCCGTTAGTTCCCATTGGGGTAGGCAGAGACTATCGATCGCCACTTTGTACGATCCTGGCAAACCTCTCTGGCTTCGTTTACATCCATCAATCTTTTCATACATGCTCTTTTATTCTTCATACTGCGGACACCTGCCATCAAGTGTTTCTTGAATGATTTATAGGTTCTTTATTCCTGACCACCAAAAGACGTGTTTGGTCTACTATTTAATTGAAGCAGACCACTTAAGAAAAGGTCACTAAGTGTCTGTGAGAAAATGACAGGTGAATTTTCGTCCTAAGTCTTATACAGTGGTTTATAGTTTGTCTTTTAAGTTCTACAAAGAAAGTGATGTTTTCGATTTAATGTTAAATAAAAATATTTTCATACAAACACACATGCATATATTCACGGCTATGAATCCCTGAAAGGGGTAGCCAGAGCTTCAAAATAAGGCAGATTAGGAAGTTGATAAAAGAGAATATATGGTAGAAATAATGTATCGATGTTGATGGGTCCCCGCATCGCCCGAAAACCATTTAACATTAAACATCTTGAATATATGAGCAGCTGTAAGGTAAGTAAGGTATAAAATGTAGAAATTACATTGAAAATTATTCAAGACGTTCACGCCATGTATCCCCGGAAAGATGGACGCATAACATTTCTGAACATCACATGACACCTAAACTAAACTTAACCCTTTATTAGGCAGAGCTATGATCAAAAATTCATTGTATTTCAGTGCTATTTGGAGGTAGGTAAGGTAGAAATTATGGTGTCCAATATAAAACCAGAGCCTTACAAAGAATCAAATAACACCGGGTACCCACGTTAGAGGGTAGGCCTGTCGCCGTTTAGTATAGATACGCAGTCACATGACTAAGTACGACTGAGCCATGAGAGTTTCCTCAAGGTTTTTCCCTCAATTTTAACAACACACACATATAAATAAAACAGACAAATAGATATAGGCCCGACCCGGAATTTGAACCCACCCCTGTCTGCTTAATAGGCGGGTTATTTACCCATTGAACTATATCATCCGCATGTTATGTGAAATAACTTCAAATTTAAGAGAGAGATGGCACAAAAGTCTCATTTAAAATATCTCACATAACCATTCGTTTTTTTTAATGTATGCTCTTTTTTCATACTTATGACGCGAAAAACATAAAACGTTATCTAGTTTCACAATAAAATAGAACACACGCATGGCAAGACAAAAAAATTTTACGATTCCAAACATAAGGAAAACTCGTAAAATCAGTGTAGTAAAAGTTGCTACTTTCTCACATAACAACTGCTGTTCGAAACTATAAAATTAATTTGTGTGCATACAGAATGGCGCTTTTAAATGCTCTACATCGTTTATACCGTCATAAAAGTGTAAGCTGTAGAACTGTTCAAAGCTTTCGAAGTTTCGAATATTTTATTCTACATCATGTGATTTGATGGCTTCGTAATATGAAAGTTGCTAGCCCAGATAAAATAAAGGCGGGGCTCAAAAGTGAGAAGAATGATATAACATGTATGAGAAGATTTATAAATGTAAGAGAAGCAAAAGAGATTTTTCAAAATCGTAAAACTAGCGAACGATAGTCTCTGCCTACCCTAATAGGAATAATGGGCGTGAGTATAAGTTGGTTATATGAACCTAGGACCTATCAAACTGACACTCAGTCAGGACATATAAGTTCACAGCAAACTGAAGTGCGTATTAGACGACAAGGTATAAAGACTATGCTAGCAAGTGAATGTGTAGTGTGATAAGCTAAATAAGTCTAAATTGCATTTATTGCTATAGTACTCTTTGTAGGTATCGTGAATTGTAATACCGACTTAGTCGAAAGCTAAAATTATTTAGGTTATCTTAAAATTTCAAATCCCGGGTCGGGCCTACACCAATTTGTTTTTTCTAAAGACATATGTGTGGTTAATTTATCATGGTTGTTAACGGTGAGGGAAAACATCGTGAGGAAACCCACATGGCTGAGTTGTACTTAGTCAGGCGACAGTGTATTCGTACAAAACGGCGATAGGCCTGCCCCCTATCACGTGAGTGCACTGTCCATGCAAAACGTGGGTACTCTGAACACCGGGTGACTAAGTCACGTGATGTTCAGAAGTATTAGTACCTCTGCCAACCCCTTCGGGGATATTCGGCGTGAACGTTTATGTTATGTTATCTTAGTCACATACGTACATACAAACATATACTCACGGCTTTAAATCCCTAGAAGGGGAAGCCAGAGCTAAGTAATTAAAAATCCTCAAACCCTTTTGGAAGTTGCGTGGGAAAAAGACGGTAAAATAAAGGCTGTTGGTGATTGGTCTCCAACCGCATCGTCGAAAAATTTCTTAAAAGCCCCAATACCGTTAGTTGCCTCTTAACTACACCCCCCAGAATAAATGGGGTAGTCCTATTCAAAGTACCAACTTATTCCTTGGAAAGTCAGGAGATAAAAGCCAGGCCCATCACCGCTTTATACTAATATGATGTCACATGACTAAGTTTTACTCGGCCCTCTGAATTCTTCGCCATGTTTTTGTCATATTTAATGCCAATTTCTTATAACTTCTGTATCAAATAAGTAACAACAAGTAATTTACAGAATTCGATAAAAAGGAAAAATATGTAATAATACCGACCATCTAAAATTAATCTTAGCATTCTATAACGGTAAATTTATTTGTGTCTTGGCACCAGCCCAAAGCAAGTCAATGTATTGATGGCTCTCTCCACCATTGTGTCAATAGTTCACGCCCCATAACTCCTTTATTGCTATTCCGACCTTTGTCATTGAGGATTGAGCATTTTGGAAGCTTCTGAAGGTTTCCCCACTCTAATAATTTAGTTATTTTAGGAAAGTTTCTGTCAGTTATTTCCTGCATATTTTACTTCTTTGGTCTTTAAGTTAAGTGTATTGTGTAAGTTGAGAGTAGAACGAATGTAATTTACATACATACATATACATATACTCACGCCGTTAATTCCCATTGGGGTAGGCAGAGACTATCGATCGCGACTTCGTACGATCCTGGCAAAACTCTCTTGTTTCGTCTACATCCATCAATCTTTTCATACATGCTCTTTTATTCTTCACACTTCGTACGCCTGCCTTTTTGACCACACTTTCAATTGAATGAAATTTGTTTTTAATAAAGGTGTTAGACTATTTTATATAATTAAAACTGTCGTTATTATATACGGGATTTGATTTTTCTACTATGTTTTGTAATTTTTACTTGATTTAGAATACTTTGAACTGGAATTCAACTCTAGTTTTCTTTTATCAAAAAAGAACTAATTCCATTAAATAATATTTTTCGCTTAGATATTTTGCGTGAAAAGTCTGAAAGGATTTATCGTAAAACAACAAAAGCTAATAAAATGATACGTGTAAAGGTGTGGCAGCTATAAATTCGATACGTGATCGTTTGCAAATATCTCGAATATGAAAACCTTTGTTTACAGTGATTTTAATATTAAACCAGCCAAGAGTTTTAATGCAAATTCATAGAAATAGATAATTTTCATGCTTTAAATAGTTTGAAGAAGCGAAGTGAAGTTTGAAGTGAGCTGTGTAGTGTCGGCTTAGAATAGCACTACCCCATTTCTTCCGGTGGGTGTACGTAAGAGGCGACTAACGGTATTGGGGCTTTTAATGGATTTTGAGCGATGCGGTTGGAGACCCATCACCAACAACCTTTATTTTCCCATCTTTTCCCCACACAACTTCCAAAAGTGTCTGAGGAATTTCTAACTCCTTAGCTCTGGCTACCCCTTCTAGGTATTTATAGCCGTGAGTATATGTATGTATGTTTGAAGAAGTGAAATGCTTGCCGTGTACTGCTGTCTTAGAAAGACACTTCAACTTTCTACCCTAGGGTGTCGTGAGAGGTGACTATCGCCCGATTTCTGTATTGAGTATTCAGGCTGAGAATGACTAAAGTATCGTTTTGTTTCATTCAGTTGTCAAGATTTCAATGCGACAGAACGATACTTAAGTTGTTCTCAGCTGGAATACTCAATTCAGAAATCGGGCGTTAGGGTATGGATGGAGACCCACCACCAATGATACTTTATTTCTACTATCTTATCCCCTATCAACTTCCAAAAAGGGGTAAGAAGTTTCTAGTTCTGAGGCTCTGACTACCCCTTTTTGGGATTTAGCCCGTGTGGGAACAGTAAAGATATACTGGCCAGTACACCCTGCTGTGTACCAACTTATAATTTGCATTTATGTTTAGCTAGAAAAACATTTCGATACCGCGATGTACGATTTTTTATGACGCTGCTAGTGTGCGAGTGAGTTCGCCGTCTAGCGGCCGCCACACCCGTGACGATATGTACGAGTAGGTATGCATGTAATAAAAAAATGCGTAAGTCTGCACTAAAGTTATTTTAAAATAAAATAGAAATTTACTTAGTGAAATAAAAATAAGCTATTCTGAGACTTTTATCTTCGGATGAAGAATAGAGAAAAAAAAACGTAAATTGGTGTACGAGATACCAAGTCAAGGTAAATAGTGACTTCTTTATCTGTATGTGTGTTGTTATGGCGATTGTTGAGCAATTTGGCTGGTTCAACATCACCATCTATACCGAATTTCATTTTTTAAAATTTAATTATTCCTATTCAATAACTCTGCCTAACCTTTTTGGGAAGTTATGAGTATAGGTGAAGATAGGTTGCCAAATTTTAATAGAGAGTTGAATTTTCATATACATCTCCGAAAGAAAATATATCAATATTGGTCCCCTTAAATTTCTGTTGTGTATAAACTATGCAGTAAAATTATATTGGTATTAATATTTCACTACAAAATTTCAAACTAGCAGTTGAGACGGTAAATTTTACGTTCACATCAATTTAATAACTGGCAACGGCCTGATATAATCAATGAACATATTTAATAAAGCACTCCCACGCATCTTGAATGCGTAAAGACACAACAACCCACTAATTTGACTCCGTTTTAAAAATATATACACAATTGCTGCTCCTCTTGACTTCAGTCTGACATATAAATATTTCAGGTCAGTATTTTTAAGAATAGAACGTTCAAGACAACAAACTCATGAGCTTTATAAGGTTGAAATTCTAGGTATCTGATTAAATATTGGATACATGTTACCATACCATATTTAAGCATATTTTCAAAAAAGTTAGGTTTGACTTTTTATAATTTTCTTATAACGTTTGTAAATTACTATAAGGCATTGCTTCCTAGAAGTGGGAGAAGATGACATTATCTTACTCGAATATCCTAAAAAGATACTCGTAGATTTACACTTCCTTTAATATTGAAAAATACTTCAAACTTTGATGTGTAAAAACTTTTGGGCGATGCGGTTGGAGACTCATCACCAACAACCTTTATTCTACCATCTTTTCCCCACTCAACTTCAAAAAGTGGCTGACGAATTTGTAATTCCCTAGTTCTGGCTACCCCTTCTTGGAATTAATAGCCGTGAGTATATGTATGTACTGCAAACGAATCGTGGTTTTTTTATACTCTGTGAATAAAAAACTATTAAACTCCCCACAGGGGGAGGGACCCCACACGGCTGAGTTGTACTAAGTCATGTGACAGCGTATTCGCACAAAACGGCGATAGGCCTGCCCCCTGTCACGTGAGTACACTGTCCAAGAATAACGTGGGTACTCTAAACACCCAGTGACATAAAATGTGATGTTCGATGTATTATTACCTTTGCCAACCCCTTCGGTGATATACGATGTGGACGACGATGTGCAAACTGAGTTGAGTTATATTTTTCTGTCTATGCGAAATGTAACCAGTAAGCTAGCGTAGAATAATTTTAATAATCACAAAAGACGCGCCTTATCAAAAAGATCTTACACACAATATTCCCCCGTCGTTCTTGGGTTGCCAGTCGGAAATAATTAAAACCGACACGCCTCGACGAAAAACAAGGTTTGCGTTAGGCATAACATTCTGAGGTTGCTCTCATTACGAGCTCTGGTGTATGCAACATTAACATGAGATATAACTAGATGAAGGGTTGACGTCTTATGAGGGCTGCGAGAGATTATTACACAAAACATTATATTGTCTCAACTCAAACTTTCACGCTTCATATTTCCGAAAGGATATACATATGAACATATGAGCATCACGTGACATTGTCATGTTTGCTTGGACAGTGTGCTCACGTGGTAGGGGGCATGCCTATCGCCGTTTTGTACCCACATTACGAAGTAGAACTTAGTAATGTGGGTTTCCCACTATGTTTTCTTAACTTCTTTCTTTCTAATTAACTGCACATATGATTTTAGCAAAGATACGTTGGTGTCGGCCAGACCCGGAATGTGAACCCTGATTTTTGTCACGATAAACGATGCACCCCACTGACCTATCACAGCACGGCGGCTATTATATTGTGTGCACCTTATTTTAAATTGTGAATAATATGCATTAGTGCTCGATATTTCCAGAATACCGCTCTGGACAAGATTGTATTAATTCTATGTAAGAGGTATACTATTCATGCCAATTATGGTATAGGTTTTGATTAGCAACACCCCATTTTTTTACTGATAATAATATAATAAAACTAGTTGGACCGCCCCCGCTTTACACGGGTAGACATTTTTTAAAATATCTAAGGTTTTCTATCGTTGTTTACCCCTTATGAAATTAAGCGCAATGATATTTAGCTTATATTTTTTCTGGAGTTAGTAAGTTTAAACACCGCTCGTACTAGCCGGGCTGGTGAGTGGATTTTTAGATCAGTTTAGTGGTTTCGGATCCTTTTCACTGAAACACCATCACACAAAACACACCAATATTATTATTTTCTCACAGCCCATATATATCCCCACCAAGGGGCTCGAGCCTACCCCATATAGGGCGATTTGGCCTTAGTCCACCACGCTGGCCAATTGCGGGTTGGCAGACTTACGACTACTACCGTAATATTAGCTGGGACCAACGGCTTTACGTGCCCTGCGAAGCACGGAATCATCTTAATTTTCGGATAATCAGGTGATTCAAGCCTGCAATATTAATAAATGACGCCAAACGCCTCGCTCGAAAGACACGCCCCAAGGTCTCCTACAACTACACTACCAACGCAAGCGGTCAGTTGGAGTGCAGCATATGCAGCCGCACGTTTAAGACGAAATTCGGCTTCGCAAGTCACCTCCGAGCACACGCCAGGAACTGACAGGATGTCGCCGTCGACGGATACGTCGTGGAGGACATCATCATCATCATCATAAATAAATACACCAATATTATTAACTATTCTTAGACTACAAACCAGATAGTCTAAATTAAAGGCGTTTGTTTAATGGGTAGAGTTTGCTAACAAAAAAAATTGAATACGTTTTCAGTGGATTTTCAGCCTATTCATTACAAACATACAAACGTACGCCGGTTTTCTCTTTATAATATTGGAGAGGTATAAATAAGACACGACACATAAATTAAATACAAATAATCTCCAATGAAAAGCGGTAAAAGTACATAATGAACAAACTATAAAAAGTAAGTACCCATTCATTCAAAAACAAGCTCTCAAAAATGAGTCTATCCGAACGAGCACGAAAACCTAAAAAGGATCGTTTTAAACTTATTTCCACTCACAAAGCACGGAGCAGATGTGACGGGAATGCAAACGCAAATAGGATTAGACCAGAGTGGACTCGAGATGGTTTGTCGTATGATTGAGCAAATCTGACCACGCTATGAAACGGCGTAATGAGGTTTAGCTCATGCAAACTGTATTGGATAGGACTTAAATTAAACAATCTTATAGGTTATTTGGAAATTAAATTAGCTACTAAGTAATGTTAGATATTGCTAGAATAATTCACACTGATAAATCATTATTAAGTTCGGGGGGTAGAACTCAAAACTATTGTAACAAATACACTATACTTTTGTTATGTGAACGTGATACATATCTTTAAATATTGTTACTAAAACTTTATTTGAATAAAACATTTTTACTTTACTTTACTTTACTTTACTTTACTTTATTATGGTTGACATAATTTGAACGAACTAATTAGTAAGTATCTTTTACACAACAATTTATCTAAGTACACTATATTTTCGAGTTTTTGTACCGAAAAGAAGATGACAAATGACGAAATATCTAAATAATTTATGCATTACCCTGCTCACTGCAAATAACACCTGCTCGTATCCCACATACGTACACTGGCTTTGTTTTAAATATGGAAATGGACATCTGAGCTGAAACTCCGTGTTAACAAGGATTTGAAAACTGTTGGGGAATACCTAAGCATTCATTTCACGTAGCGCGTATACTTTAGACGAGAAATTATTTCAACCACAAAACATTTCAACATACATACATACATACATATACTCACGGCTGTAATTCCCTAGAAGGGGTAGCCAGAGCCAAGGAATTATAAATTCCTCAGCCACTTTTGGAAGTTGTGTGGGGAAAAGATAGTAAAATAAAGGTTTTTGGTGATGGGTCTCCAACCGCATCGCCCAAAAATCCAATAAAAAGCCCCAATACCCTTAGTCGCTTCTTACGACACCCGTGGGTAGGAAGGGGTAGCGACATTCTAAGCCGGCACTACACGGCTACAAAACATTTCAAAGCAACCTTTAAATGAAAAAAAAAAGGTTTTGAAACCAAAACTTGTATTTTGACTTATTCAGGCTAATGTGAATATTACAAAGCGTTTGATTTTAACTATACTCAAACGTCCACGCCGCAAATCCCTGAAGGGGTCTGCAGAAGTACTTTTACTTCTGCCCATCAAGTGACATCGTCACCTGGTGTCCAAACAAAACGTGGGTAACGTTTTGTTTGGACAGTGTACTCACGTGATAGACGCCGCAACAACTTAACCAGCCATTTTGTACGAATACACTGTCACATGGCTAAGTACAACTCGGCCATGTGGGTTTCCTCACTATGTTTTTTCCTCGCCGTTAAAAACCATGACAAATTAACCACCCATACAACTGTAGAAAAGACAAATGTAGGTTCGATCCGGGATATGAACTAAGGCCTGTCTGTATTGACGTGCGAGTGTTCTACCCATATCAATTGACTATCACGTTTGATTTCACGTTGTTGATTCTAAGATGATTATGAAAGTGACTTCAAACCTGATTATTCTTCTGAATAAATAGTTGATTAGATGGCATCGAGCTCAACGTCAGTCGTCCTTTCTCGTGCTAATTTAGTGCCCTCACGCGTTTCCTCAACCAACAGAATGGTTGTGCATTAATTTGTTACTTTATATAAGATGCCAATTTATATATTTCCCATTACGTGGTTTTCATTAAATAAATATTGTTTGTTTTTTCAAAGTTTTGTAATACTAATGGCAGAGACAAGACAAACACTATACATTTATTTATGTCTACATCATCAAAGTGAACCCACGCAGAATTCGACAACCCAATATATATGACGAAAGCCCCCTGCAGACGAAGAAAAGTTAGGTCACAATTAGCTTGTTTAGGTTAGTTAATGTATAAAATGAGCGATCACAGCGCAGCTGAGCGAGCACCTTAAATGCATAATCTGTATTTTGAATGTATGGAAAATGATTTCATTGAAATAATATTATTCTTATTCAATCATTTCAACATAACAGACAATACTATCCTAGTAACAATATTATTAATTGTAACAATATGATCATTGAATGTTATGAAGATAAAAGTTCGTGAAAAAAATATAGTTTCATCAAAAATCTTAGTAGTAACATTATAAATAAAAAAATATGATCACTAACTGTTATGACCTACGTTAGTAGTATTAAAAATGTATGAATAAATAAAGTATAAATGTATATATAAAATAAATAAAATAATGAAGAGTGTTTATTATGAACACAAATCGTAAGAAAGGCAACGATAATGATTTAGAATTTTATGTGAGCCAATTTGGACCCCCAAGAACCATTTCTTAACGTTATTTTCGAAGTACGATGACTACTAAAATATAGGTACCTACGTGGAGTTTAATAAGTAATATTTGCGAGTTTAAAAGGCTTTAACTGCGACGTCAATGATTATAAGGTAGAGTGAAAATAATATAGTACCACAAAATCACCCCTTAATAGTTCACTTGTACTCAATATATTCTCACTACAACGTACAAGGAAAATAATAGGGTAAACTTTAGAAGTAATTAATCAGTTTAAGTATCATATTATCTACTTTGACAAAAAGTTGTCTTTGAAATGAAACAAATCATTGGGGAGAAGCAAACATGAGAAATGTTATTTTCTCGTTTCCTTCCGCCTGCTTTATTTGGTTTTCCTTATTGTATCTCTGTTAGAAATGATTTATTTCAATTTAGATTATGTTTAGTAATTTCAGCATCATTACCAAATTTGTAATAAAAATTCACAGAAGTACAACGGGAATACGGGTCAACGGGAATGAGCATAAAATGACTGTTGAACATGATTTTTGTCTTATTTATTTGAAGTCATAAGGATGGTTACTATAATCTGGTTGTTAACGGTGAGGGAAAACATCGTGAGGAAACCCTCATAAATAAATTGTACTACTAATTGTACTAATACTTCTAAACATCACGTCACATCGTCACCTTGTGTTAAGAGTAACCAGTTAACCACGTTTTGCTTGGATAGTGTACTCACGTGATAGGGGGCAGGCCTATCGCCGTTTTGTACGAATAAACTGTCACATGACTCAGTTCAACTTAGCCATGTGGGTTTCATCACGATGTTTTACCTCAAAACTGTCCAAGCAAAACGTGGGTACTTTGAACATCAGGTGACAATGTCACGTAATGTTGAGAAGTATTAGTACGTCTGTCAACTCCTTCGGTGTTATTAGGCGTGAACGTTTGAGTTTGAGTTGTGTCTTTGAGGTTTTCCTCACCGTAACAACCATGATAAATTAACCACACATATGACTTTAGAAAAGATAAATTGGTGTATGTTCGACCCGAGATTTGAACTCACGCCTCTCTGTATTGACAGGCGGTCGTTCTACCCATTGGACTATCATGGCTGCAAACATAGTCAATATTTAAAATCTATAATGGGGTTACTGTTAAATTAAACTAACCCTCTTCCACTATATTGACGTTCAATGTCTCGACCCTTTTCAGTTAAAATATTATGAAGGGTAGTAAATGATCTCCATATCTCCACAAACTTAAAATAAACAATAAACCATGTCATGATTTTTGACTATTTCTTTTAAATAATTATTATTTTCTATTAAATTTTCAATGACTCAGAAAAATGGATTGTGTTCTTTATCATACCCAAATAAAATAAATTTAAAAGTTACCAACTTAAAACCAAAACTCTCTTATGTCATATTCGTTTTTAATTTATCAAGGTTGTGGACAATAATGGCAAATACTCTGAGGAAAATTAGGAAAAACCACATGACTGAATTGTACCTAGTCATGTGACTGCGCTAATAAATTTCCGCAAATATCCTTATCATATTTTTCTCAACGTTAACAACCTCGAAATGAATTAACTACACATAGTCATATACACCGACATAGAAAAATGCTTCGACCGTACAGACCATAATGTTCTATTACGTAAACTACTCGAATTGGGCGTGCAGGGTGACTTACTTCGCTGGTTGTCTTCTTATATTGGAAATCGGCACCAAGTTGTAGTGTTGGGAGGTTATAGATCCGACTACGTGGATGTACCCTCGGGGGTTCCCCAGGGATCTCATTTGGGCCCTCTTTTGTTTAACGCATACTTGTATGATATTTACAGCGTCTTTGGAGAGTCAAATTTTATTATGTATGCGGATGACAAAAAGATTTACTGCGACATTCGCAATGAAAACGACTGCGATAAGCTTCAAAGGGATCTCAATAGCTTGGCAGCATATTACAAAGCCAACAAAATAAACGTTAGCGTTTCAAAGTGCGTTCAGATATCTTTTTCACGCAACCTTCGACCTATCCAGCATACCTACTACTTAGATAACCAGCCAATAAAACGAGTTTACTCCGTGAAAGATCTAGGAGTCACCTTGGATTCGAAGCTCACTTTTGAAAATCATTTAGACGATATCACCGATCGCGCTTATCGTAATTTGGGCTTTGTTATGAGGGTATGTGAGCCTTTTAATGATCTTAATTGTATAAAATCTATTTATTACGCATATGTACGTAGTGTTCTAGAATTCGCTTCCTCTATTTGGTCCCCGCATTATCTAAAGTATATTCAAATGATTGAGTCGATACAGCGCATATTTATACGTCACTTGGACTTCAGAACTAAACGATGGGACTGCACCTACGAAACGTCATGCAAACATCACAAAGTATTACAACTTGACTAGCGCCGCATTCTTTTAGACATGTTAGTTCTGCATGATGTTTTGAGTGGTTGCATGGATTGTCCCAACGTAGTTTCCCAAATTGGACTAAACACGCCTGCGCTCAGAACTCGCCATACTTTTAGAAAAATGTTTCACTTACCATTTGCTAGAACTAACTATGCTCATAACGCGCCTATTCAACGAATTTTAGATGAGTGCAACAAATATTTTTATTCCCTCGATCCGTTTGCACATAGCTAGACCATTTTAAAACGCTTGGTTCTAGACGCTATAGTTGTTTAGGAAGATTCAACAATTTCTACGTACTATTATTTAAATAAGGTTTTACTATTATATAACGTTTATGCATATCAATACAATCACATTCACATACATACACTCACATTCTCATATACACACTCACACATCATAACACACATTACACACACCACACACATTATCATTCAAGTATCATCAATCATCATTACTATAAATTTTATTCTTTTCTCAATTGTGTAGCATTTTACATTTTTTTTTCTTTTTCTTGTTATTCATTTTGTCTTTAGATAGTTTAGTTTAGTTTTTCTTTCTTTTGAATTAACTGTGTGTGTATCTTGTTTTAACTTGTGATCATCTGTTATTGGCCTCATTTACTGTACTGTTTCAACTTACTATGTAATATGTTGTGCTGTTGATGATCCTTATATATAATAAATAAATAAATTAAAAGGACTAAAGGAAATTCAAACTGGTATCAGTATCACTACAGATAAGAAGCAGCGCTCATCTAACTGAGCTATCAAGGTTGTTAAAATAGTATATTTTTTTAAATTACGTTTAGACAAATACAAACAAGTTTAAAAAACTGTATGGATTTTATTTTATTTCAAACCATCATCCGTGTAGTGCCGGCTTAGAATGTCGCTACCCCTTTTTACCCACGGGTGTCGTAAGAGGCGACTAAGGGTATTGAGGATTTTTATTGGATTTTTGGGCGATGCGGTTGGAGACCCATCACCAAAAACCTTTATTTTACCGCCTTTTCCCCACTCAACTTCCAAAAGTGGCTGAGCAATTTATGATTCCTTGGCTCTGGCTACCCCTTCTAGGGAATACGTATACGCCGTGAGTATACGTATGTATGTATGTTCAAACCATCACTGCTAATTAGTTCTACTAATAACTACCAAAATGAATGTGAATTAATACTGACACGTATAAAGGTACCTCGAAAAAAAATGATAGTTTATTCAGTGAGAGGAAGTGTGATTTGCAAAAGGTGTGGTGTAAGAGTTGATATCGAAACATCGTAGAACGGGAATATTCATATTGTTTGGGCACAAAGAAAAGATGGCTGTAAGAAAACTGATCAAAGGGATAAATTGAGCCAAAGTTTATGGTTATAGATCTAATACAAAATGTACTTAAAATGGCATGTTGTTGGATTTAGTAATACAAACTCTAATTCAATTAGTTGCCCTCATTATGGAATCATCATTTTCTTTTTGTAATATTTCATCATTTTATGTAAGCTCTATCTGTCGCAAACAACAAAAAAGCGGCCAAGAGCGAGATGGACTCGCTAATGAAGGGTTCCGTAGCAGCACTAGCAGCAGGTAGGTAACATAGTAATATACAAGTTTAAAATGTTTAGTTTAAAATGTTATTTACTTATCACTGATTTACTATAAGAAAACAATGGTTCACGTTTTATGCGTAAGGCCTGTGATAGTAAAATTATTGTTATATATTTCAGTGAAATTAAGAAATTAGGTAAGTAATTTGATTTATGACGTTTAAAAATAGAACTACTGGCTAGATCTCATTCAAACCAATTTTCGTTAGTAGTAAGATGTGTAGTAATACACATCATATATTTTTTTCAGTTTTATCATGCCCATATTTTAGAAGTTACGGGGGGGGGATACATTTTACCACTTTGGAAAAGTCTCTCGCGCAAACTATTCAGTTTTGAAAAAAATGATATAAGAAACCTCAACATTATTTTCAAATACCTTTTGATAGATACCCCACACGTATAGGTTTGATGAAAAAAAAAATTGAGTTTCAGTTCTATGTATGGGGAACCCTAAAAATTTTGGTTTTTTTCAGATTTTATTTTAAAATCTTAATGTGGTTTACAGAATACATCTACTCACTAATTTTCAATAATGTAGTTCTTATAGTTTCGGAATAAACTGGCTGTGACATACGGACGGACGGACGGACAGACAGACAGACATGACGAATCTATAAGGGTCCCGATTTTTGCCATTTGGCTACGGAACCCTAAAAACACTATAAATATTTGATTGACTCATCTTAATATAAACTGACCGAGACCATAATACCCAACACGACCTATCACCCCAAATCTTGGAGAAAACTTTAATCAGATACTAGTGAATAATGTTAGCTATTTGTTAACGTCACCCAATGTCTCCAAACTCGGTTCCATCCCAATTTTTTGCGTACAAAACCTACATATTGCCGTCACTATGCAAGACACGATGTGATTTATTACCACTTCTTTTGCGTTGCGTTATTTGCGTGATTGAATGGAAAAATAAAGCGACGGGTGCCGTGCGAGTTATTGCAGATTTGCTCAATTCCGCATGAACCGAGATGTAGCTCGGAATTTCCATCTGTTGATGATATGCGATGCGTGAAAAGAAAGTTTGAGGTTTAAATAAAAGTACGTGTATTTTTGATGTTATATGCATTCCGGTATTTTTCGATATTTAATATTTTTTTTTAAAATATTTGATTAATTTCATTTAATAGTAGGCTACAATGTATTAAGGATAGAAGAATTTCGCGCTGGCAGCCATTGACACGATAGCTCAATTGGCAGAGCGACGGTGAATCCCGCCTGTGTCGAAATTTTTCTTTCCTTTATTTATTAGTAATAATCCCCACATGAGGTTTTCATGAACAAAAACATTCAAATTAGCAGATATTAAGACTGTTTTGTTCAATCGAGACAACTGAAACCCATCTGATAGCAATACCGTTTGTGGTTAAACTATAAAGCGATTGGTTTCATATATGGAAGTCTTGTCTTCGATTCCGGAGAGGGCAAACTCAGAAATTAACTGTATCGAAGATTTGACATACATACATACGTATACCCACGGCTATGATTCCCTAGAGGGGTAGCCAGAGCTAAGGAATTTGAAATTCCATCAGCCACTTTTGGAAAGTTGAGAAGGGAAAAGATGGTATAATAAAGGTTGTTGGTGATGGGTCTCCAACCGCATCGCCCAATGTTCCTTTAAAAGCCCCAATACCGTTAGTCGCCTCTTACGCACACCCACCGGTAGAAATGGGCTAGCGCTATTCTAAGCCGGGACTACACAGCAATTTGAAGATCTGACATACATATACATACATATACTCACGGCTATATTTCCCTAGAAGGGGTAACCAGAGCTAAGGAATTATGAATTCCTCGGCCACTTTTACACTTAGCGGGCGCAAAGCACGTATGACTAAAAAACCGCTTAAAGGTAGTGACGGTAGCCTCCTATGTACCTCAGACGAACAGTTGCAAAGATGGACTGAACACTTCACGAGCCTGCTAAAGCAAACCCAGACGCCAGACTCTCATGAAACCAGCACTAGCTCACCAGTCACTGTATTAGACATTGCGACAGCACCTCCCTCATTTGATGAAACTTTATTAGCAGTGAAGTCTCTGAAACCAGGGAAAGCGCCAGGAGTCGACAATGTGCACGTGGATATGCTGAGAGCCGATGCTGCTACATCTGCTTCACTGCTGTATCCCCTTCTTACCCGCATTTGGGAGACTAATCTAGTTTGCAATAGAATCCAACAATCATGTAAACAAACCAAATTGTCACGATTACTCCGTAATCCCATACATTTGACGATCAATTATGAACATAGTCTGATTTCAACGAACGCACCATTGTTTTCACATTATCTTCAACACGATTTAACTTGTATTTATAAGTTAAATTTGTTAAAACATTTGCAACGTAAAAATTTCGAAGTATTTGACAAGCTGTCATCTTAGTTTTTTACTCATCGAACTCTATAAGTCATTGAAAAGTTAGTGTTGTTCGTAATCTGAAGTTATCCTTTATTTTTAATTTAATAAATTATTTTAATATAATATTATTTGAATAAAATGAAAAAAAAATTTCAAGATCTTAATATAATTAACCAAAACGGATTGTATCCTAAGCCATAAAAATAATGGTTAGTTTTTAAAAATTGGCAGGTGGTTATTTTGTTAGAATTGTCATTCACAGTCATTCACTGTTCTGTGGATTCGCTGTGCATTAGTGTTTTCTGTTTCCGTTTTCTGTTTCCGATTTCTACGACTTTGCATTCTCATTTGGACTTTTGTTTTGCTCTACGATTTGGCTGGACATATTTTTCTTGGAACGACGACCTATGCAAGGCATCACGGACTTTGATATAGCATACGATTGGTATTTTTTAGTCAGTTTTATTTTAGTACCTATCCTACCATGGGCCATAGTCTATGACTTAAACTTAAAATAATTAGAAAAATTAATTTAATTAAAATTAAATTAGAACACTATGACATCACTATGGGCATAAACAATACGCTGTCAATGTCAGTCCGCCATATTTGTTTACATGATTGTTGGATTCTATTGCAAACGATTTTAGACAAGTTCCCGATGAATGGAAACAAGGCCTTCTGGTGAAAGTTCCTGGGAACGTGAAAGAAGGGTGATTTAACGCGATGTGATAACTGGCGCGGCATTACACTACTACCTTCCGCCGCAAAAGTTTTAGCGAAGATTCTGCTCAACCGCATCGCACCAGCAAGCAGTAGCTGAGACGCTGAGGGAAGAACAAGCCGGTTTCCGCTCCGGACGCTCCTGCACAGACCACACTAACACCTTGCGCATACTGATCGAGCAGTGTGTCGAATGGCAGTCGGAACTACTGCTGGCATTCGTCGATTTCGAAAAAGCCTTCGACAACGTGAACTGGGGCGCGTTGTGGTCCAGCCTTAGTCGCAGGGGCATCCCGCAGTGTATTATTGAGATAATCCGCGCCCTATACGAAGGTAGCACATGCCGGGTGATTCATGAAAAGGAGCTGGGAGCACCAATATGCATCTCTGCGGGCGTCAAGCAAGGATGCCTCTTATCGCCGCTTCTCTTCATTATTCTGTTGGACGACGTCATGAGAGCGGTCACCCAAAAACCTCGAGGTGTGAAGTGGGGCGCTTCTGTCTTAGAAGACTTGGACTACGCGGACGACATTGTGTTAATCTCGCCAACTCTAGCCCATTTAGAAGCTAAACTTGAGAGCCTTAGAAAGCAAGCAGAAGTCATGGGCCTGCGAATTAATAAACGCAAAACCGTCGACATGCGGATAAATCCTTCAACGACAGAACCATTGAAGCTTCAAGATACCCCCCTAGAATCCGCTCGTAAGTTTGTTTACCTCGGTAGTGTTATTACGTGTCAAGGAGGTGCAGACGAGGATGTTGAAAGCAGGATACGGAAGGCAAACGCGGCCTTTGCCCAACTGAGACCTGTCTGGGAGTCAAATGTCCTTTCCCGTCGAGTAAAGATCTCCCTCTTCGAATCCGTGGTGAGATCCGTTCTGCTCTTTGGCTGTGAAACGTGGAGAGTGACAAAGGGGCTGACGAATAAGCTCCAAGTCTTCGTCAACAAGTCCCTGAGGTCAATCCTCCGCATTTACTGGCCAATGACAATCCGGAACGTGGACCTGTGGAACCAATGCCAGCAGACTCCAGTTGTGACTGACATCGCACTGAGAAAATGGAGGTGGATGGGGCACACATTTCGAAGAGGGACCACAAACGCCAGCATCGCATTCGGGTGGAAACTACCGGACGGCAAGCGAGCCCGCGGCCGTCCCGTACACACTTGGCGCCGGAGCGTGGAGAGCGAGCTGCGAGCGGCGGGACTGAGTTGGAGTGCGGCCAGGGAAGTCGCAGCAGACAGGAAGGCGTGGCGGGAGCTTGTGCAGGCCCTGTGCACCAGTGGGGTGCCATAGGACGACAACAACAGCCACTTTTGGAAGTTAAGTGGGGAAAAGATTGGTAAAAATAAAGGTTTTTGGTGATGGGTCTGCTACCGCATCGCCCGAAAATCCAATAAACAGCTCCAATACCCTTAGTCGCCTCTTACGACACCCGTGCGTAGAAAGGGGTAGTGACATTCTAAGCCTGCACTACTGAAGATCTGAGTTATGTATAATTTAGATAATACCCACAGATCTGTATTTGAATAGATAACACAATTGTCATTTCTTGTATAGAAACCAAGCGTGCCATTATTTTTTGACCTACCGTGACGTCACACGAGCAATTTAGTGATGGGAACTTTCTGTGCGCGCGTAAACGATTCAATCGATTACATTCGAGTGCATCGACAGACGAATGATAAATCGACAGATGAATGATAAATCTAGAATTATACCTGTTTTTAATGTTTCTATTTTCTCATGGTCTCATGTTTATTCTGGACAACTCTTCCTACAATATTTTCGTCCACCATTACTTCTTCTAGGAGAACAACGATCTAAATCAGTGAGTAAGTGAGTAGTACAGTAGCCTTTATTATAATAATAACTTTTCGTTATTGATAACCTACCTACCTAATTAACTAGTTTTAATAATTTGTTCTCGGGTAAGATACAAAATGAATAAAAAACCACGAGATGATATTTTATCTACAAAAAAGGAAGCTAGTTGAAGGCGCTATGACGAAATATAATCCAACCCAGAACTAAGTCGGCTTGAAAAAAAACCAAATATAATTACTTGTAGAGAAAGAAAAATAATCACGTAGTTTTTTTCCGCTGTCTGTTTATCTACAGACTGTATCTCATAAACAGTGATAGCTAGAAAGCTGAAATTTTCACAAATAATGTATTTCTGTTGCCGCTATGACAACAAATACCAAAAATTAAATATATATATATATATATATATATATATATATATATATATATATATATATATATATATATATATATTAAGGGGGTCCTCATTAAATTAAACGTGATTTTTTCCGTATTATTTTGCTCAATATCAAATTAGCCATAAGCAGACACTTTAATTTTTTTACAGAATGTTTACTTGTATATCACCTTTCAAAAGAAATAATTAAATACTAGTAAAGTAAACATCAAAGGGTGGCTCCCATACAAAAACGTAATTTTATATTATAGATGATAGAACGGAACCCTTCATTTGTTCTTTACTGGAAATAAAAAAGAACATATGTAGGTAGAATTATCAGAAGCAGTAACAAAAATATATTTTCTCATTTGCGTAAAGGCAGCACCTTTACTAAAGTTTGTAAACCAGTTAAAATCTATGAAAATAATTCAGGAGCTGTAGCTATTTCTAAGTATGGCAACTTTACAAAGAATTCTAAGCACATTGAAGTTCACTATCAAGTTAAGCAAGGAAGTAATAAAAATAGAGTCAGAAAATAAAATTGCAGATATATTTACAAAAGCTTTAGAAAATTTTAATTTCACTAAATTTAGAAAAAAGTTGAATTCAAAGGAGTAAAGTTCCCTAATTGATAATTAATTATAATTACTGTAGTACTTAGGAAGCCTTTCTTATTGTCATTGTTTTACAATATGGAGGCGTGTTGGTGTATATGTACATTTATATTGGCAATACTGAGTAAATAAAGGAAATAAAAAAGGCTGACACATACCACGTTTTAGGAAATGTAGCCTAGATAAAAACGTGTAACTAAAATTAAACTGATCTTTTATTAAATAAACACAAAGTTAACACAAGAGTGTTCCAATTAATAATTCAACAGTAACATTGTAGTAATAAAAATATTTTGGATACAGGGAACACCTATCGCAAATATTATCATTCCTCTGGTCCCAAAATCGATTAGAATTATAATCGAATACAACTAACTGTACAAGTACAACACAATTTGCTTAAAATGACAGAAACATGACAATAGCCACCGTACCGCGAAGCTGATTGACAAGTGAAAATATCGTTAATTTTAATGTTCATTGCGTGTTTTAATAGACAAGCCACACGAGAGCTTTGTATCAAAAAGCGGCAATGTATTATAAATTATGCGATACACACTCGGTGAAATGTTTTTCAGTGTAAAACTATAATGAACATGAAATAATTGTTTTTGGAATAAAAACCACATTATTTTATAATAAAGTGACCTAGCGATGAAAGGAAATCTTTCCATTAACTCATCCCGCTTTATTTGGATAGTTTTTGCAACTCAATACGGCTCAATAAGGCATTTTTTATATTTGGCTTGATATCCGTCACCGAGAACATTCGTGCGCGGACTCAATCAAATGGCGCTAAACTAAGATAATTTCACTCAGTTTTTACACGCGAAGTACATGCACTTGCGTCATCTATTCAAATACAGATCTATGGCCAGAACCATAATGTGTCACACCACGGACTGTCTTATAAAATTATAATGTGTGACTATATACTATACGAGGTCGTATATATTACTAGATAAAAATATCGATATAACACACATACACAATATCTTGCATAATACATATATACACAAATTGATATCATATATATTACACTCTCTACGGGATAATCATATTACATTTTATTATTATATTATGCCCGAAACCAATGAATAATAAACACATTTTAAATAAACCAAAACATTCCAAATATTCAAAACTTACATAAAATATAGCAAGAGATACATAAAATTACTTACAAAAAAGTGTGCTGGATGGAAGGGAAGGGGTTCTTCTGCAGATGATTAACTTATGAACATGATTTACTTTTTTATTGTAGTAGGTATTACAAGAAGAAAAAAATTCGGCAATTATGAATGAAAAGTGAAATCTAGCAAATATCTACAACGCCGGCAATAGCCAATTCATTCATAAAAAAATAACACTTTTATGCAAAATTTCAGGTTTATTTCGGACATCACATTATGGATCTTGAATTTTTAGGCTGCAATTGATTTGATTGGCTCGTATAGACTCTGTCTTTAAGACAGTTTGACTAAAAATAATTCAGTAGTATTAAATCACACAATCTAGCTGGCCATTTTACAGCAAAATTTTGTGATATTATGCGATTAGCAAATATGGTTTGAGATATTGGATTGAATAATTCGTTACTTTGCGGAAATCCATAGCAAAACTAATATTAATAAGTTTCTTCGCTGAATTCTCCCGAAGGCGGCAGGGTATGATAGGATTACTATCGAAATGCTGAGGGCTAGTAAAGGGTTGGTGGCTTCTTGGTTGTACTTCCTTTTCCAAAAATGCTGGTCAAGTGGCAAAGTTCCAAGAGACTGGTGCAAGACGATGATTGTGCCTCTATATAAAGGAAAAGGGTCACACCAAGAGGCTAAAAACTACCGCGGCATCAGCTTACTCAGCATTGCTGGTAAATTGTATGCAAAGATACTGATTGAAAGAGTGATGAATGAAACTGATGAGTAAATATGGGATGTGCAATCGGGATTTAGGAAAGGAATGCGATGTATGGATGAAATCTTCTCTCTAAGGAGCATCACCGAAAAATTCTCAGCTAAGAACCAAAAGGTGTATTACTCCTTCATTGATTTAGAGAAGTCGTATGATAGGGTGGTAAGAAAGTGTTTATGGGAAATGTTATCCAAGTTCGGTTTGGGGAGTCAACTTATACGTGCATTAGTATCACTCTATGAAGATTCTAGTGCATGTGTAAGAGTAATCGGGGAAAACACTGACTGGTTCGGAATCTCTAGGGGTGTCCGACAGGGATGTGTAGCTTCTCCGTGGCTCTTCAATTTGTTCATGGATGACAGAATTGAC
This sequence comes from Bedellia somnulentella, assembly GCA_963576735.1. Lineage (NCBI taxonomy): Eukaryota > Metazoa > Arthropoda > Insecta > Lepidoptera > Bedelliidae > Bedellia > Bedellia somnulentella. Next base: position 3,643,847 of record OY755178.1, read on the forward strand.
AGAGTGATTATGGACCACAGATCTGTATTTGAATAGATAACGCAAGTGTCAATTCTTGTATAGAAACCAAGCGTGCCATTATTTTTCCACCTACTGTGACGTCACATGAGCAATTTAGTGATGGGAACTCCCCGTCAGCACGTAAACGATTCAATCGATTATATTCGAGTGCATCGACAGACGAATGATAAATTGACAGAAGAATGATAAATCTAGAATTATACCTGTTTTTAATAACGCTATTTTCTCATGGTCTCATTTTTATTCTGAGCAACTCTTCCTACATTATTTTCCTCCACCACCACATCTTCTCGGAGAACAACGATCTAAATCAGTGAGTTAATGAGTCAGTTAGTCAGTGAGTAGTTCAGTAGCCTTTATTATTATAATAACTTGTCCTTATTGATAACCTACCTAATTAACTAGTTTTAATAATTTGTTCTCGGAAAGTTACAAAATGATTTAAAAAAAAACCCGAGAAGAAATTTTATCTACAAAAAGGAAAGCCAGTAGAAGGCGCTATGACAAAATATAATACAACCCAGAACTAATTCGGATTTGAAAAAAAAAACAAATAAAATAGCTTGTAGAGAAGGAAAAATTATCAAGTATTTTTTTTTTCGTTGTCTGTTTTTCTCCAGGCTGTATCTCATAAACAGTAAACGTTCACGTCGTTTATCCCCGAAGGGGTTGGCAGAGGTACCAATACTTCTGAACTCACATGGCAGCGCCATCTAGTGTCCAGAGAAGGTACCCACACATACAAGTAAAAATAGGATTCACACACACATCATAAACAGTGATAACTAGAAAGCTGAAATTTTCACAAATAACGTATTTCTGTTGCCACTATAACAACAAATACAAGTAAAAAAAGGATTTTAAGGGGGGCCCCTTACAATAAACGTGTTTTTTCCGTATTTGTTTACTCGATATTAAAACGTTAATAAGTAGATACTTAAAATTTTCACAGTATATTTACTTGTATATCACCTTTCAAAATAAATAATTAAATAACAGTAAAGTAAATATCAAAGGGGCTCCCATACAAAAACGTTATTTTCTATTATAGATGAAAGTACGGAACTCTTCGTTTGTTCAATATTGGAAATAAAAAAAAAAACAAAGTAGTGTAACAAACTCTTCAACATTTGCTGAATATGTAGAATTATCAGAAGCAGTAGCAGAATTAAATTTTCTCATTTGTGTAATGAATGATGTCTTTACTAAGGTTTGTAAACCAGTTAAAATCTATGAAGATGATTCAGCAGCTGTAGCTATTTCTAAGTATGGAAACTTTACAAAGAATTCTAAGCATATTGAAGTTCACTATCATTTTGTAAATTAAAATGTTTAGCAGGGAAGTATACAAAATAGAGTCAGAAAATTAAATTGCAGATAACTAAATTTAAAGGAGTATAGTTCCCTAATTGATTATAATTACTGTAGTACTTAAGAAGCTTTGAACTTATTTAGGGAGGCGTGTTCGTGTATATATGTACATTTATATTGGCAACACGGAGTGAAGGAAGGAAGTAAATAAAGACTGACACATACCACACGTTAAGAAATGTAGCTTAGAGAAAAACTTGTAACTAAAATTAAACTGTTCTTTTATTAAATAAAAACAAAGTTAAAACAAGAGTATTCCAATTAATTATTTAACAGAAACATTGTAGTAATAAAAATATTTTAGATACATGGAACATCCATCGCGAATATTATCATTTCTCTGTTCCCAAAATCGATTAGAATTAGAATTGAATACAACTATCTGTGTAGGTACAACACATTTTGCTTAAAATGACAGAAATATGACAATAGCTACCGTACCATGTAGCTGATTGACAGGTGAAAATATCGTTCATTTTGATGTTCATTGCGTGTTTTAATAGACAAGCAATACTAGATAGCTTTGTAACTAAAAGCGGCAATGTATTATAAATGAAGCGATACACACTCGTTTTTTTCAGTGTAAAACCACAACGAACACGAAATAATTGATTTTGCAATAAAAACCACATAATCTAATAATAAAGTGACCTACCGATGAAAGTAAATCTTTCTATTAATTAGTCCCGCTTTATTTAGATAGTTTTTGCAACTCAATACGGCACAATTAGGCATTTTTATATTTAGCTTGACATCTGTCACCGAGAACGTTCGAGCACGGACTCAATCAAATGGCGATAAACTAAGATAATTTTACTCAGTTTTTACACGCGAAGTACATGCACTTGCGGCATCTATTCAAATACATGTCTGTGATAATACCGCACTTTGGCGGCACATTGAACCGATCCCGGCTTTTATCACGGTTGTATACGTTAGGGTGCTAATCCACACTTGGTTGACTATGGCTAATCTACCCAAAAAGAATAGGCTTAAGCCCCTCCATAGGGACATCTATGAGCCATTGACAACGTATGTGGCCGAGTGGTCACTGGCTTGCTTGGTGACTGGCTTCTTGGTCCGGAGGTCACGGGTTTGAATCCCGCTGAGGGCAATATTTATGTGATGAGTTTAGATGGTGCTTCTTAGTGCTGGATGTTATTTATACAGGGTGGCTCATTCAAATCGGTCAGTATGGGAAAGTCTGAAACTATAAGATTTTGATAACAAGAAAAACTGCATTCATACATCTGAAAAAAAACTGTACCCAGCTCGGGAATGGAACCCGGTTGTTTTGAAAAAATAAACTTACACTTATTTTATTTTGATATCGAATGTCTTAAGCTGTAAATATCTCCATAAAACATGATGTCTAAAATGAATAACATGCATTGTTTTGACATACTTTAATATCTCAAAGTTTATATGTGTTGGCAGAGGTACCAATACTTCTGAACTCACATGGCGGCGCCATCTAGTGTCCAGAGAAGGTACCCACGTTAGTGTACTCACGTGATAGGGGGCAGGCCTATCGCCGTTTTGTACGAATACACTGTCACATGACTAAGTACAACTCAGCCATGTGGGTTTCCTCACGATGTTTTCTCTCACCGTTAACAACCATGATAAATTTAACCACACATATGACTTTAGAAAAGACAAATTGGTGTAGGCCCGACCCAGGATTGGAACTCACGCCCTTTTGTTTTCGGGCGGGTGTTCTACCCACTGGACTATCATGTTGTTTTTTCATGTGTATTATATAATATTAAATATATCGTTGATTTAGTATCCCATACCACAAGTCATTAAGTTGTACTTACTTTGGGGCTAACTTGATCTGTGTCATATATCTGCATATATTTATTTATTTACTATGGTTAATACTTGCCAAATGTGGAGACCGATGTTGTAGCTCTAGCTTCCGCTGCCAAACTTTATCTGATTGTTATAATGTGCCGTAAAGTTTTTTAACCGCTATAAATCCTAATCATTTGCCGTGTAGTGCCGGCTTAGAATGTCGCTACCCCTTTCTGCCCACGGGTGTCGTAAGAGGCAACTTAGGGTATTGGGGCTTTTTATTGGATTTTTGGGCGATGCGGTTGGAGACCCATCACCAAAAACCTTTATTATACCGCCTTTTCCCCACTCAACTTCCAAAAGTGGCTGAGGAATTTATAATTCCTTGGCTCTGGCTACCCCTTCAAGGGAATTATAGCCGTGAGTATATGTGTGTGTGTAAATCCTAATTAATAAGCCAGGTTTTCTTCTTTGTACTTATTTGAATTATTTAACGTACAATTTAATTAAATTTTATAATAATGTAATGTTAGTAACATTGTTAATTATTTCAATCTTTTAATCGAATGATGTGATTAGCCTATAATTGGTGTATTTAGTTGATATGTGTCATTTCATTTCAAGTACTTTTTAAGATTGTTTTCTATTTTCACTGTTGGCAATCCATAATAAATAAATAAATAAATAAACGTATTGGAATCTTATATTCTCTGTAGAAGAACGAGTATCAGCTACAAGATCTACTATTTTATACGCTTCTTCGTCGATGCAAATATAAGGCTATGGCAACATAGTTAAATTATATATAAGATAGAATGATAAAAATATGTCAGATTATACTCAATCTAGACATCTTAGATATTTAGCACATAACACAATCACATTATATATACTCCTTGTTAGAAAAGGTCAGTATCCAATATCGTCACCTTTTCGGCGTAATTTGCTCTTTCTTGAATTAGAACGATTGGTTGTCATTAATTTTCCCAACATACTAATGGATTTACTTGCTAGTTTACTGAAATTCGTTCTTAATACATTCGTTGATACTATACTATCGTTATTTGGATTTATCTACATAGATATACTCAAAGCTATATATGCCAATAACGGATAAAGATATATAAATAAAAATGATTTATTCACAAGGACTAGAATTACAAATGATGTTCATTTCACAAAAAAAATCGTTTACTTGCTTTACCTCATGGCATGTGATAGTCATGGCTTTTGAAATAGGTAAAATTGAATGACATTGATTTCAAAGTTCAGTCACCTTTGAAAGTTGAGTGGGGAAATTATAATGAAATAAAGAACGCTCAAAAACCACTTAAAAATAACATCCTAAGACATCTCTTTTGACACTGCAGTGAAAAACAACTCAGTTCGTAAGAATTAGAGTCAGTACTACAGTACTAACGCTGTGTAGTGTCGGCTAAGAATAGTACTACCCCCATTTCGTCCGGTGGGTGTACGTAAGAGGCGACTAACGGTAATGGGGCTTTTAAGGGATTTTTGGGCGATGTGGTTGGAGACCCATCACCAACAACCTTTATTTTATCATCTTTTCCCCACTTTTCTTTCCAAAAGTGGCTGAGGAATTTCTAATTCCTTAGCTCTGGCTACCCATTCTAGGCACTTATAGCCGTGAGTATATGTTTGTATAAATTTGAGTAAATTTCGGGAGCTGCATTTACATTTATATATTTTTCATACATGTCCTTTTAATATTCATACTTTAAACGCCTGCTTTTTTAAGCATATTCTGCATTTTATCTTAATTTGACAAGCATGGCCGCTACTAGTGAATGACTGGGAACTTTGGGGACTATTATTCAGTTATGGTATCATTGGATTGATTGAGCTGCTTGGCCAAACGTGATCTAGAGTCTCTGCCTACCTCAACAAGAACCAACAGCTTGAGTATATGTAGGTTGTATATGTCGCAGGCGCATTGTATAATCCGCCGTTTTACGTTACGGCTAGCCGTTTTCTAAAACAGCGTCGTTTTGTAATGCGGCGGTTCAAGCATTAGCCAGATTGTTGTTGCGATACGTTCTTCAATAAGGCGGCCCACGTTTAGCCGCATCGTACTATACTTGCGTGCGCTTTTTCTTACATAACTTTTTAACTCCCATCATATATAAAAAGACCAAGGGAGATCCAGGGATTTATAGACGTGAGTATATGTATGTATGTACTTTCATCTACACGCCCCATGTTCTCCTCCATGTTATCATGCCTGTTTCTATTTCGCACACAATTTTATATTTCACACTTCATAATTCAAGTTTTATTTCTCACCCTCTACATACATACACAAATACATAGACTCACGCCATTATTCCCCATTTGGATAGGCAGAGACTATTGATTGCCACTTTGTACGATCCTAGCAACCTATCTTGGTTCGATTACATCCATCAATCTCTGCATACATGCTTTTTTATTCTCACTCTCTAGTTAAACCGTAAATAAACAATTTTTTAGAGAATAATAAGCTATTCGTGATAATGAAAGAAAACGACAAACAATTCTACTTTCATTTATTTTGCACTACTGAATGACTTATACTAAAACTATTCTCATATATTATAAGGACAGTAATCATTTTTTATTAAATCCGACACTCTTTCACCTATCATGATACAAGCAGCGTTTGTATTACTGCTAACAATAGAAGGCATTATGCTAGCATCAGCTACTCTTAGTCCCTTGATATGATGAACTTTCAAAACTCCATCTACTACTGATGTTGATGGATCTGTTCCCATCCTTGCAGCACCAACAGGATGATAAAGAGTTGATGCAAAATTTTCTGCAATGCACTGCCAATACTCAAAGCTATCCAACTTAAAGTAATTGCATTGTTGCCATCCCATATTTGATAATTTGCCGTTAATGGACTTAAAATATTTAGTTTCAGTTATTTTTGAAATCATTTGCAAGCCTTTAGCAGTTATTTCTAGATCTCTTTTATCAAGAAAATAATTTGGATAGATACGTGGATAATCATGCGGATTACTTGATCTTATTGTTATATTTCCTTTTGAAAATGGATGGAGTAAATTTAAAACAAAAAAGTATAATGTCTTTTCCTTATTTTGATTTAACAAATAAGAAACTGTAGGTTCCTGGTATCTAAAAATTGATCTTAACGTTGAAGGTAAACTCAAAGACTTTTTGTTTATTATAGTTAAGTGAGTCTGAAAATCTGGATAGATTGCACTTTTATTCAACGCAAAAAACGACATTACGTCAGTGAATGAGCCTTGAGCAAGTATTCCAGATTTGTTTTTTAAATACTTTATTGTTTCAAATGCAAATTCTTCCTCAGATTCTTCGTCTGGATAATCGGCAAAAATTAGAATAGGTACTAATAAATGATCTTGTAAATTTTTACCAACTTCTGGTGAATGAACTATTTCTGGTATTCGAAACCTTTTTAATTCATCTCTCGGCCCAATACCAGATAGCATCAACAGTTGTGGGGTATTTATAGCACCAGCACTAACAATAACTTCTTTTTTAACATAATAGTTTTGTTTTTTTCCATTGTTTTCTGCTGTCACGCCGTACGTTATTTTATTTTCATTGATCAAAATTTTAGTAACTAGAACATTTGATACTATTTTAATATTTTTTCTATTTTTCAAATTCACAAGATACGCAGTCGCAGTGTCTTCTCTTGTCCCACTCTTTGCTGTAACTGTTGTTATTCCAGAACGAAAAGCTTTAGCGGTGTTCAAATCTGCTACAGTTTCAAAACCTATTTCATCATACGCTTTCAAAACATTATTAATGATGGGTCTGAATGTACTGTTAAATTTGTTGATAACCAGCTGACCGTTCAAACCGTAATTACCTCGTATCTGAGGATTTTGAAGTAGTTCTTGATTCTGCAAATTTTCAGCCTTTTTGAAATATCTGTCAACTGTATCAGGGTCCCACTCTGTATTACCTTCATTAAACCAATTCAAATAATCTTGTGGATGACCTTTTAAATATATCATGCCATTGATGTTACTGGAACCACCTAACATCTTCCCTCTTGGCCAAAAAACTGAACCATTTATTATTCCTTGGCTTGACCTATGATCATTCTCCGAAAAGTATTGCCAGTCATATTTTGTTCCCATTACGGTCATATATGGTATCTATAATAAAATATTAAAAAGCATTTAATCATTGTTCTAATTTAATTCGATTAAAAATGTAATTGTCTCTAAATATCGCTGAGAAGCTTCAAAAGATCACGGCCAAAAGCGCACGATTAGCATTAAGTTAAACAGGAGAAAAATATTCATTTCATGCCAAAAACACTCAATTTCTTGAGGAAATGGATAACTTGTATATGGCTCGATTAATTTATTTCTTATTTTTTTCGTATTGGTACAGTTATCTTTCGGGTGCGCTTTTTCTTAAATAATTTTTTAACTCCTATCATCGGACGTCCGAAAATATATCACATACCATTTAAAAACATAATGATTATTCTTCATAAAAATTTAAGTCATAAATATTATAAACTAAAATCATTGAATTTCATAATATAACTAATTACTATTACTAATATTTATTTTAATATATTTGTTCATACTAATAATTGACACTCATAATCATTTCAATAAATAAACATAATATTCATAAATGTGTTTTGTACTAATATATAAAATATAATAATGTCAATCATATATGTTTTTATCTATATTTGCTTGCTTGTTTCGAAATCGAAAGAAAATATGTTTTTTTAAAATTAAGTTAATAACTAAACTGCTCGCTTGGATGCATGGAAGGGGGTGCAGGGGGTTCAGGGGTTAAAGGCCCCCCGCAGGCGAAGAAAAATTAGGTCACATTTAGCTAGGTTAGGTTAGGTTGGGTTATGTTTAATTTGTAATTCAAATTATGTGATAGTTAGGCGCTATCAATATTTGCATTCTATCTGAAAAGGTAGACAAGTGGCCTTCCGAATTAGTAAAAAATTCGGAGGTAGGGAACGCAGACACTACACAAATTGACGGAGGCGTATACCCGAGGTCGCGGGTTTGAACCCCGCCGGTGTCGAAATTTTTCTTTCCTTTATTTATCTTTTATTAATAATCCCCACATGAGGTTTTTATGTCAAAAACATTAAAATAATATATATTTAATTTTTATATTATTACATACATATACTCACGGCTATAAATCCCTAGAAGGGGTAGTGAGAGCTGATGAATTAGAAATCCCTCAGCCACTTTTGGAAAGTTGTGTGGGGAAAAGATGGTAAAAATAAAGGTTTTTGGTGATGGGTCACCAACCGCATCGCCCAAAATTCCCTTAAAAACCCCCAATACCGTTAGTCGCCTCTTACGTACACCCACCGGAAGAAATGGGGTAGTGCTATTCTAAGCCGACACTACACAGCATATACGTATATATACTATATATGTATGAAAAGATTGATGGATGTAAACGAAGCTAGAGAGATTTGTCAGGATCGTACGAAGTGGCGATCGATAGTCTCTGCCTACCCCAATGGGAATTAATGGCGTGAGTATATGTATGTATGTATGTATATATATCTATATCTATATACGTACTCACGGCTATATATGTATATATATATCTATATCTATACCCTTAGATCCTCTTACAAACACCCATGTGTAGAAATAGGGTAGTGCTATTCTAAGTCGGCACTAGACAACTTCATACATACATTCATATTTGATACATTGTGGGATTGTTTGTAAATATTAGATTCAAGCGCTCTATTAAAACTTGGAAAACTGAAACAGTATTTTGAAAATTTAATTAATAACTTAACTGTATTATAATGAGTGTATATTTTACTAAATGCAAGCATTTTGGATAAGTATTAAATTTATCTATTTTTTTTGCCATTTCGTCGGCATCGGTTAATAAAGTAAAAAATGATATTTTCCTATTTAGAATGCAAGTCGAAAGAGATGTTTTTTTCTTGATGTTAATAAAGATCTTTTTTTGTCAAATAAAGGATGGTTTCATAATGGGGAAAGGTGCCCAATTGAAGTGGGATTGGGCAGGCCACGTTGCTCGGATGCACCCGGACCGATGGGCCAAAAGAGCCACGCAATGGACCCCCGGTGCAAAGAGAAAGCTTGGCCGACCAAGGAAAAGATGGAGTGACGAGTTGGGTCTATGGGGCAAGAAATGGTGGGAGACCGCTCAAGACCTGGAGTGGAAGAAGGGGAGAGAGGCCTTTGCTCAGCGATGGGACATAAATGGCTTATAATAATAATAATAATAAAGGATGGTTGGTAATGATTTTCCAGCAACATCGCCTAACATCATATAAAAAGAAAAGCCCCAAAATAAATCACCGCTTTAATGGAAGAAAATGGATTAGTAATATTCTGAGCACAAGCCATATTAGTTTACATTATTCAGTATACTTTTGTTTTCACATTCTTTAATGATTTGCTAGTAATCTTTTCAAATTAAAAAAGAAAAACAACTTACTGATGCCTCTATAGGAGGTGGACCGCCTGCTTCTAAAAGAAGAATACTCCAATCTGTTATTTCGCTTAGTCTATTAGCAATAACTGAGCCAGTACTACCTGCTCCTACTATAATAAAATCAAACTGTTCACCATCTGGAACAAGACAAAACAGCTTTATTCAATTGGTACATATGGTACTACCGAAATACAACTTCATCAATTTCTTTATCATCATCAACTGTCATGTGATGCCGTCGAAGATTAGTTATCCGCAATTTCAATAAGTCATTTCATATATTATACATTTTGCCACAGCGGCAATAACAACAATACACTCTTTGTGACATACGTACGGCTACACAAACTGCGAAGACTTTGTAATAGACGTTTAGGTACGGAATCTTAAAATGATGAATAAATCTATTTTGACATTCTACACAAATCACATTCACACTATTATTTAGGGTTCCATCCCGACCAAAGGGTGAAAAGAGAGAAAATGAAACGGCGTTATCTTTTATACCTGTCTATTCATCCCTTCAATCATTAGGATCTATCTCATGAACTATAATAGTTGGATAGCCTAAGTTTTCACAGATGATATATTTTCGCCTATAATTAGGCAAATTATTTCCATTTTTATTGACGAAGAGTATCGATCGCCTTTGCAAGATCCTGACACCAAGTACAAATTGTAATCTGAATAAAATAATTAAGCTCCCTTAAAAATTCGTTTTTTTTCACTCTTTATTTCAAAATGTTGCTAAGCTATTTATGGGCAAGCCGACAAACATTTGATTTTTTTAATAATTAAACACTAGTAACCTGTAACTTCGCTTGTAGTTGGCAAATCTCTTTCGCTTGATATTGAACACTGAATTGCAGCAAAGTAGCTTATTGCTGAAAGAAATGTTGAACTGGCAACTCCAGTGGTTGGCGCCAAGCAGGTATCATTGAAAAGTATATCCATTTTATATTCTAATGTATTTCATTACAGGTTTTATAAATATTCTAACGTGTATTCACTAACGACAACAACGTTCTTTTAAATGTTTTATCTATAAAATGCAATTAACAAAATAGTAGAATTATTTTATCGTTCTAATTGTGTTATCTTATTTGCATCGTTAAGTTTAGCACCTCCTGTCAAGCTATCATTTAAAAATATGAGTTTACAAGAATTGTATTTATTCAACTGAAACTCAAATGTTTTCGCCTTTTATCCCCAAAAGGGTTGGAAGAGGTACTATTACTTCTGGACATCATCACCGGCTAATAGACGTCAATTGCTAGACATATGCCTCTCCCAAGGATCTCCACAACGACCGGTCCTCCGCTGCCCTCATTCACCTCCTTCCCGCGATTATGACCAAGTCGTCGGTCCACCTTGTGGGAGGCCTACCTACACTACGTCGTCTGGTACGTGGCCGCCACTCCAGAACCTGCGAGCCCCGGCGTCCTTCAGCCACGGCCGTCGGTTCTGCGTAAAATGTTCCCTGCCTATTGCCACTTAAGTTTAGCAACTCTTCGGGTTATGTACTGACATATATATTCATTTATATGCTGTGTAGTGACGGCCTAGAATAGCACTACCCCATTTCTTCCGGTGGGTGTACGTAAGAGGCGACTAACGGTATTGGGGCTTTTAAGGGATTTTTGGGCGATGCGGTTGGAGACCCATCACCAACAACCTTTATTTTACCATCTTTTCCCCACACAACTTCCAAACGTGGCTGAGGAATTTCTAATACCTTAGCTCTGGCTACCCCTTCTAGGGATTTATAGCCGTGAGTATATGTATGTATGTATATATATTCAGTCATACAAGTTCTTTTACGGATTTCCAGGTTGCTGATTCGATAGCGTAGTTAAACTCTTAACATAGCCCTCTCAATGAGAGGTTTTCTTTTTGAGAAATAAAAAAACAACATAGTTTCCTAGAGCTCTTTAGATGGCGTTGATGTAACTACGTTACTTACTTAAATTTTTTCTTCGTGGCCTCAATCGTGTTTCCACAATAACTTCGCCAATGTCAACTTTAAAAACATGTGTCACATCACCATAGAGTAACTTTTTGGCAAGTAAAAACAACAAAAAGAATGTTAAATATAAATACCGTCTTTGTTTATTTACTTTTAAGCTATCTTGGCTTAAACTGATATTTATTTAGACTTTCAAATCAGAACGTTTTTATGTACGTTCCGTTTTACGATATCATTACATCCAAGTGTGAAAAACGGTGTGACGTTCCGTTCCTACCAGTAACATAGCAAGTCTGGCGCCATCTATCCTGAGAACAGGGAAGAAGAAAAAAAGAAAAAAAGGAAAACCTCTCATTGTCCTTTGAGTAACTCGGAGCCTTCTGTTACTTACTTGTCTATACTTCTAAACATCACGTGACATAGTCATCAGTATACTCACGTGATAGTGAACAGGCCTATCGCCGTTTCGTACGAAAATACTATCGAAACAAAGTACAACTAAGCCATGAGGGATTCCTCACGATGTTTTCCCTCGCTGTTAACAACCAAAATAAATTAACCACACATATGACTTAAGAAATGACAAATTGTTATAGGTCCGACCCGGGATGTGAACCCTCATCGCCTGACGATAAGCGGTGATCTACCCACTTAGCTATCACATTGTTTTTTTTTACAAAAGAATCGTATATTTGTAATTTCATTCGCTATTTTGTACGAATATGTATGTTTATTCGTGTAACTATTATGTTGACAACCTAATATTCCAACAGATTATGAAATATTTGAATCATTAAGTCGAAACCTTCAAAATAATGACTAAAATAGAAAAATGAAGTATGTCTCTTTTAATTTAATAGGTTTTAATATGATGACCCTCTGAGTATAATTTATGTTTGCACACTTTTTTATCATAATGATAACAGTGATGTGAGTGAAAGTATAAACTTTTACTGACATTGCTGTTCAAATACGTCCTGTTGATAAGGCTGTCTTTCGTTCGTTTATTTGAAAAGGCAATGTCATCTTATCTTATAGATATCAGAGGCTGTTTGAGCAAATTGTACAGCGGTAATAACTTCTCCAAATCTGTAGTCAAGAGCCAAGAGAAGAATCGACAAATCATTAAAATTTCGGCTTGTAATTATTTACAGTAACAGTTACATCAGGAAACAATTTTTTTCTTCTAATAAGTCATGATTCCAAAAATATTCTTACTTCGATGTTAAAAAAATCCTTTTCAATTGTAATTATTACATGCCACGGTCATACGCTGTTTACCAATATCTTAATAATTTGCTATCAATTTCATAAATAAAAAATTTGGTAAGACTTATAATATTAGTTTTATAAAAATTTCATCTCAGCCCTTGTACATCAATTCCGAGGGCAGCGAGTCTATCATGCAGTAAATTAATTTGGCAATAACCTAGCACATTGGTCTGCACGCAGAATACTTCACAATTACTACCGCGATAGAAATCAGGAACGATAGTTTAACGAGCCTTGCCAAGTACGTAATCATCTTTACATTCAGAAAATTAGGCAATTCAAGCTTGCAATATCCTATTAAAAAGATTCCCTTGAAAATCGAACATGAAACCTCCGGTCGTTCGCTTTAACGTCAGTTAATGAGGCAATTAAATTTACGCTATGGAATAAATACATGATGGAAAAGCACGGTTTTTTACATTTCTTACACTTGCTCTCATAAAACTAATCATAGTCAAGTTAAGTCAAAAGTATAGGAAAAACTACTACGCCCTTTTTTTGAAAGCCGTGAGTAAATGTTTGTATGTAAAAAAACATTACTTCAAGTGAAGGAATAATGTGAATTAGCAAAATTGTGAGTTTCGCTGATTATTACCACAGAATTAAACGTGACTATGAGAAAAGCCGACGTTGAAAAGTGAGTTCCTTTTATCAACCTCCCTTAGGACAACGTTGGGGAAAAGTAAAGCATGTAGTTAGGTAATTGTGTGATCTTTGCGCAACTTTAGTCTCTGGGGGCTAGGCTTGGTAAACTGCCCTTGGAAATACGATTTAGTGGTTACCGTGTTTTTTTCCGCAATTCAACCGCGAAAATTTAAGTATTAACTTACAAAAAGTGAAATATTTCGCTCTTTCGGTCAAGTTCCACTCAAGATTATTTTCGTGATTTTGTAGATGTTCTTATTTTATTATGAACAAAATTTTCTAAAAATAATGTAGTGAAACTTATCCTCTGAAACAGAGTATCTTAAAAGACAATATATAGGTACCTACCTAGACACTAGAAGTAATAAAATTCTTTAAAATATGCTTGAATTTGCATTCCTGTCTCCGGATCCATACTCATGTTGGCGTCATACGAAGAAGCTTTGGATGGCTTTCTGTGAAGTACACCACTCAACTCACGAACAAAGCATGCCGGTCAATGTACATTTCTATTGCACACTCAGATTCGTATAAAAAAACAAGTCTTTTCAGTATGGATATAATACTTTGCTGTCAGATTTATCCTACCACATTGTGTAAATAAAAGAATTAATATTGTGATGTTCAGAAATATAAGTAGCTACGTAATCCTTTCGGGGAAATACGGCGTGAACGTTTCAGTTTGAGTAAATATTATAACATTTTATTTTTACCATATCTTTTATATTAGTTGGGTGGAGTTACATATAAAGTGATATTAGTAAATCCTCAGAACAAGAAATAATTCAGTTCATTTCGGAAGTTGAACGGAGGAAAAGGGTTGTAAAATAAGGGTTTATTTTTAATAAAACATTAAAACAAGGGGGCTCCCTACATGTTAAAGAAATATATATACAACTATAAATTTAATGGTACTGTAGTAATAACTGTCATTCCAAGAAATAAAAGTTTGTTAAAACCCAAACTAAATATAATTTGTTCATCTGATATTCAGAGTACCTCGTTTTGGATGGACAGAGTTTACATTATTGGGGGTAGGCCCGGTCACTGGGTGCTTTCTGCGAATACAGATATAACACTTATACATGATTTAACGCAACTCAATAATGTGTATTTCTTTATTATTTTTTCTCTAAAATAAGCCCGTGCGTATTCGTAAGAGGCGGCTTAGGGTGTTGGGCCTTGTTGAGTGATTTTTGGACGGTGATTGTTGGAGACCCAGTACCAAAAACATTTACAGTTCCCCAAAATTAATAATGCGCATGCAGATCTTCGGTAATACTCGTATTCCGGAAAAACCCGAATAGTTGATTCGTAAGCGCCCTAAACGATGCACTTGCATTTTGCAACTTGTCTGAAAAAAATACTAGACAATATCATTGTGTTCTCAAACGAAAACAATTCGGGCGGGCAGTGGCTCTCGCCGGGCAGTTAAAGGTCCATCAATGTCAATCGACTTTCTTTATATATTGTTGGTGACCGCACCTGTTTTCTCTTTGTGGAATTATATAGAGCTGCTATCATACACCCTCCTTGGTTTTGTTATCAAATGTGAATTTAATTTTAGCTTTATTGGAGCGTAGCGAGCGAAGCTCAATTTACCCCCGACTTTTGTATTAGGCTTGTCACAGAACTCCTCCTTAACGCTTGATCCGATCACAGGCAAATTTTGCGCGATGGTTCAAGACATCAAGGACAAGGTTTTAAAAGTACTATACATTATATTTTTGCAGTATGTGAATCCAACAAAGATTGTAGCATATTCGCAACCGTGTGGATATCCTCGCATTTCGGACTTATCGAACATCACAAAAATCGACATGGAATCATAGAATCACCTTTTTTTACTGATAAATTATGACATGCAATTAACCATTCTATATAAATATCGTCTCTTGACGCTCGCGGAACACTATCGTTGCCGAATAGTGACGAAGATTTTTATGCGCATTATTAATTTTGGAGGACTGTACCTACTTTACAATTTCTGGCTACCCGTGCTAGGGTGCATGTAGATAAATTTGAGATTTACAAAAGTCAAGGTAGGAGATTTAACAATAAAAGTTTATTACTTTTTTAATGCAGACAATAATGAAATAAGCCATACAAAAAAAGAATTTTTTTATTACAAAACCCAGGATAAGCTTTAAACATACATTTTATTGAGAATAAATAATTGTGCAAAATATTTTTATTATCAAAGTCCTAAAATTCAGTTAAAAATATAATTGTTATTTTTTTATCAATTAATTAGAAACCATAATCATCTTTGATCAAATCCGAAATCCTTTCACCAATCATAATGCAAACAGAATTTATATCACTGCTGACAGTAAATGGCATGACGCTTGCATCAGCCACTCTTAGTCCTGCAATAGAGTGAACTTTAAGGTTTCCATCAACTACTGAGGTAGTTGGGTCATTACCCATTCTTGCTGTTCCTACTAGATTGTAACCGCTTGTGGCAATATTTTGTGCAACGCATTGCCAATATTGTATACTATCCAACAAATACTTATTACATGGTTCTATTTTTGTTTCTCCTAAACTTCCATTTACAGATTTAAAATATTTGGTATTTACAATTTGTGATAACATCATAAGACCTTGGACGGATGTTTTTAGATCTCTTTGGTCTGAAAAGAAATCTAAATAAATTAAAGGGCTATCTTTTGGGTCCCCTGATATCAATGTTATGTTACCCTTCGAAAAAGGATGCAACAAATGAAAGGAAAACCAATACAGTGCTTGGTTTTCATTTTGTTTAATAATAGAATCAATAATAGGTTGTTTGTATCGATATATTGTTGTCAAGTCGTTTAAAAGCTTAGTAGAATTTTGCTCATAAAACAGAAAATAACTTTCGAAATCTGGATATAATGGACTTTCACCTTGAGAATAAAATGAAATAATATCAGAGGTGCTTCCTTGTGCAAGTGATCCAGTTCGATCTTTCAAATATTTTAACGTTTCGAGGGCATCATCAGCCTCATTTTGGGAAGATGGATTTTCACCAAATACCATTACTGGGACATTCAAATGGTCTTGTAAGTTCTGACCAACTGCTGGTAAATCATTGTTTGTAAGAATCCCGAGAGATTCTAAATGACTTTTTGGTCCGATTCCTGATAACATAAGTAATTTTGGCGTATTTATAACACCAGCACTTACAATCACTTCTTTGTCTACAAAATAATTTTCACTAACTCCATTTTTAATAACTGTGACTCCATACGCTTGTTTTGTCTCATTTATTAATATTTTTGTCACTGTGGTATTTTTGATGATTTTTACATTAGATTTTACCACCAAATCGGCCAAGTAAGCAGTAGCAGTATCTTCTCTCATACCAGATTTTGCAGTGACAGCTGCCACACCGGCTCCAAGTACCCCAGCCGAATTCAAATCATAGACTGTTTTGATTCCTATATCATTCCAAGCATCTAAGATATTATTATTTAATAATTTAAATGTACTATTAAACTGGTTTATAACTAATGGACCATGTGAACCATACACATCACCGATAGTAGGGTTTTTCTCAAGATTATTCTGGTTTTGATAACTTTCTGCTTTTTTAAAGTATATCTTCACAATATCTGGATGCCATTCCATATTTCCTTGATTAAACCAGTTAAGATAATCGTAGTGACTTCCTTTTAGGTAAAACATTTTGTTTAGATTACTGGTACCTCCAAACATTTTACCCTGAGGCAAAATTAAAGATCCATTAGTTATACCTTGGCTTGATTTTTTATTATCAGCTGATCTGAATTGCCAATCATATTTAGTGTTATAAATACTTTCATCTAAGCCTGGTATCTGAAAAAGAAGATTATTTTTTAGGATATATGATCTTATTGTTAGACAATTTGATTTTCAAATCTAACGTCTAAGTTTTGAACCTCGCTGAGGTCAATTATTAGTAATGATTGTTGAATTTGCATTGTTTCTTTGTCTTGGACGTTCAGTATAGCATTTATATATTATGCATTATAAAGTATTAAATTAATCAATTATTGTTATATTTTTAGGATCTAACAAAATAAGAGTACTCTGTCTGTATATTATGAAATAAAAACTAATAATAAACATAAACATACATAAACGTTCACGCCGAATATCCCCGAAGGGGTTGGCAGAGGTACTCATACTTCTGAACATCACGTGACTTTGTCACCTGGTGTTCAGAGTACCCACGTTTTGCATGGACAGTGTACTCACGTGATAGGGGGCAGGCCTATAAAAACTAAGTACAAGAAATAAAGAAATATAATCTATACATATAATAAATCTGTAGAAAAGTCATTTTTGTACATTGAAGAAATTGAAAAAAAAATAGCCAGCGTGTGAACAGATAAGTAACCATCCATAACAGATAAGAATCCATTTCCATCATTTTTTAAATTTTTGTTTCAATCGTTGTTTGTGCGCACATTACGTAAAATCTACGAATTCAATGCTGAAAATGTTTATATACAAAAAATATACGTAACTTGAAGTATAACTTAGTTTTTGTTTCATCGAAATCGGTTCTCTCTATCAAAAGATATGATTAATTTTGTGAGTTCAAGAAGAAAAATATTACGTTACGCAATTCAGTATAGTACTTGCAACGACATCTTAAGTCTAAATATAGAACTAATGTTGATAGTTGGAATCCAAAGTCCGATAGATGGCGTTGTGCAAATGATTCTACTACTCAGAAATTTAATCATTCTACTCAGAAATTTAAGCCCACCAAAACTATGCAACGGAACTCGGTTGAGAGTGACAAATCTCCAACGAAATGTCATTGAAGCCGAAATCTTAACAGGTTACGGCTCCGGTGATGTTGTTTTCATTCCCAGGATACCTATTATCCCCAATAATTTTCCATTTACTTTCTAACGTGTGCAGTTTCCTGAAAGCCTCTGTTACGCTATGACTATTAATAAAACCCAAGGCCAGACGTTATCCGTTGCGGCTGTAGACCTTACTTTTGATTGTTTCTCACACGGCCAACTCTATGTTTCTCTATCACGTGTTAGCAACCCAAACAACCTTTTTGTATATGCTCCGGGTAATTCCACCGCTAACATAGTGTATAGAGAAGCCTTGACGTAATCAACTATACCAAAAGTCAGGACTCCTATCAAAATCATCAAAAAGGTGATATACTCTTAACTAAACGACGTTTTTTTGTTCTCGACAATCACGCGAACGAAGTCGCGGGCACAGCTAGTTTATCATATATGTAATATCTACTTTATCATTTAAAATTTATGGCACAGAGACGCGGCCTTCTCTGTAGTGTCGGCTTAGAATAGCATTACCCCAATTCTTCCGGTGGGTGAACGTAAGAGACGACTAACGGTATTGGTGATTTTAAGGGATTTTTGGGCGATGTGGTTGGAGACCCCTCACCAAAAACCTTTATTTTACCTTTTTTTCCCACTTACTTTCCAAAAGTGGTTGAGGAATTTCTAATTCTTTAGCTCTGGATAACCCATCTAGGGATTTTAAGCTGTGAGTATATGTATGTATGTAGACGCAGCCTTTAACAATGGGCCAAACCAGAAGACTTATAAAGCAATGAAGAGTGGAACTAGTTCGACCACGTGATCTAATTAAAAACGACCCACAGAAGAACCGGGGTAATTGACATAGCCCGAAGAATTGCAAAACTCAAGTAGCAATGTTCAGGTCACATTGAACGCAGAAATGACGGCCGTTGGGGCTCAAAGGTTTTGTAGTGGAGGTCACGTACCGGATGACGCAGTGTGGGTAGAGACGAACTGTCAATTTGGTTAAAGTCGCAGGAAGCCGATAGATGAGGGCAAAGCAGTACTAGTTTTCGTGGAAATCTTTAAGGGAGACCTATGTTTAGCAGTGGACGTCCATGAAACAAAATTTGCGAAAAAAAGTTCTTTTGTAGAGCTAATTATTCACCAGAAAAAAAGTGTTTTATTCAAAATGTTTTACAATTTGGTTAAACATATTCAATAAGATATATTTGAAACAAGCTATGACACCGATGTATTAATAAATAAAGACTTCTTGAAGTAAAATCTCCAAAAGTTTAAAGTAAAATATACAAAAAAAAATATTATTACCGAACTTTCTATGGCAGGTTCATCACCAGCTTCTAGAAGTAAAATTTTCCAACCTTTTATTTCACTGAGTCTGTTTGCTATAACAGATCCAGTACTTCCCGCACCTACTATTATGAAGTCAAATCGTTCGCCATCTGGATTCCATAAATAAAGAAATACATATTTAAAATAAAACTGAAGTAAAGTTGCGGCTGTTATCTTTAAGCAATATCGTCCAGTAATATTGAGTAAAAGTTATATTACAAGTTAATTTATTACAAAAGTTACTTATAAATATAGACTCATTTTCTTTCCCATCCTTTATGCCTCTTATAATCGATATTTTTTCTGGATATTAATTTAAACATATATACATATACTCACGGCCATATATGCCAAGAAGAAGTAGCCAGAGCTTTAAAGCTAGAAACTCATCAGCCATATTAATTAATTTAAAAGGATAACAAATAATAATACCTTCAATAGTAGATGTCGAAATTTTCTTCTTTTCATTTATAATTGAACATTGCGACGCAATAAAGAAAGTGATTGCTGATATAAATGTATGCCCCACGGCTCCTGTACTTGGTACTAAGCAAGATCCATTTAATAAAAAATCCATGTTGGACAGATTTGCTAAAAATTATGACTTTTTCATAAAACGACAAAATTTATTTAGACGTCAATACTATTTTAAGTCTTACAAGATTATGCTTAACTTAGTAGTACTAAGATAAAAACAAAATGAGCGACATCATTAAAATAAATCATGACGATTTACGAAATAACATGCATTGTGTAGTTTGCTTTTG
The DNA here is from genome assembly GCA_963576735.1 of Bedellia somnulentella. Classification (NCBI taxonomy): domain Eukaryota; kingdom Metazoa; phylum Arthropoda; class Insecta; order Lepidoptera; family Bedelliidae; genus Bedellia; species Bedellia somnulentella. The sequence goes on from OY755178.1 coordinate 3,664,288, forward strand.
GTATCCAGAGGCTGTAAATCCTCTACTTACTGAAACGACATACGTTCGATTTCTGAATTGAGTATTCAAGCTGAGAACGACTTAAGTATCGTTTTGTCTCATTCAGTTGTTAAGATTTCAATGCGACAGAACGATACTTAAGTTGTTCTCAGCTGGAATACTCAATTCAGAAATCGGGCGTTAGTGTTGATTTTAAATTTTTGAGACTGCACGTTCAGTGATGCTTCGGAACAAAAATGAAGTATGAGAAAGAATAGGGCATGTATGAAAAGATTAATGATTGTACATACATACATACATATACCATATGAAGCCAGAGCTAACGAACTAGAATTTCCTCAGCCACTTTTGGAAAGTTAAGTGGGGAAAAGATGGTAAAATAAAGGTTGTTGGTGATGGGTCTCCAACCTCATCGCCCGAAATTCCCTTAAAAGCCCCAATACCGTTAGTCGCCTCTTACGTATACCCACCGAAAAAAATGGGGTAGTGCTATTCTAAGCTGACACTTCACAGCAGAGTCGACACTATACAGCAGAGTCGACACTATACAGCAGATTGATGATCGTAAATGAAGATAGATAGGATTTTCATGAAGTGTCAAAGTTGTGATCGAAATGATCTGCCTACCTCAATGATAACTCATGGTGTGAATATATGTATTTATGCGGAAACATTATCATAGAAGGAATATAGTATTAACCACGGCTCTACATGTTATTACTAATTTGTTCCTTTGACCATATGTAACAGAATATTTTTATGTAAATTGTTTTCGTCTTGCCTTTATTCTAGACCCTTTAATGTGTAGTCATGTTTTTAGATTATTTTTTTCTTTTAAGTTTCTTTGTTCTTTAAGCGTTCATAGAACGGTCACTTTTAAATACCCCGATTTAACTTACTTTGTGCCGTCACTTAACTTTGTTTAACTAGTTCCAAGTAGCGTGGGTGTAACTCCAGCATGACAAGTAAGACCAACCTTTTAACTAGATATCGCGTGGTAAAAATCAGCCACCTCTTAAGCACTTACTTAGTATTTTATATTGTTATCTTATTCTAACCGATATCGTGACGATGAAACTAAGCTTGTGCTAGAACCATTAAGACCTTACCTTTGCTGTTAACGTAAGAATACAAGTTTGTTGAAATTCGCAGATATCGAACATGTCAAAATATATTATTCAAGTACAAATCATATAACATTAAACAAAAGCACCTTACAACTAACTTAAAACTAAAAATAAGTTAACAATAAAATTAAACAAATATAATAAAAAAAAGGTCAATTAAACAAACCGCTCCGAGACACATCCGACCCAAAGGTCCCCATTACGCTGGCAGCGTTACCCCACTGAACAGCTAGGGAGATCCTCTGCATCAAAAATGCCCCAGAACGGTAGTCCCAGCCACGGTTCCTCAGGCGACGACCTATCTCTTTTTTTATCTTCGATATTAACTCTGACTGCAATTTGATATTTCAGCCCATATAAAGCGATTACTAATTGTAAATTAAGTTATTGTACATACTGCATGAAAAAATAGAAAAAATAATGTAAATAACGCTATTTTTGTCATAATATTTCTGATTCTATAGCTTTTAGTGGAGAACAAGCATTAGTAAATTTAACAAATATTTAGAATTGACTTAATTACCTCTAATTATGCATGCTTAAATGTTATCGATTACACCTATAGAAAACTGACTCAACTTTGTAATGGCTATTTAACATAAAAATACTCATGTTAACTAGTATGTTCTGGCCTTGCTACACTTATTTTATTTGTAAACGATATAAGAAGAATAATGAATGTAAGGGAAGCAAGAAAGGTTTGTCAAGATCGTACTAAGTGGCGATCGATAGTCTCTGCCTACCCCAATGGGAATAATGGGCGTGAGTATAAGTAAGTAAGTAAGTAAGTAAACGATATCCATAATATTTTTTTTTTTTAGTTTTACTGTCTTAAACATCCTTATAGCTCAGTTATCAAACTTGGACAGGCTTTTTTAATTCAAGTTTTTGCAGTGCAAACACTTTAAAGAAGGCAATCCCCGTTTATCCTCGCCTATCACCGTTTTGTACAAATTCACTGCCACATGATGAAATACTCACCCATAATGGTTTTCTCATTGAGTTTTTACCTCGCCATGAATAACCTATATAAATATACCACAAATATGATATAAAAAAGACGTTCTGATGTTGGCCCGACTCAGGATTTATTATTTATTTTATTTATTTATTTAGTTTGAACGCCTGTTTGCATAAACGGTGGATTTTCTGCCCAATGGATATCAAGATTGTTCATGAAACATCCATAAATGGTATGTTTTCAACTGACTTCAAAAAAGAAGGTTCTTAATTTGAATGTATGTTATTTATGTATGTGAAGCCATCACTTCGTCAATAGTCAGTCAATGTCTAAAGTTGTTTTTCTGTTTAGTTGGATATGATTCCAACGTGGTACCATTTAATAGAACCAGGTTTTATTCAGTTTCAAAAATGATGATGATTCTTGATAGAATACATACATACATATACTCACGGCTATCAATCCCTTAACGGGGTAGCCAGAGCTTTGGAATGAGAAATTCTTCAGCCACTTTTGGAAGTTGAGTAAGGAAAATATGGTAATAATAAATGTTTTTGGTACCGGGTCTCCAACCACATCGCCCAAAAATCACTCAAAAAGCCCTTATACCCTTGGTCGCCTCTTACGATCACTCACGGGCTAAAATGGGGTAGTGTTATTCTAATTTAATGTTTTTTGACATGAATTCCTCATGTGGGGATTATTACTCATAAATAAAAGATGTTATTAAAGGAAAGAAAAATTTGTCAGAACTGACACTGTAGCTCAGTTGGCAGAGCGACCGGGGCGTATACCCGAAGGTCGCGGGTTCGAACCCCGCCAGTGTCGAAATTTTTCTTTCCTTTAATAACATCTTTTATTTATGAGTGTTATTCTAAGCCGACACTACACGGCACTTCTTTATTGAATCTTGTATGAAAAACTGTTTTCTGCTAAATGACTGTGTTTTTTACAGTTTAATAAGTTGGTTCCTTTTTTAACCGACTTCAAAAGAAGGAGTGTTCTCAATTCGACCTTATATTTTTTTTTTTATGTTTGTTCACCGATTATTGTTCTCTCAATTTCAACAAAAGCTTGATTTAACTAAACAACAGAAATTATACAACAAATTAATTCTAACTACTTCGTGCATTTTGCGCCAGTACCCTAAAGGCATTGAACCGTAGTGTCTTGATAATGAACCATCAACCCACGAAGCATTAAAGTGTTTTAAAGTTTTGAACGTTACAAACCATTCAGAGCCGGGTCGTGTCCAATTAACATGATCCTTTTAATCGCCTCGTTCAACAGAAATAGTATCATTTTACGGCGTTCACTCAACTCTTCAAAATTAATGAGCTCATAATTCATGTTTTACAAGATTATTAACTTTTATGTCGAAGGAAGGCGTTTTCTTACGACGCGTTACAAATTATAACTTTAACACAATTTAATATGTTATAAGATATTAATTTTGATATCGTAAAGTTTACTTCGTGTACAATACATATATGCTCACACCTGTAAAACTGTATATTGAAGAAAAGCAACAGGAGCATAAAAAAAACATAACTTTTATATGGGTTCCTATTTACATGAATAATTTTTTCATCGAACGACTTTATCAGACTCTTCATTAATCAATATAAATCACCAGTTATCACTCTTTGTGGCGCTGAGCTTAAGCAGGTAAGCCAATTTAAATATCTGGGGCACTGGGTCACTGAAAACTTATCTGATGATACAGATATTGAGAGAGAGCGGAGGGCGCTGTCGGTTCGTTGTAACATGCTCGCTCGTAGGTTTGCGCAATGCAGCAAGGACGTCAAAGTGACGCTATTTAAGTCGTATTGCCAGTGTTTGTACACATGCAGCCTATGGGTAAGCTACACGCGGCGAGCCTACAGCGCGCTCCGAGTGCAATACAACAACGCGTTCAGGGCGATGTTGGGGCTGCCGCGGTCGTGCAGCGCGTCTGCCATGTTCGCGGAGCACCGCACGCCCGACTTCTTCGCGGTGATGCGCGCGCGATGTGCCGCTGTGCTAGCGCGCCTGCGCAGTAGCCCCAACACCCTCCTGGCCACGTTGGCACAGAGGTGGGACTCCCCTATGCTGCGGACATGGATGGGATACCATTGCCTCAATAATAGAAAGTGAGCGTGGACCAATCCATGCTTGTTTTGTAAATATTTTTTTTTGTGTTTATTAGGTATAATTACTAACATAGATAATAGGTTTGCAATTGTACTAACAAAATGTATGGAACAAGTTTTCTGAAAATAAACGTTTATTATTATTATTATTATTATTAATAGTCTTTTTAGAAAAAATAAAGGTTTTATCCATTTCCATCAAAATAAACTACTACTACTAGATAGCTTATCAAAAATTTGAAGACAACACTAACTTCTTCGTGACATAGCGTTTGGTTAATAGTAATCAAACGGAAGACCCAGGTTCCAGAGAAATGGAAAAGATGGTGAAATAAAGGTTGTCGGTGGTAGGTCTCCAACCGCATCGCCCAAAAAACCCTTAAAATCCCCAATACCGTTAGTTGCTTCTTATGTACACCCACCGGCAGAAACGAGGTAGTACTATCCTAAGCCGACATTACACAGCTTGGCATATAGAACATAGAAACTTGGTACAAAATGGTTAGTTTCATGATTCTTATGAACAATTAAAAAGGTTTTTTAAAATCTCCCCTTAAGAGATACGAAATGTAGTATACAGATTTTTCACATTTCTGTATCTAGAAATTTGAAACTTTATGTGATTGACGGATATAACCACTACAAAAAGGAATATATGAAATTCAACTATCAAGCATTCATGAGGATGGCTAACGACTATAAATCCCAAAAAAGGGAAGCCACAGCTTCAGAGATAGTAATTCTTCATCCACTTTTGGAAGTTGAATTGGGAAAAGGTAGTCAAATGGATCTCTAACTGCATCGCCCAATAATCACTTAAAGAGCCTCAATGTTCTTTATGTCTGTCACAACCTCTGCGGGAATATAAATATTAAAAAAAACAGAAGTTAAGATACTGTTTTGATTTTTGGATGTAAACCGGATGCAAAAAAATTTGTCCACGCGGACGTAGTCGCGGGCAAAAAGCTAGTAAATATAATAAAAATAACAAAACATTATTATCTTTGAACACAACCTGTATGATGCTAAAAGGCACGAGCCCAAATTCTAAGTAGTCACTCAAACTCAAACGTTCACGCCGTATATCCTCGAAGGGGTTGGCAGAAGTAGAGGTAGGTAGGTATCTGGTGTCCAGAGTACCCACGTTTTGCTTTAATTAAGATCATTGGTATTCATATTAATTTGAAAACTATTTTTTTGGGAAGTAATGAAAAATCAAAATAGAAAACCTATGTTTTGTTTCAATACGAAATAAAAGTTAAATACAGTGTAAGATCCCTCTTAATTACAAATACAAGTAAATAGACAAAAGGTCGCCGAAATCATTCCAAAATGTTTTGCTACTGGCGCTCAAGGCAAAATTACAGCAAAGTTTCTATGACTCAGGAATTCGCATTTTAGAGAAATTTCGTCCTCATTTTCGTTTGTGCCCGACGAAATAAACAGGATCGTCTCGGCCTACTGGCGAGCTACGCAAATACATCAGTGGCGCCATCTATATTCATGACTTCCTGCGGCAGATGGTACGTTCTCTATGGTAGGTACTAGACGAACTGTCGGATTCGAACTGCGAATGCGATTAATTATTGTCGTTGGCTCCCGAAGGATAACTTCGTTGTCCGAATTAAGTACTCTAGCAAAGTTTTTAAAATGCGCTGTACCTGTCTTTTTCTATTGATTTGTGGTCTTCCTTTACCAACAACATTTGCGATCCATAGTTATCGTTGGCCAGATGATAGTTTGCTTGCTTACAAAAAACTGCATAGTTTTTAAAACAATAGCAGATAGCTCAGTAGGATTTTAGTATGTAGCAAAGTGAATTATCAAGATCTATTCGCGACAACTCATTGACTCAGAAACATTCAATATAAGCTTAGTTATTCAGTTTACAGTAAACAGGAAAGAAATAATAGCTCAATGGGGAGAACCAGCGCCTCTCAGAGAGACACTCGATTCCTGAATCATGTTTACTCGAATGTGTCTTTTTGTTGCTATGTTTCAACGCGATTTTTCCATACATAAACTCACATCGTTACTTGCCACTGAGGTGGGCAGATACTATCGATCGCCACTATAAACGATCCTGGTTAACCTTTCAAGCTTCGTCCACATTCATCAATATGTTTGCATTCACCTTTAACAGTATGTCAACATTGAGTGAAAAGTAGTATATTATAAATCATGTTTCAGTATGAATAATATAGTGAGTTTAATATACATAAATGCATTAGGATAGTAAATTCCAATTTTATTAATAAACTAGTGGATCGTCCCAGCTTCGCACGGGTAGCGTTGTTTTTTTAAATATCTGAGGTTTCTTTCTTCAGTCACTGCTCAAGCATTGTGAAATTCAGCGCAATGTTTTTAATTTATTAAATTTATAGCACTCCCTAAACAGTGTAGTTTGGTGATTTTGAATGCGCTTTAATGAACGGTTCAGTTTTTCCGTTTAATAGCAAATTTTGGAATAAAACGCTATGAAGTATTTATAACAATCTAAAAAATAAATCATTACGTGTTGTAGGATGGAATGGATGGAACTACTGGCGCCATCTAGTATTTTATAAGTAAATTAGTAACGATTCGGTTTTGGTCACGGGCGCGATGGTTTATTTTATGTATAATTTCGGTGTTTCTCTACCGATTTCTATGATTCTTTGTTTATTGAATAGGTAATAATGTTACCTTATTTAAATTAGGGATGAGTGAGAGGTTTACAAACGTAAGAGTAAACAAATACAATCAGAATGTTCCGCACTGCTAAGCTATCAGGAATTACACGTGTTATTGTGAGTCAACCGTAAAAGATAGACATAAACTGTTACGGATTTTTTTTTAGATAATTTTATGAAGAATATTTCCGTGATACATGATTTCTATGTAAGTTTAAGGCGCCGTTGGTTCAGCGAAAAATATCATCTGAGGGGGTGCTGCCCCCGCGGGCGCGGGGAAGCGCCTACGCGCCGATCGAGCGGCCGTCTCCTCGACGCGACGCCACGTGCGCGCGTTTTAAAAACATATAGTAGGGTAAGCAATACAGTTATTGTCAACTCGACAGTTTTAGCCACTCGCAAATATTTTCTATGGTATGGGTTCGGACATTTGTTTATGATTATTTACATTTTCTTTCTAAAATATTTTTGAATGGTTATAACAGTCAGGGTGACGAAAACTGTATCGCTTACCCTAGGTTATCAATTTCAAAAATAGTTTCTACCATGGCCGTTTACAATATAAAATATAACATAACATAAACGTTCACGCCGTTTATCCCCGAAGGGGATGGCAGAGGTACCAAATACTTCTGAACTCTCATGGCAGCGCCATCTAGTGTCCAGAGAAGGTACCCACGTTTTGCTTAGACAGTGTACTCACGTGATAGGGGGCAGGCCTATCGCCGTTTTGTACGAATACACTGTCACATGACTAAGTACAACTCAGCCATGTGGGTTTCCTCACGATGTTTTCCCTCACCGTTAACAACCATGATAAATTAACCACACATATGACTTTAGAAAAGACAAATTTGTGTAGGCCCGTCCCAGGATTGGAACTCACGCCCTTCTGTTTTTCGGGCGGGTGTTCTACCCACTGGACTATCATGTCGTCGTCGTATAAAATATAATGATACGATAGATTTGTCTACCCCTGTCAATTTAACAAAATTATTACAGTGATAATTTCATAACTTTTGTCGTGTCGTGTCGGCTTAGAATAACACTACCCCATTTCTACCCGTGATCGTAAGAGGCGACTAAGGGTATAGGGGCTTTTTAAGTGATTTTTGGGGCGATGTGGTTGGAGAACCGTCACCGAAATCATATATTATTACCATCTTTTCCCAAATCAACTTCCAAAAGTGGCTGAGGAATTTCTCATTCCAAAGCTCTGGCTATCCCGTTAAGGGATTTATAGCCGTGAGTATATGTATGTATATAAATTTCAGTTTACACCTGTAACTATTTAATGTTATTAATTGAAATTAGAAGTTACTTTAACGGTTTTGTTCTTTTTCCCATTCCTAATAAATTCAACAATAAAATATAAAAATGAGTGCAATCTATGAATTGAATGAATTATTTTATATTTGCTAATGCTAACCGTACGCACGGTCACTCTCACGCCTACATTGACACGCATCGTATACAGATAGGTCACTCGCACACTAACGGCGCCGCACGCGCGTAAATTGTAAGATCTGTAACACAAGGCGCGCGCGACATAGGTCCATCCCCTAAAGCAGCTCGCCGAGCACTGAGCGGGCGGCGGGCGGCGCTCGGGCACGAGTAGGACTGCGAATATCGATGTTTTTAAAATATTTGTTTTATTGGATTTATTAAAAAAGAAAACTAATCGCCAATTATTATTAGAAATACAAATGCTCAAATTATGATGCAAGTTATATGTAAGTAGGTAAAATAAATAAAATATAAAACCATTTTAAAGAGTGTAATTAGAGGTATGTTGGCGATTTTTTTCTATCGAGCGAAAATGTATTAATCATGTTTCGAATCGCCAATTTTACAGCAGAAAAGCCTCAAGATTTTGATGTATTTTTTTCAAAACCATATTGTTATAAACATACGCATTATAATGTTTCAAAAACTCTGTTCGCTGCACTAACGGCACCTTAACCATTAAGGCTGCACACGCGACGGAAGCTTAAAAATGGAGTAACTTCTCCCGTTTTCCCAAAATTTCCCGAAATTCCCCTTTATACTCTGCTGGAAAGTATACAAAAACCTGCCTAGGAGTATGGAGAATAATTGTACCAAGTTTCGTTAAAATCCGTCGAGTAGTTTTGTTTCCATAACGAACATACAAACCGACAGACAGACAGACAAACATTTTACTGATTGAATTTTTGGCATCAGTATCGATCCCTAATCACCACCTGATAGTTATTTTGAAAATATATTTCATGTACAGAATTGACCTCTCTACAGATTTATTATAAGTATAGATATAGATATCATAACACAATCACGAAAACGCATAAACGCGAAAACAAGTGCATCAAATTTAAGCAAACTGCTAAAAAGTTCACATGTCAAGTAGTATGATTCAGTTATTTACATTATATAATTTGAATATTTTTGTTCTTAAAAATCTCATGTGGGGATTATTACTTATAGATAAAGGGAAGAAAAATTTCGACACAGGTGGGGATTGAACCCGCGACCTCTGGTATACGCCCCCGTCACTCTGCCAATTGAGCTACTGTGTCAATGGCTGCCAGTGCGAAATTCTTGCGTGCGAAAAAACAGACAAAAGCAGACATTTCTCACTGCGAGATTCGTAAGAGGTGGCAAAGAGGTTCAAGGTTTTATCATCCATCATCCCTTAGGTTACAATCTTTCCCCCACTAAACTAGCTTATGAAGTTCTGCCTATGCCTTTTTGGAATTTTTCGCCGTGAGTATATAAATTTACTTGTTATTTTAAGTATACATGAAATCAAATCTATGATAAAATATATGGAATTAGATCATTCTTATCATAAAAGCACTCTCACAACTAAATACGATGAACTCCTAAGGCTCAAGAGGAAAAATTACGTGATTCAATATAGTCAAAAGAATGTATAATAACATTCTTACACATACTGAGGTATTCTTTCTTGTGCTTTTATTGAAAATAAAACATTTCGCTACACTAGATTTTTATTAATATAAAAGAATCTGCATTTTACTTATGTTCTTACTATTAAATAAATTTGCTAATAAACTTAATTTTTTTGCTCACACCGTTAATCCCCGTTGGTGTGACAGAGATACTTAGTAATAATAATAATATTTCTTAATATCACGTGACATATATGACACATGAGATATGATGGGTGATGCCGGCTTAGAATAGCCCTACCCCATTTCTTCCGGTGGGTGTACGTAAAAGGCGACTAACGGTATTGGGACATTCAAGGGATTTTTGGGCGATGTGGTTGGAGACACTCAATTTTCCAAATGTGGCTGAGGAATTTCTAATTCCTTAGCTCTGGCTACCCCTTCTAGGGATTTATAGCCGTGAGTATATGTTTATTTTTATAGCAACCTTTATTTAAACATCTTTCCCCATATTGTATATAACTGTATTTCGAATTACCGGCCAATTTCAGTATTACCAGCTCTATCTAAAGTATTCGAAAAGATTATGAACAACAGGCTAACATGCTACCTAGAAAAAGAAAACGTGCTTTCAAAAAAACAGTTTGGGTTTAGAACTGGCAAATCAACCGCTCAAGCTGTATCTAATTTAACAGACTTTGTTGCTTAACACGTCGATAATAAGATGAAATGTATAGGGGTATTCCTGGATTTGGCCAAAGCATTCGACACAGTTTCTGTCAAAATATTGCTAAAAAAAGATGGAGGCAATAGGTATTAGAGAATTACCAATCCGATAAAAATGTTTAAAGATTATCTTACTAATAGGAAGCAAAAAGTAACAATAGATGGTCTTTTAAGTGAAGAATTATGCTGCAGCGAATACGGTGTACCACAAGGCAGTGTACTTGGGCCTACATTGTTTTTAATATATCTTAATGACCTATGCAATCTAGAAATAGTTAATGGTAAATTAATCACATTTGCTGACGATACTGCTCTGATATTCTTTGGTAAAACATGGGACGAAGCTAAAATATTTACTGAACTTGGGCTTCAAAAAACAACTGACTGGCTTTCGAAAAAATTTTTAACTCCTAATACATCAAAAACAAAATTTATGGTGTTCGTCAATAGCAATCGCTCGCTCCCTCATAAAAATTTCAACATTAATATTTGTAGACATGATAGTTATAATTTGATGCAACCCAATATGTGCTCTTTAGAAAGAGCTAGTACAATAAAATATTTGGGCATTATTTTGGATGAAAAACTATCATGGTGCCCTTATATAAAAATGTTAAGTGATAGAGTTAGAAGACTTATATCAATTTTTAAGAAGTTAAGACACGTTGCGGACTATCCCTTATTAAAGAACGTTTATGTTGCTCTAGCACAATCGATTCTGGGTTATTGTATAACTTCCTGGGGTGGAGCACGTAAAACCCATATTTTAACCTTGGAGAGAGCTCAAAGAGCTCTTTTAAAGGTAATGAGGTTTAAACCGTTCCGCTACCCAACTGCGGATCTCTACAACGAATGTGATGTCCTTACAGTTAGACAGCTATTTATTAAGGAAACTATCATGCTGCAACATAAAAAAATTGAATACGAGGGCTGCTATTTATGTATCCGGAATAAAAAAAAGAAACAAACATATATCAATTAATATGGTTTTATTGCTTCTCAAAATATTCGCCGCTCAGATCTATACACTTTTGCATGCGTTGAAACCAATTTTCATAGCACTTTTTCCACTCAGACTGAGGTATCTCCAAAACGTGCATTTTGAACGCATCGACTGCCTCTTCGCGGCTCGAAAAACGTTGACCACGTAATTTTTTCTTCACATTTGGAAATAAATAAAAATCATTGGGTGCCAAATCAGGGCTGTACGGCGGATGACCTGTCAATTCGATCTTTTGAGCTTCTAAAAACTGAGTTGTGACGGCCGACCTGTGACAGCTAGCATTGTCGTGATGCAGAATGATTCTACGTTGTCGGTTAGTCTTTCTTATTTGTTCAAAGACTTCCGGCAAACAAATGGTCGTATACCACTCCGAATTAACAGTTTTACGATTCTCTAAAGGCACTGTAGCTACATGGCCATTTATACCAAAAAAACAAGCGACCATTTGCTTCAATGTGCTTTTTGCACGAATAACTTTTGTTGGGTTCGGCTCATCTTGGAACACCCACACCGTGGACTGCTGCTTAGTTTCGGGGTCGTAAGCGTAGATCCAAGATTCGTCACCTGTGTAGATATTATAAACAGCTTTTGACGCACCACGGTTGTATTTTTTTAACATTTCTTTGCACCAATCGACACGAGCCTGTTTTTGATCAATACTCAAGTTGTGCGGAATCCAACGGGAGCAAATTTTTTTTACAGCTAAATGTTCATGAAGTATCTTATGTATGCTCGTCATACTAATGCCCAGAGATGCCTCTATCTCACGATATGTAACATGACGATCTTGAGTTATTAGTTCCCGGACAGCATCGATGTTTTGAGGTACAACGACCGTTTTAGGGCGACCTTCTTTAATTTCATCAGTAAGCTTAGATCGTCCACGATTAAACTCGCTAAACCAGTGATACACAGTGGTCTTTGAGGGTGCTTCATCCCCAAAAGTCGAAGTAAGCTGATCGATGCACTGTTTTTGAGTTAGACCACGCCGAAAATCGTAAAAAATCATGGCACGAAAATGTTCACGAGTTAAATCCATGGTGGTGAAGACACGCAATTTTCAAAATGACGCTACGATGTGAAAACAATTGACAGTCACATAAAAATAAATGTATTCTAAAGCTAAAGAGTTCTATTTTTAAATGATGTAATTACTTTTTAAATTATTGTTCTGTAAGTGGCCAGTTCCGGATACATAAATAGCAGCCCTCGTACGACAAAACACGTGATACTAGCATTAGACACAGGAATAGGGTTTGTCCCACTGTCGATCATAAATCAAATTTTATCACAAAATTTCATTGTTATATTGGACCTTTTATTTATAATAAATTAAATGCTATACTGAACATTTATCCTATGAACTATTTTGAATGTAAAAAAGTAATAATCTCATGGCTAAAAACAAAAAAAATATGAAGAAATAGAAAGCTTGTTTAAGTCATCTAAATAATTAAATGTATGTGTGTGTGTGTGTGTGTGTTTGTGTGTGTTTGTGTATGTGTGTATATGTGTTAGTGTGCGTTTATGTGGTGTAGCTGTGTGTATTGTAAGTATATGTATGTGTGTATGTGTGTGTGTGGGGTAAGTATGTGTGTTTGTTTGCATTTGTATGTAAATGTTTCCGATTAATCTTAGAATCATAAAGTAACGCCATAATGTAACCGCTTGTGTACGTTTTACTCATTTTGATAAAAACAATTTTTTATCATAATATGTATATTTTTGTTAACATTTAGTTTGCATAAAAATTAACATTTTGTTTTAAAATATAAAAATAGGACAAAAAACGAAATTGTAACACATCATAGTCAAAGTAGTCTAACTATCACGTCATATTTTTATGACGCGCACGCTCTCGCGCGCTATTTCATTGGATCACAATACTATTGTAGAAAAACAAATTATTATTCATAACTACCCAACTTTAAAATAACGCTCTGCTCCTACCTTACCTAGCTCCTTAAAATAGATATGTCTTCTAAATTGAAATGTAATAATTAATGAAATATATGGGAAAAAACTAGTACCTAAGATACAGGCCCGGCCTAGTTTAGGTACTAGAGTTTTATTGTTTTGTTTTGTACTACAAGCCACAACGAAGAAATATTCTTTTGTTTTTCTACTCGACCTCTTAATATGTCATAAAAAGCTAAAGAATAGCTGCATTATAAATTACAATTTGTAAAACAATGATCGTTAGTTTAAGTACAAATGGTGTAATCTGTTACTTGGCAAATAAATCTTTTTATTTATTTATTTATTATTATATAACTCTTCAAAAGTGGTTGACGAATTTCTTGTTCCTTAGCTCTGGCTACACCTTCTAGGGATTTATAGCCATGAGTATGTGTATGTTTGCATGTATATATAACACCTGTCATTGTGTTTAAGAGAATCCATATTTAGCTAGAAAAGAGCATCCACGTAATAGGGAGCAGGCCTATTACCATTTTATAAGAATACACCGTCTCATGATTAAGTACTATTGTGCCATTTGAATGTGCTGTCGATAAATTACATCATAGTAAAAACTGTTTTGGTTGTATATACACAAACAGTTCAAATGTTTATTTAAGAAGTTGCAATTGAAATCGCAACGCATGTGTTGTGGAATATGAAACGGTAATAAAAAATTAAAGATATATTTCATTGGCATTAAAAATATGGATGAAAGTAAACTTGTAAATGACATTTAATCTAACCCAAGTTACTAGTATTGCACATGGCAGAAGACCACGCTTTTTTAGAACAGATTAGTACACATTTAGAATTAAGAATAACGGGCAACTAGAATATTGAAAAATGCTAAAGAAGCGAAAGAGATTAAGCAGGATCGTGCAAAAGTGACTAAAATATTATTACATTTTTTTTACTTCAAATTCAATTTGCATGAAATTGAATTTGCTTTCTATCGAAAAAAGCATCCTGTAATTATTTCATTAAAAAAAATCCCAAGAAATTTTTGTTCTTGTGAAAAGGAAATAAAAAGTAACAGAATGAAATATAAACAAAAAGAGTAATTAAATTGTAAATATCTAAAACGCAGACAAAAACGACGTCTATTTTTGGCAGACCCCATTAAAAAAGAAGATAAAGTTTCTTGTTTTTTGAGCCGTTTCCCTTCCTTAATCTTACTGCTCTTTCAATAACGATAAGTTTGGACCAACAAACTTTTCCACTGATTTATTTCGCTCAGACTCTTAGGGCCAGTTTTTTGATCCGGAGTTAAAAATATAACCATTTGTTACATTGACGTGACATTGACTATAGTTAAATGACTAACCAGTAGTTAAATCGTAAATCCATTTTGGTTCGATATTTGACATTAGTTACTCTAACCACGGGTCAAAAAATGCATTTTGCTGATATCTAACTAATAGTTACGATATTTAACAAATTGTTGAGTTAACCACGGATCAAAAAACTGGCCCTTAGTTAGTACACATGCGGAACTCGCCGCTCTTACTATTATGACGTCAAAATAATCCTCATCTGAAACAGATAAAATAATATAATTGTCTCTAAGAATGGCTATGAAACTTAGAGTCTTGACTCGTGGCCAAGGATTGGACGATTAGCATTAAGTTAAAAGGGTGAAAAAATATCTAATCCTTGCCAAAAAAACACAATTTCTTTCTTTGAAGCCGAAAAAAGGGACACAAATACCAATTCTTCGGAGAATCACATGTTATATAGATATACATTCTGTAAAAATAGTATCGGAAAAGGATCTATGTTTACAAGTTCGAAATTTGTATATTTTTTTTGTTATTGTTAGGTTGGCGCAATTACGTCTCATTTAGCCCGCAGTTAGGAATTGATTGTTATTTAGTTGTGTATTGCAAATGTCACAATGGATTAAAAAGCAAAAATGCATGGCCAAAAAAACTGTATTGCCATTACAATTTCATGCTTAGAATTAGTGATAATTGCTTAATTTTTAAAAACACATCAGTCCTCAATGATTAAAATTTCTTACTTGACTATCTATCTTTAATAGAAAATACATTTAAAAGAAGCACCCAAGATTAATAGACTCATGCACATCAGTCGTATTAACCTTCAGCAGCAATCGAATCTGTGACCATCGGGCTATTAAGCTGGTGACTGAAACACTAGACCACAAACGTAGTCACTATAAATAGAATAGATGGACATACTATACACAGATCAAGTTAGCTCCAAACCAAGTAAGACTTGCATTACGGCATACTAACTCAACGATATATTTAATATAAATAACATCTAGTACTCTTTCATTGGGTTATGTGTAAAAATGTATAATAAAATATTGAGGACATTTTAAATCTATCAGAAACAAAATTCAAAGCAGTAGTTAAAAGAAATCTTAGTTCAAAAGCCTATTACTATGTCAATGGTTACATTAATGATGAAGTGGCTTGGTGTCATCAGGGCTCTGTGCAGGATATTTTCGGGCTAACACCAAAATTGTAATGGACGTAAAAAAATATGAGTGTTGACGAGTTTCTTACGGGTTCTTCTCTAAACAGAACAACTTCCGAATCCGAAGCAAACTTAGAATTAAGTTGGAATTTGACTTTCAAAAAACAAAGATTTATCTTTTTACTTTGAAATAAATTATTATTTTATTTTTACTACGGAATAGTCAAATATGCTCATGCATCATGCTGCTCTCAGCAAAGATCGAACACGCAACCTCCGGACCAAGAAGCTAGTCACCAATCCACTCGGCCACGGCTGTCGTCGAAAGTCACTCGTGCGGCAAAAAGAGCTCCAAAGCTATAAAATACTTAAGCAAGTAAACAATAAAGTATAAAAATAAACTATAGTGTAATTTTCAGATTACTGAGAGTGTAGCGAAATGTTTGCATTCTAAATGCAAGTTCACGTTCCATTATACTACTCCACACTGCATTCGTAATATGTTGAAAAGAAATGGTTGAAAATTTATTCATTAACATGAAACAGAAATCTGGAGCACCGTATTTGCTTTTCGTATGACTCAAGATTATCATTTTAGATATATCGTGACAAACTGTTTTTGATAAATTGTAGGTCATCCTCCAAAAGTGAGTACGTATTTATAAATGGCGTCCCAAATTAAGGAATAAAATATAAACCATTCGTACAAATGATACTACTAGACCAGGAACGTCACTTTTAACTAATGAGAATACAGATGTGATTTCTGATATTGAAAGAAAGATAGAAATAGGAATGTTGACATGGTTTGGGGACACAGAGAGGATGGATGATAGGAAGTTGGTTAAAGGATTCTTTAAAGCTAATATGGTAGTAATGTTAGCAGAGGACGACCACGGAGGACTTACTTGGATTAATTGAGCGTTTGCTCAAAATGGCAGGCGTTCGAAGTATGAAGAATGAAAGAGCATGCATGAAAAAATTGACGGATGTAAACGAAACTGGAGTCTCTGTCCACCCCAATGGGAACTAATGGTGTGAGTATATGTTATATTAAAAGATTCAAAATGGCACACGTAGTAATAGTTACACCTAAGGAACAAATTGTACCTTTAAACTTCAAACGTTTCATACTGGATGCTTACTCTTATCGGTTTAATCTTTATAAGCGCATTTTGCTTGAAGTGTCTTAAAGTGTTCTTTAAATAGAAGCATCAGGTTAGTTCTCGAGGAACTGTAATGAAATAATATCTTCTTATAGCGGGATAATTTTAACACTCTTTAAGTTAAAACATGCTAGTTTTGTAGCTCATCTAATAAAGAAACATGACAAATTATATAATGAGAGAATGAAAGAAAGCAACCTTGATAGCTCAATGGGTAGAACACCGGTTATCGTGCAAACGACTAGTGTTCAAATCCCGGGTCGGGCCTACACCAATTTGTCTTTTCTAAAGACATATGTGTGGTTAATTTATCACGGTTTTTAACGGTGAGAGAAAACCACGTGAGGATACCCACATGGCTGAGTTGTACTTGTCATGTGACAGTGTATTTGTACAAAACGTCGATAGGCCTGCCCCTTATGACGTGAGTACACTGTCCATGCAAAACATGGGTACTCTGAACACCAGGTGACAAAGTCACGTGATGTTCAGAAGTATTACCTTTGCCAACCCCTTCGGGGGTATTCGGCGTGAACGTTTATGTTTATGTTATGTTAAGAAAGAAAGAAAAATATATTTACTCGCCGCTACCTTAACATTGTAAATGTATAAAAAAGAAACATAGCACAAAAAAATAGACAAAACAAAGAAAAAAAACCATATCAAACATACCAATCAAAAGAAATAAATACAAAACAATCGTCGTATAACCTGCATATATGCAATTGTATATGCATACATTCATTCACGGCTATAAGTCGCAAAAAACGGTAGAAGGAGCTTTCGAGTTATAAAATTTGCAGCCAAAATTGGAAGTTAAGTAGCACAAATATTGATTGAACAGATGTTTAGTTAGTGTTGCTGTGTAGTGTCGGCTTAGAATAGCACTACCCCATTTCTTCCGGTGGGTGTACGTAAGAGGCGACTAACGGTATTGAGGCTATTAAGGGATTTTTGGGCGATGCGGTTGGAGACCCATCACCAACATCCTTTATTTTTACCATCTTTTCCCCACTTTACTTTCCAAAAGTGGCCGAGGAACTTCTAGTTCCTCAGCTCTGGCTACCCCTTGTAGGGATTTACAGCCGTGAGTATATGTATGTATGTTTAGTGGTAAGTGTCCTACAAAAATCGATAACAATCACTTAAAAAGCCTCAATACCCTTAGTCGCCCCTTACGACACTAACGGAAAGAAAGACTTGAGGTATTCTAACCTTTTTGGGATTTATGACATGTGACATTGCATGTATTCTGTCTTGTGTATGTAATGTTATTCCTTTACCTAACTACAGTTAGCAACACCGGGTTATTTCAAACAGCAATATCATTAGCTTTTTCATAATTAAACAAACAGCTGATTTGATTACAAAAGTTATTTTAAAGCATCCCTATTTGTTTATGAAAATAGCGAGCTATTTTATAGAATAAGCAAATTTATCTTTTTGAAGTTCGCTCTCGTAATTACAAGATAAGATTTGAGTTTCAATTCTGTTAAGGTAATCTGAAATTGTGTACAAATATCGTTTCTCCGATTATGAATTTCCAATCAAAGTTTCTTGTTTGCTTTTCAACGATTAAAAATAATACATTTTAGGGTTAAATAACTTTTAGCTAAGCTCTTTTAAGTTGCTACATTTATTACAATTTCTAAATGGTTTTCAGTTTTAAAATTGAATATAATTTTGCAAATAATAATCTTTAACTTAAATCTTGCATAATGCTACTTTTGAAAGTAATGTAAGTATGAAATAACACATTTTTGATAGCATTGAAATAAATATCTTTCGTCAAAATATTCAATATTTTTAAAATCGTTTTTTGTCCCTAGTAAGTAAGATAATGTATAAGTGATGAAAAAATATAAGGATATATTTACAACCATATTTTTTTTATGTAGGTTATTAATTTTCTAGTCAAAGAGATACACAGTCAAAAGTGATTCGTAACGATAAATAAGATATGTAGATGGACAGATATGCGAATGAATAGAATATCTAGAATGTGCTCAAAGCGGCCGGTAGCCATTACCAATCATGATTTATCAACAAAGTTTTCCCCCACTTAGCTTACAAAATTTTAATTTTTTCAATCTCTTACTATAAATGTATGTAATTTGGTATGCAAAGTTTTTTTATTGTATTTATTAGATATTTCTATTCGATAGCAAACCCGAAAATAAAAGAGTAATTTGAATATTTTTCATTTAAAATTACTTATTGGAAAGTTATGATTTTTTTAAGATTGTTAGATTTTTGTACTTAATGCCGTCATCGATTGACAGAATCATGAAGTGACATGCAATGAAGTGAAATGTTTAATAAATGTTGCTGATTGCAAAACTTTTCATGAATTTGTGATCTCAAATGAAATTATTACGATATTATTCTTAATAAAACTATGATTCTCGATATTTTATTAATAAGCTGCAAAAACGAATGTCTTTGAAATAACATTGAAGGTCAAACACTGTTACGGTTTTTTGATAAAATAACAGTCATCTTACCTTTATTTCATTTGATTTCAAGAAAATATTGCTTAAAAACATAATATCTCGAAATAGTTTTGTAATCAGCATCACTTTTATAAAACTTTGCATACCGAATATCAAAACCGATTAGATGATTCTTGAATCACCATTTTATTTAAATTTGAACTTTCAGTTTTGTATTGGTAAAATATATAGACGTATGTAATATGAAAAAATATTTTTCTAGAATCTCTTAACAAAACACCTGTTTAATATCCAAGACTTAAGTATCATGCGAAACAAACTTCATAAGAAAACATATGCATGGAAAGCCTGTCTCGAACATTTATTAGGGAAATATATTCGCACAATAAACTCAACTGAGCGACAATGAGCTCGACTGTATCGTATAAAACGCCTTAACTATTCGAAAGCGGACGTTCGCTCAAGAAAACTAAAGCACTTAACTTAGCAAATTCGGAAAAGGCAACTCGTGAAGACTTTAAAATAGTAATCCTACATTTTGTAAGCTGCTTACAAAGGACTTTCCATGAGTTCTCAGAGTTTAAAGTGAATACGTTTGGATTATCCTATTTGTACGCCTCTTTTATTCAATAATGTGATATGCTATGTAGATATTTTTTTTCAATATTATAAAACATATACTTAACAACATCATAATAAACAAAAACATACATAGATACATATACTCACGGCTGTAAATTCCTAGAAGGGGTAGCCAGAGCGAAGGAATTAGAAACTCCTCAGCCACTTATGGAAAGTCGAGTGGGGAGAAAATGGTAAAATAAAGGTTGTTGGTGATGGGGCTCCAACCGCATCCAATCCCTAGAAAGCGTAGTCAAAGCTTCAGATTAATAAATTCTTTAGCCAGTTTTAGAAATAAGGGGATAAGATAGTAAAACATACATATATATTCTCACGGCTATAAATCCCTTAAAGAAGTAGCCAGAGCTTAGGAATGAGAAATTCCTTAGCCACTTTTGGAAGTTGATTGGGGAAACGATGGTAATCATAAATGTTTTTGGTGACCACGTAGCCCAAAAATCACTTAAAAAGCCCTTATACCCTTAGTCGCCTCTTACGATCACCCACGGGTAGAAATGGGTTAGTGTTATTCTAAGCCGACACTACATGGCATAGTAAAACAAAGGAAAACAAATAGTAATAATCACTTTAAAAGCCCAAATACTCTCAGCCGACTTTTACGAACACCCATGTGAAGAAATGGGATAGTGTTAGTCTAAGCCACCCTTCACAGCTTTTGGGAAATTATAATAGAATATTGGATAAATAAACAATACAAGGATTTTCGACCAATTTTTCAAAAAATTTATAATTTATTAAATATTCTTTCATTTGACCTATACAATACTCAAGACTTTGAAATTATATAATAATAATAATAATAAAATACTTTATTGAGTAGATGAAGCCTAATACATGTGAGAGACCACTATTTGTACATATATAGTGTCGGTTCGTACTGAGCGAGGCTATTAGTTAACACATATTTATTTATCTTTAGCACCTATAATAGACCTAGATCTGTGCTATAGGTACTAAGTAATAATTACAAAGTGACAAAATGCCAATATGGATCGAATAACAGAGTACATGAAATCAGCTTGCTCAGCTCTATGAGATGAGCGTGAAAAGGCTTAACATATGTTTTTTTAAATTTACAATCTTACAGACCTAGACTATGACTAATTAATATGAAAATGCATGACTTATTGTTTTCGGAATTTTACAAACTTAGGTCTATAGTTTAATATCTAAATACACATGAACACACAATGAAAATCAGATTTAGAATTATGCTAAAAGAAATATTAATGAAAAGTGGTTACAAAATGCATACTAGTTATTTAAATCAGTACTATAACAATTTATAATTATGTAATTTAAGTATAATGTAAAGTGCCAATAAGTAGTTAAGCTAAATACGGGGGGGGGGTCATTTTTGTGGATGGAGAAGCAGTTCAGTGTTGTCATAAGTTAGTGACTTTAACCATATGGATGCATATTTTTTGCATTCATAAGCATTTAAATGGAGTATGGGAGATGGAATAGAATTGTTGATTATATTGTAGAGGAAGGGGCCAAGAAAGCAAAAAAAGCGGTTACTAAAAGAAGTTTTTAAATTAATCGTCGGGATCGATATTCTATTGCGTTTACTTATCGTTGAATTGGGACTGATAATTGAGTGTTGCCTTAGAATAGTATTTAGTATAAAAAGTTGGCGGACGGTTAGCAGATCCCATTCAGTATACAAGGCTCTAGTTGAGTAGAGACGAGGTTTGAAAGAGCTTACCTTCAGTAAAGCTCTTTGAGCTCTCTCAAGGCCAATAATATGTGACTTGGCGGCACCACCCCAAGGAGTAACGCAGTATGTTAAAAGTGATTGACATAAGGCAAGATAAATCATTTTAAGGAGCTCCTTGTCCGATATATGACGCAACTTTTTGAAGATGAAGATAAGCTTCCGCACTCTGTTTGAAAGTTGTTCAATATGCTGTTGGAAGTTGAGTTTGCTATCAATGATTATGCCCAAATATCTCGTATATTCAACTCGTTGAATAACAGGACATGGGCACTGCCTTGGTCTATCTGAGTGTGAACAGTCAATTGCTAGAACTAAATCTGGAGAGGGAAGTGATCTATTTGTTATAGCAAACGTAGTGTATACGGTTTTTTTTACATTTAAAGCTAATAAATTTTGTCTTAACCATAAACAGACACTGTTTAATCCTGATTCAGCCCTTTCAAACACTTCATTCCATGTGTCACCGGTAAATGTAAGTGCAGTATCATCTGCGAAGGATATTATTCGACAGCTATCTAAGTGCAAGTTACATAAATCATTGACATATATAAGAAACAATGTCGGGCCAAGCAAGCTGCCTTGCGGAATTCCGTAGTTGATGGGTGTTTCAGAACTTATAATTCCTTCAATTTTTACAGATTGGGTTCTTTCGCTCAGATAATTAGCAAATAGTTCAAGCTGGTTGTCCCGTATACCTAGCTTATCCATTTTTTCTAATAGAAAAGGTGACCATGTGGTATCAAATGCTTTGGCTATGTCCATAAAAACTGTTAGGCACTTTTTACTTTTGTCAAGTGTGAGAGCTATGAGATTTGTAAGTTCATGAACCGCATCAGAGCACGATCTCCCACTTCGAAAACCAAACTGGTTTTGGGATAGAAGTTTTTTATCCTCTAGGTAACGATTTAATTGTTGTAGAATGAGACGTTCGAGTAACTTGGACAATGCTGGAAGAACTGATATGGGCCTATAATTATTTACACAAGAAGGATCACCGGATTTAAACACCGGATGAACCACTGCTTTTTTGAAATAAGTTGGGAATTTACCTGTCTTGAAACATAGATTAAAAATATGCGTAAGGGGTTTGATAAATAGATACTTTTTAGTTTTTATAAGGCTGGCCGATATGCCATCCCAACCGACTGCACAATCAATGCGTAGGGAATTTACGACACGTTCCACTTCATCTTGATCAGTGGGAAGCAAGACGAAGGAAGAAGAAGGTTGATACGAACTCGAGCGGGGCAAATTAGATGTTCTGTTTCCAGACTGCTAATTTTGAAGTTTTTCCGCTAATTCTTTACCGATGTTAGCAAAATAATGGTTTACAAAATCTACTGACTCAGCTTTTGAAGCACCGATATTTAATAATTTTTTGGCTCCAGATTTGTCCTTCTTTAAACCTGTTACATCTTTAATCACCTCCCACAGTTTTTTTGTTATTCGATTTTGCAACGGACAACTCTGTCCTTTCAAAGGATGCCTTTACCTTTTTTAACAAATTGTTGCAGAAGTTTCGGTACCTTTTAAAAGTAATGGAAAAGATAGTGTTCATCGGCTCCTTTTTCAACTTTTTGTGCATATTGTCTCTATTACGGATACACTTAAGAAGACCAGGGGTGATCCAAGGTTTTATTGGTCGTAATCTGCGACTTAGAATATTTTTTTTGGAATGATCGGCTATTAGGGATCTAATTGGGTCCACTAAAAGGGTGGTTGCAGTGTTAGGGTCATCGGAGAGAAATATTTGTTCAAAATTTAGTGATTCTATTCTTTTAAAGAGTCCCGTATAGTCAACTTTTGTGTAATATTTTGATGGAGAATTTGATTTTGTTACAGCCATTGCTAGAAAGACAGAGTCGTGATCAGTTACACATGAGTTCATTACAAGAGTTTTTGAAGGGTAGTTAGATTTAATAATAACGTGATCAAGACAAGTCTTCTTATGGGTTGGAAAAGTGTGGGCAGGGAGAAGGCCATGCGATGCTAACATATTGAGATATTCATTGGCGATTACTGAAAGGGGGCTGCTAGGTTCTATGTTAATATTAATATCACCTAATATAATTATAGTCGGGTAATGTTTAAGATTAGTAAGAATATTGTCCAAGGACTCAACAAAATTATGCGGATCGTGAAAGCACCATGGGCGATATATTGCCAATAAGGCTGTGTCAGTATTTAGTTTAATTAGTAGACAACTAGCTTCTTGCACATTGGCGTCCTCGACCTTACAATTCTGAATTATATCTCTTATAAATACTGTAACGCCATCACTTTTATTAATCGGATGTGCAGATGAGAATGAGTTGTATCCTGCTATTGAGGGTATAGATGGGTTTAACGGAAGCCAACTCTCTGGTAGGACAATTATATCGGGTGGTATTTTTATTCGATACAGCAGAGTTTGAAGACCAGAAAGGTTGGCAGACAGGCTACGTATATTTTGTAACAGAAATTTGAAATACTTGTCTGGTCTTTTAATATAAGTGGTACAGTCTTCAGGATCACAATTATAGGGCTCAGATATCGAAATGGAGTCAATATTTAAAAATGTATTCTTTTGGGAATCGAATTTTCAATTTTAAATTTAGTAGCATCAAATTAATTTGTCAATAAGGGAGAATCTCAACTGAACCATATTAATCACCTCTCCTATTAATATCTTCAATTATTTTCTAGCGTATAGAAAATAAAATTAGATTCGCGAGCACAACTAAATCAACAAGCAATCGCGTATGGTATGAATAAACAAAGATAGAACGGAAGGTATTAATTTGGTAGATATAGGAAATATGGAAATGTTGTTTCGACAGTCAACGCTGCTGTATTGTTTCTTCGCGATAGCAGTTCTATGATCAACATGTTTGTTATATGATCTGAACTTTGCGTAAACATGATTTTGTACATATATACATACATTCATATACTCACGGCTATAAATCCCTAGAAGGGGTGGCCAGAGCTTAGAAATTAGAAATTCCTCAGCCATTTTTGGAAATGTGAGTGGGGAAAAGATGGTAAAATAAAGGTTGTTGGTGATGGGTCTCCAACCGCATCGCCCGAAAATCCCTTTAAAGCCCCAATACCGTTAGACGCCTCTTACGTACACCCACCGGAAGAAATGGGGTAGTGCTATTCTATGCCGACACTACACAGCAGCACATGATTTTGTATTGAAGGATACGACGTTTGAGTGTTAGTTTCAAGTAGAAGGTAACTGTAAGTAGTACATACATACATACATATACTTGCGGCCATAAATCCAAAAAAAAGAGAAGCCAG
This sequence comes from Bedellia somnulentella, assembly GCA_963576735.1. NCBI lineage: Eukaryota > Metazoa > Arthropoda > Insecta > Lepidoptera > Bedelliidae > Bedellia > Bedellia somnulentella. The sequence continues at coordinate 3,689,476 of OY755178.1, forward strand.
AGTTCAGAGCTAGAAACTCCTCCGCCACATTTGGAAATTGATAGGGGACAAGATGGTAGAAATAAAGTATCGTTAGTGATGGGTTGCCAAATTCATTGCTCAAAAACTCTCAGTCAAAAGACACCCGTACCGTAGGTAGAAAATGGTAGTAACATTCTAAGCCGGCACTACACTACATAGTAACTGTAAGTAGTACTAAAGTGATTTGTATTGCCTAGCGATAAGCTAAAACGTCACAATTTTGAAATTTTACATACATACATATACTCACGGCTATATTTCCCTAGAAGGGGTAGCCAGAGCAGAGAGCCACTTTTGGAAGTTGAGTAGGGAAAAGATGGTAAAAATAAAGGTTTTTGGTGATGGGTCTCCAACCGCACCACCCAAAAATCCAATAAAAAGCCCCAATATCCTTAGTCGCCTATTACGACACCCGTGGGTAGAATGGGGTAGCGATATTCTGAGCCGGCACTACACGGCAAATTTGAAATTATTGTTGTTAATATTTATTTATCTTGTCTCATTTTTGCATTATGTAACTTTGTATGAGTTTTAACTACAAAGAATCACAGTAGGATACAAATATATTTAGTAATTTTCTTTTTGGTTTTATTAAAAAGAATTATAATTCTATGATTATATATCCATGCAATGATTCACAATTTTACAATTAAAGTACTTAAACTGACTTCGCAGATTACTATTTATTTCTTACACATTAGTTTAAGAATGTTACCAACAAGGTATTTTATAATAGACATACATACATACATACATATACTCACGGCTATAAATCCCTAGAAGGGGTAGCCAGAGCTAAGGAATCAGAAATTCCTCAGCCACTTTTGGAAGTTGTGTGGGGAAAAGATGGTGAAATAAAGGTTGTTGGTGATGGATCTCCAACCGCATCGCCCAAAAATCCTTCAAAAGCCCTAAAACCGTTAGTCGCCTCTTACGTACACCCACCGGAAGAAATGGGGTAGTGCTTTTATAAGCCGACACTACACAGCAATAGAATACAATATAATAGAACATTTAAAATAAATATTTATTAATTGCCATAAGAAACAACAAAGTACATTACACGAATAAAAATACTGACAATAAAAAGACAATTACAGTCGTGGTATACAAAAGCCTTAATATTTCTTTTTCGGTCCTATAAACGTAACTTAAATTCCCATTACTTCTATTGATAGACTTAAACTTTTTAATTTTAAACACAGAGTTGAAACCTATAATCTTGAAGCTATGATACCACTTATCAAACCAAATATATATATATATAAGTTATAAAACCACACAAATAGACGCTATTAGTTCTACTGGATATAGGCTTAAACCACCGCCACTTTTTACTGGCACACTTTTGATGCTTTACTCGCTTTTATCAATATATGCATGCAAGCTCTTTTAAAAAATGAAATTTAAAAAAATATAGAAAAAGGAATGTTGAGCCTTTGTCCACCACAGCTTTATGTAACCCCGTTTTATTCCGACAAAATCGAATGGGCTGGATCATACTTGAGGTACTTAAAAGTTGAAGCTCTGGCTACAACTTTCCGATTTTATAGCCGTGAATGTGTGTAACGATGGTTTGTAAATACATCTTTACTTTTACATACACACACCCACACCATTAGTTCCCAGGTAGGCAGATACTATTGATCGCCACTTAGTACGATCCTGGCATACCTCTCGTTTACCAGGATCGTACTGAAAGGCGATCTCGTCAAGTAAACACATGCTGTTTTATTCTTATATTTGTGTTTTTTTCACTTTTTGAGAAACACTCATTAATCTACTCAATTAAATCATCAGATGGTCACCCTACTTAAAACGAGATGTGGCTATCTAGTTAATCATTTACACAACACTTAAGAATACCAGTACATATATAAAATAAAATAATATTTGTTTTTTTTTTTAAAAACAAATTATGGTACAAAGGAGATTTAAATCTAATCTGAAAAATAAAGATTGTGCTTGTTAAAGCCTCAACAAATATTTTTGACTAATTTGGTAACTTCAACACAATTTACTGTTACTATACTATACTGTTTATTGTTCATATTTTGTTAGGGCTTAGATTTATATGCGTTTATTTAATAAAGAATTTACTTATATACTCATGGCTATAAATCCCAAAAAGGGGTGGCCAGAGCTTTAGAGTTTGGCAGTTGATATACATACATACATACATATACTCACGGCTTTAAATCCCTAGAAGGGGTAGCCAGAGCTAAGGAATTCGAAATTCCTCAGCCACGTTTGGAAAGTTGAGTGGGGAAAAGATGGTAAAATAAAGGTTGTTGGTGATGGGTCTCCAACCGCATCGCCCAAAAATTCCTTAAAAGCCCCAATACCGTTAGTCGCCTCTTACGTACACCCACCGGAAGAAATGGGGTAGTGCTATTCTAAGCCGACACTACACAGCAAATGGACAATATGGTGGAAATAAAGTATCGTTGGTGAAGGGTCTCCTACCGCATCGCCAAAAAACCACCTAAAAAGCCCTACACCCTTCGTCACTCATAAGACGCCTTTTACGACACCCGTTGGTAGAAATGGGTAGTGACATTCTAAGCCGGAACTAAATGGCTATAGTACTCAACTAGTACTGAATCTTATATATTAATACATCTATGTTTCCAACCATAAAACCATACTCAAATGAGCAATAATCTAATAACCATCCACCCACATGTCATATGTCACAAACTCGGTAAAAGCCAATAAAACATACTATATTAACCCTGTCCTCTTGTCATACCAACAACATCATCATATAATTTGGACCGTAAAAACATGTCAAAACGACATTGTTACACGAAATTGCTTCCACGCAATTGAATGACCCTCGTACTCAGCTTGGTACGGGGTTATTCACACCTCTTTTATTTGTCAACATGTCGTTATATGCTCCATCAAAATAGGTAGCAAACATATTACTTTGAAAATTACTTACATGCATTAACTCACGGCTATAAATCCCTTATAGGGGTAGCCAGAGCTTCAGAATCAGAAAATTCTTCAGCCACTTTCGGAAGTTGAGATTGTAAAATAAATGTTTTTCGTGATGGGTCTCCAACCTATATATATATATATATATATATATATATATATATATATATATATATATATATATAACCTAATAATCTAATCACCCAAAAATCACTTAAAAGGCCGGATACCCTTTGTCGCCTCTTACGATTAACCATTAGAATATATGGGGTAGTGCTATTTTAAGCCGATACTACACAGCAATACTTACTTACTTATTCTCACACCCGTTGCTTCCATTGGGGTAGGCAGAGACTATAGAGCAATATTTACTACACAGAATTACTTACTTGAATATTTATTAGGGAGAAACATATTTATTGTAAATTTGAACGTCAATAAGATCTCATCCGCTTTTGTAACCGCCGATGTTGATTAGGGGAAGTTGATTATATAATTGTTGGTAAAGAGTGGCAAACCGCTATCCTTAGCAATAACGTAGAGCCTTGAATATGAAGTTTCTTCAATCGGTGACCAGTAGGAAGAAATGGAGGCAAAGCTATTCGAAGACAACTTTACATAGTATTTTCTAAGATTTTCACGATTGCACATTATAATTGAAACAACTATTGATTTTCGGATATTTTAATCGCGTGTTATTACATTATTTTTAAAGCCCGACGTTTCAAAAACTTTTTAGTTATCATGGTCACGGGAAGACTGAGGTGTTATTTGTCATTATACAGTACTATAAAATTATTAATAGTAACTACCTTTACAAAATTTTAAGTTACATTTGCGTTTAATATTTGCTATGTACAGAAAGAGCTAATGTTATCTGGAGTCTTGCTAGTGTTACAACTTTACATGTAAATTGAAAACAGTGTAAGTACTGGTGCTTAGACTTTTGTTAAGATAAAATGTAACTTTGAAAATATGTGTAGATGAAGTTTGAAAAGTTGGCCAGGATCGTACAGAGTGGCGATTGAAAGTCTCTGCATGAGCCAATATGAATGAATAGCGTGAGTAAGTATACGTATGTAATACATCATAAAAAATAACATACCAGGCTACTCAGAAGATTTTGCGAAACTACATTATTTTATTTGGGATACTGACCAGTAATATTTTATTTTGCAACCCTGTTTTCTTGAGAGTAAAAAGACAACAAAAGTTCCAATTTCAAATATCCCTCCATAATATTTTAGACTTGAATCATTTCAGTGTGTCACTGAAAAATAGAATTTTTACGCGAACATTTTCGGGCGATAATTTTCTACGACTATCTAACTTGAAACCGGATCAATCGTTTAATCGTCTTCAACTAGTTTTTTATAGATGACTCCCTATCTCAAGAAACTGTGTGGTTTAATGAATTTAAGCGCGGTCGCTTAACTTTGAGGGATCAAACAAGGAGTGGTAGTCCTTTGCCGTGTAGTGCCGGCTTAGAATGTCGCTACCCCTTTCTACCCACCGGTGTCGTAAGAGGCGACTCAGGGTCTTTTTATTGGATTTTTGGGCGATGCGGTTGGAGACCCATCACCAAAATCTTTAATTTTACCATCTTTTCCCCACTCAACTTCCAAAAGTGGCTGAGGAATTTATAATTCCTTAGCTCTGGTTACCCCTTCTAGGGAAATATAGCCGTGAGTATATGTATGTATTAAAATGCATGTATGAAATAATTGTTTGCGATGCGGTTCGAGACTCTTCGCTAATAACCTAAATTTTATATTTTTGTTGTGGGATGACCACATCTAGGGATTTGTAGACATGGAAATATTTATATATGTATGTTTATCTAACAATAATAGATATTAGTTTATTTTTACATTTCAAAATGCAGACTACTCTTTAATAATAATTTACCTACGACTTCCATTATGATTGTCAGAAGCGCATATGCTATGAAAAGTTGGGTCTACCAACCAATTTCAAACAATATACACGGCCCAGGTACCCTTATAACGTTTATTAACAATCTCCACATGCGAACGTAACGTTCACAGCGGTGCTAAAAGTACCCCGAATAAATTAAGCCGAGGGTCAAACCCTAATCTCAGAGTTAATATGTTGAATAGGAATGACGATTCTGAATATATGAATTTATCCATGTCTACATACAAATTGTCACATTTTTTTTTTTGTGTAAGTGAAAAAAAAAAGTTCATACATGAGAATTACATACATGCATATACTCTCGACTATAAATCCCAAAAAGAAGTAGCCAGAGCTTAAAAGCTAGAAACTCGTCAGCCACATTTAGAAGTTGATAGGGCACAAGATAGAAGAAATTAAGTATCGTTAGTCATGGGTCTCCAACCGCATCGCCCAAAAACCAATTAAATAAGATACTCTTAGTCACCTTATACGACAGCCGCGGGTAGAAAGCGGTAGTGACATTCTAAGCCAGCATTTCACGGCAATCTGCGAGTTACATAGGTATTCTAAATCGGAATGAGTGCATTAATATCTTTGTAGAGCTCAATGCGCTATCCATTTAGCTGCTGAAACTTCACCACTGTACCTACTAAAACAATTTGCTTATTTTGATGCTGCTTAAGATGTTGCTTGCCGTTTCTACCGATGAGTGTACGTAAGAGGCGACTAAAGGTATTGGGGCTTTTAAGGGATTTTTGGGCGATGCGGCTGGAGACCCATCACCAACGACCTTTACTTTATCATCCTTTCCCCACTCAATTTTCCAAATGTGGCTGAGGAATTTCTAATTCCTTAGCTCTGGCTACCCCTTCTAGAGATTTATAGTCGTGAGTATATGTATGTATGTTAAGATTGTATAAAAAACATACCACGCACTAAAATTTCTGAAATAAAACTATTTACTGATTACTAATAAATAAAGAATAAATAAAGGAAAGAAAAATTTCGACACAGGCGGGAATCGAACCCGCGACCTCGGGTATACGCCCCGACGCTCTGCCAACTGAGCTACCGTGTCAATTGGCTGCCAGTGCGAAATTCTTCTATCCTTTATTTCTTTTACACGAATTAGTGTTTGCGTTTCCTACCTCCGAATTTTAACTAATTTGGAAGGCCACTTGTCTACCTTTTCAGATAGAATGCAAATGTTGAAACCGCCTAACTATCACATAATTTAAATCTTTTTGTTCATGAAAACCTCATGTGTGGGGGTCATTACCCCTCAATGTGGGGATTATTACTAATGAATAAAGAATAAATAAAGGAAAGAAAAATTTCGACACAGGCGGGAATCGAACCCACGACCTCGGGTATACGCCCCGACGCTCTGCCAACTGAGCTACCGTGTCAATTTGCTGCCAGTGCGAAATTCTTCTGTCCTTTATTTCTTTTACACGACACGTGTTTCGTAGGAGTCGACTAAGGGAACAGGGCTTTTCCATCTTCGCCCTTACACCAATCCAAGATCTGCCGTGCCGAGGGATGCGTGGCCAGGGGTGAGCCTGGTCTCTAGCGTGCCGGCGTCCCGGAGCCTGGTGCACTCCGGGTACTAAATTACCTTATCTAGTCAAGCAGGGCTCTGGCTAGGCGGACAGTTTTATTTCCCTTGCTTTTCGTGGGGTCCAAATGTGTTTCGGAACAAAAAATAAACACGATGGCGGCGATGTGGCTCGCCACCTGTCACGCCGTGGTTCCTCGCGGGGCGAAAAGTGGGCTGAAAAAACCCGCTTTGGTACAATAAATGTGTGTGGAGGGATGCATGAAAAATTAGATGAAGTATAATAAATAAAGGAAAGAAAAATTTCGACTCAGGCGGGAATCGAACCCGCGACCTCGGGTATACGCCCCGACGCTCTGCCAATTCAGCCACCGTGTCAATGGCTGCCAGTGCGAAATTCTTCTATCCTTTATTTCTTTTACACGAAGTAGTGTTTGCGTTTCCTACCTCCGAATTTTAACTAATTTGGAAGGCCACTTGTCTACCTTTTCAGATAGAATGCAAATGTTGAAAACGCCTAACTATCACAGAATTTAAATCTTTTTGTTCATGAAAACCTCATGTGGGGATTATTACTAATAAATAAAGGAAAGAAAAATTTCGACACAGGCGGGAATCGAACCCGCGACCTCGGGTATTCGCCCCGACGCTCTGCCAACTCAGCTACCGTGTCAATTGGCTGCCAGTGCGAAATTCTTCTATCCTTTATTTCTTTTTACACGTTTAAGTAGTGTTTGCGTTTCCTACCTCCGAATTTTAACTAATTTGGAAGGCCACTTGTCTACCTTTTCAGATAGAATGCAAATGTTGAAAAAGCCTAACTATCACATAATTTAAATCTTTTTGTTCATGAAAACCTCATGTGGGGATTATTACTAATAAATAAAGAATAAATAAAGGAAAGAAAAAATTCGACACAGGCGGGAATCGAACCCGCGACCTCGGGTATACGCCCCGACGCTCTGCCAACTGAGCTACCGTGTCAATTGGCTGCCAGTGCGTGTCGTGTAAAAGAAATAAAGGAAAGAAGAATTTCGCCACATGAGGTTTTCATGAACAAAAAGATTTAAATTATTTACTGATTATTCTAAAATCGTTATTGCTCAGTGGCAGGGTTCCAAAAAGGCTGGCTGCATTACCCTTTTGTAAAGCCAGGCTTACACATACATACTCACGCCGGTAGTTCCCATTGGCGTAGGCAGAGACTATCGATCGCCACTTTGTACGATCCTGGTAAACCTCTCTAGCTCAGTTTACATCCATCAATCGTATCGTATATGCCCTTATATTATTCATATATCATATTTGAGCACACTCTCTATTTGGCTAAATGTGTCCTCCAATGTCGTCCTCTGCTAACATTACCTTCCACGTTAGACCTATAGATCGCTGGTACCAAAGCATCTTCACATTCCTTTTTTAGGGTTCCGTAGCCAAATGGCAAAAACGGGACCCTTATAGATTCGTCATGTCTGTCCGTCCGTCCGTCCGTATGTCACAGCCAGTTTATTCCGAAACTATAAGAACTACATTATTGAAAATTGGTGCGTAGATGTATTCTGTAAACCGCATTAAGATTTTAAAATAAAATCTGAAAAAAAAACCAAAATTTTTTGGGTTCCCCATACATAGAACTGAAACTCAAAATTTTTTTTTTCGTCAAACCTATACTTGTGGGGTATCTATCAAAAGGTATTTGAAAATGATGTTGAGGTTTCTTATATCATTTTTTTCAAAACTGAATAGTTTGCGCGAGAGACTTTTTCAAAGTGGTAAAATGTGTGTCCCCCCCCCGTAACTTCTAAAATGTGGGCATGATAAAACTGAAAAAAATATATGATTTGTATTACTATACAAACTACTAACGAAAATTGGTTTGAATGAGATCTAGCCCGTAGTTCTATTTTTAAACGTCATAAATCAAATTACTTACCTAATTTGGCTCCCATGATTTTCACACAAACGGGATTTTCTATATATATGATAGTACGGAACCCTTAGTGCGCGATCCGACTCGCACTTGGCCGGTTTTTTATCTTTTTCACAATAACATCTTTTACGGTGAGGGAAAACATCGTGAGGAAACCCACATGGCTGAGTTGTACTTAGTCATGTGACAGTGTATTCGTACCAAACGGCGATAGGCCTGCCCCCTATCACGTGAGTACACTGTCTGAGCAAAACGTGGGTACCTTCTCTGGACACTAGATGGCGCTGCCATGTGAGTTCAGAAGTATTGGTACCTCTGCCAACCCCTTCGGGGATAAACGGCGTGAACGTTTATGATTTATGATTATGATCTTTTACAGCGCATCTTTCACGATTCTCGCTGTTTCTCTCATCTATCAATCTTTTCATACATGTTCTTTTTCTTCATATTTCGGACACCTGCCTTTTTAAGCATTCTCTTTTTGGTCCAAAGGAGTCCTGTATGGTCGTCCTCTATTAACATTACCTTCCGTATGGCTTTTTAGATCTCTTTCATTTATCACACGTTGTTCCAAATTCGCACCAACCCTTGGACCGTTTAAATCCACCAAGCCGGTTGCTCTTTTTTTATCTCAAACTAATCATAATAATATCGTAGCCAATTTCGGCTATTTGTAAATTTGATAACATTTTTTTTATACAATTTATATCAACTTAAGTTGATGGAAAACTTAACCTCACAGCTTCTTCGGAGAACGATTATTAACCATTACTTATGCAAGATTCTTTAATTTCTCGACGGCGGCCGGGGCCGTGGCGTGACTGTTTGGTGGCTAGCATTTAAACACAACATCGTGGGTTCAATCCTCAAATTATATAATGAATATAGATGGATGTAATTCACAATTGTATTGTATATTATTGAATATAGATATATTTCCAGTTTGCAACACTTACCACAAGTCATAATTATACTTTTCAAGGGGCTAACTCAATCTGTTTAGAAAAGTGAGGAAAATAATTCAAATGCCAAGAAATGAGAATAATTTGTAAACACTTCTTCATTCATTCTAGCTCAGATCATTCATGATTTATATGGCAAAATAACGTCTCGTCGTCGGGTCAGCTAATTGTACTATAAAATATCGAAAAATAGAGATGCAACAATCAAGGCAAATCAAGATAGCATTCATTTTATAAATAAAAATTTGCAGGCTCAATCTTCTGGCATGGGCCCTCAGACTGGGAAAGCAAAGCGTGAGGCTCAGGACGTTCACGCTATTTTCCCCGTCTTTACTCAGTGTTTGCAGGGACAGCACACATCTCTAGTCTTTCAGCCAACACCTTATTTCTGGGTATGGTGGCGAGACATTGAGCAGATTTCTGGTTGTCACTATTATCTGAAGCAGCCCTCGGATACGGCACTAAACTCCCTCGAGGTATTGCCGGCTGGAGAGAGGGTAGCTCTTCAGACAGTCAATAGCTTGAATCTACCAGAGTTCTGAACCACCACTTTTTGCGAACCCGTGGTGCTTGCAAAAGAGGCCGCTAAAATAAGAATGGCAATATTAGTTGACCCTATTTGCATAGCCAATACGAGCGTTCTTTTAACTAGATATCGCGTGGTATAAAACAGCCATCTCTTACGCACTTAATTAGTATTGTGTACTTTCATCTCAATCTAACCGACATCGTGTCGATAAAACAACGCTCGTACTAGGCCTCCTGCCCGGCTAGTACGAGCAGTGTTTAAACTAGTTATCGCGTGGGATAAAGCAGCCATCTCTTACGCACTTACTTAGTATCGCATACTGCCATCTCATTCTAACCGTTATCGTGTCGATAAAATAGCGCTCGTGCTTGCCCTTCTAGTGACTAGGCCTACGTTATTTATTGCATATCGAGTCCCTAGTGTCCCTACCAACTAAACCTATTTCGGTTGTAATAATCAGATATTTTGAAATAATTTTCGAAAACAAAATGGAACAAAAATCTTAAATTAGCGCTTGGACTAATTTATGCTAAACTAATGGTTTCATTGCTCATTCAAGAATAATAATTAACACCAAACGTCCGCAGTAACAAATTGGCAGTCAACTGGTTTCCAAATAATGTACCTAAATGACGCCATATTTTTACGTTGTCGTTGTGTTTCATGAAACAAACTAAATATGTTTTATAATTGAATGCATACCAAACAAGATGAGCTGTTTAGCTAATTAAGTATTCTGTAGAAGAACTTGGTTGCGTAAATAATATTCTCTTTTTTATTACAGATGTAAAATTATTTCTGAAATTAAGAATAATATATCATTTAGAGGTATATGTGTACTTTGTGCTGCCCTGTAATACCGTGCATGGGGATTCAAATGATATCATATAGTGCAATATGTTTAAAATATATTATAACCTGTATAATACTATTTTTCTCCCTTATAGATACATACATACATATACTCACGGCTATAAATCCCTTGAAGGGGTAGCCAGAGCTAGGGAATTAGAAATTGCTCAGCCTCTTTTGGAAGTTGCGTGGGGAAAAGAGGGTGAAATAAAGGTTGTTGGTGATAGGACTCCTACCGCATCGCCCAAAAATCCCTTTGAAGTAAAATAAAAAGAAAAATTTATTTTCTTTAGTTGCTACTCCCATTATATTATGTCCTGTACATCTACCTATTGTTTATATTAATGTACCAATCTCAACATTTGAAGGTTGGCTGGAAGAGATTGCTTTAAGCAATAAGACCGCCAATTGTACTTCTATTAAATAAAAATATGTATAAAATTTCTATGTACAATAAAGAGTTTTCTATTCTATTCTAATTCCCTTATATTTTAAATAGTAGTTAAAGAATTTTTATGCAGGCTCCTGCTAGTTTTTTTCGGGAAAACAACAAAGCCGCAAGTATGCATAAACATACCTATTACTGGTTTTAGGTACAAAAACAATATGTAAAGTTAAGTTTTATGTTCAATTACATTTATGTTTTCTACAATAAGAAATAATGATACAATAAAATAAAATTGTTTTTTAAGCTATCTTACATTTAAATTCCAATAAGGCGTAGCCAGAGCTTCGAGATCAAAAATCCCTCGAAACAAATATTTAAGAAGTTGAGTGGATATAATGTTAAAAGAGAAAATAGTTTTAGTTGGACCTGTGTGAAGTTGGCAGCCAAAACTGGCAGCCATTATAATACGACCAAATTAAGAAGTGAAATACTTTTTGGTTCCATTTACCAGAATAACATGTAAATCCACAGTTTTCACTAGTTTTATGTTATATGTATCGATACTCATCCGGACATACATCCATATCCATCTGTAGACAGTGCACAAGCCTGCAGATAAAATGAAAATAAGCATGGGTGCCGCTCCAGAAAAACCCTAACCTCTCCCAAACTAAGACCCGTAACACTTTGTGATAACATACATTTCAAAGTTAATTACACAAGCTATCAAATAATGATAAAGCAGTATCCCGTTTTGCCGTCAGAGTAAGAAAATTTCGCCGGAGAATATGACAGCGTATACAAGTATAAGAAATATGGCGGGCACTCCAGTAAAATCATCATTGCTCCCAAACTAAGACCCGTAATACTTTGTGATTACATTCATTGTGAAGCTTATTACATAAGCTATCAAATGATGGTATGACAGTATCCCGTTTTGCCGTCAGAGTAAGGAATATTCGACGGAGAAGATGACAGCGTATACGAGTATAAGAAATATGGCGGCCGCTCCAGAAAAATCTTCACTTCTCCTAAACCAAGACCCGTAACACTTTGTGATTACATTCATTTCAAAGTTAATTACACAAGCTATCAAATGATGGCAAAGCAGTATCCCGCTTTGCCGTCAAAGTAAGAAAATTTCGCCGGAGAAAATGACAGCGTATACAAGTATAAGAAAAATGGCGGGCACTCCAGTAAAATCATTATTGCTCCCAAACTAAGACCCGTAACACTTTGTGATTACATTCGTTGTAAAGCTCATTACATAAGCTATCAAATGATGGTATATGAATATCCCGCTTTGCCGTCAGAGTAAGGAATATTCGACGGAGAAGATGACAGCGTATACAACTGTAAGAAATATGGCGGCCGCTCCGGAAAAATCCTCACCTCTCCTAAACCAAGACCCGTAACACTTTGTGATTACATTCATTGTAAAGCTTATTACATAAGCTATCAAATGATGGTGTGACAGTATCCCGTTTTGCCGTCAGAGTAAGGAATATTCGACGGAGAAGATGACAGCGTATACAACTATAAAAAATATGGCGGCCGCTCCAGAAAAATCCTCACCTCTCCTAAACCAAGACCCGTAACACTTTGCGGTTACATTCTTTGTAAAGCTTATTACATAGGCTATCAAATTAAAGTATGTGAATATCCCGCTTTGCCGTCAGAGTAAGGAATATTAGACGGAGAAGATGACAGCGTATACAACTGTAAGAAATATGGCGGCCGCTCCAGAAAAATCCTCACTTCTCCTAAACCAAGACCCGTAACACTTTGTGATTACATTCATTTCAAAGTTAATTACACAAGCTATCAAATGATGGCAAAGCAGTATCCCGCTTTGCCGTCAGAGTAAGAAAATTTCGCCGGAGAAAATGACAGCGTATACAAGTATAAGAAACATGGCGGGCACTCCAGAAAAATCCTCACTTCTCCTAAACCAAGACCCGTAACATTTTGTGGTTACATTCATTGTAAAGCCTATTACAAAAGCTATCAAATGATGGTAAAGCAGTATCCCCTTTTGCCGTCAAAGTAAGGAATATTCGACAGAGAAGATGAAAGCGTATACGAGAATAAGAAATATGGCGGCCGCTCCAGAAAAATCCTCTTTTCTCCTAAACCAAGACCCGTAACACTTTGTGATTACATTCATTTCAAAGTTAATTACACAAGCTATCAAATGATGGCAAAGCAGTATCCCGTTTTGCCGTCAGAGTAAGAAAATTTCGCCGGAGAAAATGACAGCGTATACAAGTATAAGAAACATGGCGGGCACTCCAGTAAAATCATCATTGCTCCCAAACTAAGACCCGTAACACTTTGTGATTACATTCGTTGTAAAGCTCATTACATAAGCTATCAAATGATGGTATATGAATATCCCGCTTTGCCGTCAGAGTAAAGAATATTCGACGGAGAAGATTACAGCGTATACAACTATAAGAAATATGGCGGCCGCTCCAGAAAAATCCTCACCTCTCCTAAACCAAGACCCGTAACACTTTGTGATTACATTCATTTCAAAGCTGATTACATAAGCTATCAAATGATAGTATATGAAAATCCCGCTTTGCCGTCAGAGTAAGAAAATTTCGCCGGAGAACATGACAGCGTATACAACTATAAGAAACATGGCGGGCACTCCAGTAAAATCATCATTGCTCCCAAACTAAGACCCGTTACACTTTGTGATTACATTCGTTGTAAAGCTCATTACATAAGCTATCAAATAATGGTATATGAATATCCCGCTTTGCCGTCAGAGTAAGGAATATTCGACGGAGAAGATGACAGCGTATACAACTATAAGAAATATGGCGGCCGCTCCAGAAAAATCCTCACCTCTCCTAAACCAAGACCCGTAACACTTTGTGATTACATTCATTGTAAAGCTTATTACATAAGCTATCAAATGATGGTGTGACAGTATCACGCTTTGCCGTCAGAGTAAGGAATATTTGACGGAGAAGATGACAGCGTATACAACTATTAAAAATATGGCGGCCGCTCCAGAAAAATCCTCACCTCTCCTAAACCAAGACTCGTAACACTTTGTGGTTACATTCTTTTTAAAGCTTATTACATAAGCTATCAAATGATGGTATATGAATATCCCGCTTTGCCGTCAAAATAAGGAATATTCGACGGAGAAGATGACAGCGTATACAACTGTAAGAAATATGGCGGCCGCTCCAGAAAAATCCTCACCTCTCCTAAACCAAGACCCGTAACACTTTGTGATTACATTCATTGTAAAGCTTGTTACATAAGCTATCAAATGATGGTATAACAATATCCCGCTTTGCCGTCAGAGTAAAGAATATTCGAAGGAGAAAATGACAGCGTATACAACTATCAGAAATATGGCGGCCGCTCCAGAAAAATCCTCACTTCTCCTAAACCAAGACCCGATACATTTTGTGGTTACATTCATTGTAAAGCTTATTACATAAGCTATTTAATGATGATGTGACAGTATCCCGTTTTGCCGTCAGAGTAAGGAATATTCGACGGAGAAGATGACAGCGTATACAACTATAAGAAATATGGCGGCCGCTCCAAAAAAATCCTCACTTCTCCTAAACCAAGACCCGTAACACTTTGTGATTACATTCATTGTAAAGCTTATTACATAAGCTATCAAATGATAGTATATGAATATCCCGCTTTGCCGTCAAAATAAGGAATATTCGACGGAGAAGATGACAGCGTATACAACTGTAAGAAATATGGCGGCCGCTCCAGAAAAATCCTCACCTCTCCTAAACCAAGACCCGTAACACTTTGTGATTACTTTCATTGTAAAGCTTGTTATATAAGCTATCAAATGATGGTATAACAATATCCCGCTTTGCCGTCAGAGTAAAGAATATTCGACGGAGAAGATGACAGCGTATACAACTATCAGAAATATGGCGGCCGCTCCAGAAAAATCCTCACTTCTCCTAAACCAAGACCCGTAACATTTTGTGGTTACATTCATTGTAAAGCTTATTACATAAGCTATTTAATGATGATGTGACAGTATCCCGCTTTGCCGTCAGAGTAAGGGATATTCGACCGGAGAAGATGACAGCGTATACAACTATAAAAATATGGCGGCCGCTCCAGAAAAATCCTCACCTCTCCTAAACCAAGACCCGTAACACTTTGTGGTTACATTCTTTTTAAAGCTTATTACATAAGCTATCAAATGATAGTATATGAATATCCCGCTTTGCCGTCAGAGTAAAGAATATTCGACGGAGAAGATGACAGCGTATACAACTATCAGAAATATGGCGGCCGCTCCAGAAAAATCCTCAACTTCTCCTAAACCAAGACCCGTAACATTTTGTGGTTACATTCATTGTAAGCTTATTACATAAGCTATTAAATGATGTGTGACAGTATCCCGCTTTGCCGTCAGAGTAAGAAAATTTCGCCGGAGAAAATGACAGCGTATACAAGTATATAGAAACATGCGGGCACTCCAGTAAATCATCATTGC